>OY757929.1:12803540-12883614 GCA_963585895.1 Sepioteuthis lessoniana
AAAAATTTTTTTAAATGTTTTGGTTAGGCCGAGAATGTATCAGCCTCACCTCATATTTGTTTTTCATTCACTTTTTTCCACAAGCATGTTATAAAATATTTTCCGTTCACAAGAGACTCCATATAATTTTTTATTTCTTTTCTTTTCAACCGTTGCCAGTCGTCCCATAGATCGAATGAGATAAGTCAAGACAAAAAGATGCCATCAATGAGATTCTCCAGGCAGGTAAGGAGATATTTATTCGTTTTCCTGGGCAGAATGTTTTTTCTTAATCATGGAAACCCACACAAAAATGTGTGGGCAGTATTTTTCATAATTATCCAACTCAGTCGGCATTAATTGCAGGCATCAAAGATTGCCAAAGGCAAACTGAGCGATTGAACAGTACCCGAGGCTTCAAATCTCATTTTTTATGGAGCCTCAAATGAATCAATGTGTTACAGTTACAATAATATATTATCATAAATCAATTCAATATTTTCGTAAAAGCTACCCGAGGCACTGGAAACAAACACTGTAACTGATTTTTCGTTTAATTTCTGTTTCAGCAGGACTCATAGCGTAACGGTTATAGTCGTTGATTCCCTAAGCTTCTAAAGAGACAATCACCTCGAAGTTGTTGGTTCAATCCTGACTGTGGGCGTGTAACAATATAGGAATACTTAACGCTTATACCCGGTTATGGTTAACGGAATCAGAACAAGCGACCCCCATGTATTAAATAAAGGACGTAGTTCGAAGTTCCGTGAGGTTCCCGAGTTCGACAAACACCTGAAGAAGGCCGGGAGGACATATCGGCCGAAACGTTATGAATATAATAATAAAGATGAAGACAATAGTCCGAAAACCCTTAATGATAAAAATCATCAAGCTTCGTCTTAGAAATTTAGACAACAAACACCTGAATAAGGCCGAAGGACATATCACCCGAAACGTTGTGGAAATAACAATAAAGATGAAGACAATAGTCCGAACGCCCTGAATGATAAAAATCATCGAACTTCGTCACAGAAATCCTGACAACTTTTATTTCTTTGTTTAATGACATATCAATTTTTGTGGGTTATCTAATGCCATAGCCATGTTTGTAGAACAGTGTTACTATTCTGCCTTTACCTAGGGGATGAGAGAGTTCGTATTTTTCCCAAGCTTTCCGAAAATGAACGTGATAGCGAGACTGGAGTTCGATCTCGCTTATTAAAGTGTTGCAATCCAGCTCGTTAACCACTTCACTACGATGATTCTCCATCCATAGATTTCTGGATATGTTTTGTAAATGGAGCTTTAAAAAATTATCCGATTAAGATTATCCATATTCCCAGGGAATGGGTACCAGTTAATCTTTTTGACTAAAATACCAAATCAAAATCACTATTAAAAATAAATCAATGTCTTTCGAGACCACAAACTAAAGTTCACCTTATGGTTAGGTAAGGTTGATTGGTTGAACGGTATGTCAATCTTCGTTGGTTTACTCAATGCCGAAGTCAGTCTTTTTTAAATCAATTTCAGGGTGTTTTAAAACAGATGCAACCTATAAATTATTTACAACTGAGACAAGCGCAAAGGCTGTCACTTGGAACACGTCCAGTAAAAATTCATCCCTTGAGCTAGAAACATCAAATCAATGTTTTTTAATTGTTATTATATCAGCTTCCAGGACATACAATTTTATTTTCAGTTTTTGTCTCTGTTATAAATCATTACCATATTAATGAGTTGTATCTATTTTGACACAGTTTTCAATTATTTTGTCTCCAAATAAGTAGTGACACAAAATAATTTTTACTGTCTTGTCCAACGTATTGTGATCGAAGATTAATAGTTGTTATAGTATATACTATTTTCAAATCTGAAACAAAAGAACACAACATTATTATTAGTAGAGTAATTAGCAGTCACATGGGGCCCACGGATATTGAGACGCCCTTAATATCGTTTCAAGATAATAATAATTGTCATTTCTAAAGAATAGAAGCTTCAAGCAACATCTTGGTTCGATTCTTCTTTGTTTAATGGCATACCAACCTTCGTGGGTTATTCAATGCTGAAGCCATCCTTGTAGAAGAATAGTAGTGGTTCAATTTAACTTATAGCTAATGAATACGGGGATCGATTTGGTTTGCTTATTCAATGCTAAATTCTCTTTTTACATATTACATATATGATTTTTAAACACATTTTGGTGCACACAGTTAAAAGATCAAACAGCTCTATTTCTAACTACTCAATTTAGCAAAAGTCAATGAAATTAAATGGTTACAAGCATTGTTATGTATTGTTTACGGAGGTGCCCGTGGTGTAATAGTTATCGTCCTAGGAAATGGACACGGCGACACGAGTTCAAATCCTGGCCGAGACTGATTGCATTTCACATAGCACTAATACCCTTGGGAAAGGTATGTATCCAATAATTCTCCCTCGGGCTTTGGGTAAATAGTAGGGCAGATTAGGTTCTTCAGCCTTGGTGAGGCAACTAGTCTAGGAGAAGGAAAACTCTGAATTCAAACCTATAAACTCCGCTTAAAATTGACCTTGTGTCATATCCTGCCCGAGCGGAGGGGTTGGGTAAATATGTACACGTATTGTTATGTATCTCTAACTATTCAATTAAATATCAGTCATTTGTTTACACGCAATTAAAGGATCAAGCGGTTCTATTTCAAACAATTCAATTTAACATAAGTTATTCGTTTGCACTCAGTATAAATGTCAAACTTCTATTTGACCCATAGATAGGACCCTTTCAGGAGCTACCATTCCGAGTCAGAGTGGACCCGGGAGCAATGGCCAAGAAGGGGTTCTCCACATTCCCGAAAGCCCCAGCATTACTGGAGCCTCACCATCAGATTGTTTAATATCATATCATTGGGAGAGTGTTACTCCTTTGCAGAGATGCAGTCGGTGTATTCTAAAGCTTTCTCAAGGGTATAAGTCCAAAAGCGAACGTAATAGCTTGACTGGAGCTTGAAATCGCTTACAACAATGTCTCTGTCCAATACGTTATCCACTTCATCACCACTAATAATAATCATGCGCTTATGTTATATAACATATACCATGGATTTTCGGTTCATTCCTAGTGACCCCGTGTGCTTTGACAAGCTGTCACGTTGTGATTAGTAAACAGGGTAGTCGGGTCCACACAGGTGTGTAACCGGGAGGAGACCACATAATGAGAACCACGTTGTCAGATTTAGACAGAGTGCAGAGAATCGGAGTCGAGCGTGGGACACGCAGCTGATCAGGTCGTCTTTGACGAGCTTGCAAGGGGGTGGCAAACGTTGGCACCCCCTGGCTTCCGGAAGAAGATACTGGAAGAAGAAATCCTCTCTCTGAGGATGTCTCTCCCTCTATCTCTCAAATCACAACAAACAGTGCGCCCCTTTCAAGGATAAGATGAGAGATACATTTTTATAAAGATGAAGTGTTTCGTTCGTTCATTGAAGTCGTAAATCATCTTTGATTATGTTTCCGCTTGTATTTGTATTAGGCTATACAACACTTTCGTCATTATAGTTTCAATTAAGTATCTTCATGGCAATAACTAATATACAATTATATACTTTCATGTAACTCTACCTACTTTAATAATAATTATTTGTTTGCACGTAGTCATATGGTTTAAAGTATTGTTACCTAAAAACTTATCATTTACTCATAGTTGTGTAGTTTCAATTATTCCCGTATAACATGAATTATTCATGCAGTTATATAGTTTCAAATATTTCTATCTAATTTTAATACTTTTTAAACAGATCTAAAAGAGTGTCTTGGTTATGATGTTATATAACTTATGACATGGATTTTCGATTCATTCCTAGTGACCCCGTGTGCTTTGGCAAGCTGTCACATTGATTAGTAAACAGCAGCGCGATCAGGGCACTCGGGTACAACAGGTGTGTAACCGGAAGGAGACCACGTGATGAGAACCACATGGTCAAATTTGGACAGAGTGCAGAGAATCGCAGTCGAGCGAGGGACATGCAGCTGATCAGAGGTGTTTAGGCTTGCAAGGGGGTGCAAGCGTTGGCACCACTAGGCTCCCAGAAGAAGATACGAGAAGAAGTTCTCTCTCGGAGTATATGTCTCTCCACCCATCTCTCACACACCACAGAAACGTCAACCCTTTCGAGAATAAATTGTGAGAAATATATTTTATAAAGAAGTATGTTCGTTCGTTCATTGAAGTTCGTAAATTAATGTTATGATTATGGTTATACAACAATGACACTTAATAGCATTTGACTGTAAGACTCGAATTCTGGAGATCTGCAAAGAATGGAGTATCCCTTCTTTGTTGTTACTTCTGTTGTACACTGAGATAACTGATGGCAACTCTTATATATAAAAATATAATCTGCTTCTTTTCTTTTCCTTTTATTTCGAAACATACAAAATAGTGGATTAAAGGAAAAAGGTCGATGGTTGAGTTTAAATATACACAAGGGTTAGGTACGATTCTTCAATGAACCGCTTCTTCTTCGTCCTGTTTTTGTGAGAATGGTACATGACCAACTTAAAACATTTAATCATCTCCGCTTCTATAAGTTTTACGACTTTACGGCCTTTGCAAGGAAGCCGTTATCTTTCTTCTGTGATCCAACCCGCTTTCGACTTTAGTGAGTCTGTTTCTTCATGTTTCTCTTCTTCGTGCGTCTGGCATCATCTTGAGGCATTTAATCATCTTAATATCCTCATTTTACCGAGTCAGGTACAGCTCAGGCTGTTCCCTACCTCTCAACTCTGGCCAACCTGGAGCAAGGCCAGTGGCCTGAGCAGCGTGATGCAAAGTTGTTATTCTGCCAGCTCCTACGTTCTCTTTCGTTTTCCTCCGGTCGAAAATCATTAGTCGTTACATAATTTTCCGGTTGCCCACACAATCCTCGTGGTCACGATTCCTTTCAGCATGCCACCAAAGCAATTCATGTGGCATTCCTGCTCTCTTTTGTTTACCTTAAAACACAGGTTCACATCCTGTAATGTCTGGACGAGCAAAGGCAGGACGACCTGCAAGAACCTATATACAACAGCTCTGTACCGATACAGGATCTAGCCTGGTGGACCTCCCGGGAGCAATGGACGATAGAGACAGCTGGCGAGAGAGGGTCAGGGAGATCCGTGCTAGCAGTGTGACACGATGATAATAATGATATCGACAAACAACATTAACCAAATACACCTGTCTGTAGGGCAAGTATTTGTAGACTTCATTTTCGAAATTCAAACATAGACTAAGCTTTATGCATGGTTTGGTAAATTGAATCAATAAATTATTGAACTCCCGACCTTAAATCAAAGATCCAATCAGCCCCTAGATCGACTTATACACGAATATACTCGGTTGAGTCTTATGACAAAAGTCCACAAGTGATCGATACCCAGCTTGATTCAAAATGACGGCACAAACGATTTGTGAATCTAACCCCTTCTTGGTCATTGGAGTATATATGACATTTACAAAATAAAGTATGATGTAAGGCTATGGGGTGCAATTCACTTTGTGTAGATCGAATTCAGTTATGCTGTTGTGGTACTCGAGCCTAATTTGTTTTCCATTGATCTTAGATAAGATGCTCATAATAGTTACTAAGATTACCTTAAGACCCAAGTTCACATGCTGTAATGTCTTCCAATGTAACTTCTGCGGCATGTCAAAGGAATCTTCCTGTCACTATCCAACACTTCCGGGTCATTTTGATCAGGAGTGGTTGTACTTGTAAGAGTCTCATGAATGAATCTAATAGATCTGTACAAAAATATTAGTTTTCGATAGGAATACTTGATACTAATAAACTATTAATTATTTGTATTAGGAATAGTTAATTTAATCTATAACTAACTGTTTACTAAGGATTATTACTAGTTCCTTGAAACTATAATACTATGTGCAAACAAATCCTTACTTAAAGGAGTGGAGAAATATATTACTGTCATGAAGAGTATGTAATGCAAATAAATCTTAACGGTTAGAATATCAGACGAAGTGGAAAAATAACGTGTGACCGTTGAATCTGTGGGACGTTCGATGAACCCGAGGTCAATCTAAGGATACCGCTCCCATTGATCTTTACATTCCATAACTCAAGAAAATTTAGAAAATGTATATGTAATTGATACGATGCAAAAGTTATTCAGCTGCTGAGTACAGTTTGAAGGAAATGGATGATTTCCCCCAGGCTCGTCAGTCCCCGTAAAGGATATCGCGGGAGAAATGGTTGTCGTGAAATAAATAAAGATGCTCACATGAATGGAGTCTGTGTTGTTTCCTATCTCAGCAGGGAACTGAAACAGTTGGACTAACAGCAATGAAGACGAACACACCAAGAAGAGACTGAGGTACTATTTACCAACCCCTCCGCTCGGGCAGGATATGACACAAGGTCAATTTTTAAGCGGAGTTTAACAGGTTTTGAATTCAGAGTTCTCCTTCTCCTAGACTAGTTGCCTCGCCAAGGCTGAAGAACCTAGTCCGTCCTACTATTTACCCATAGCTGGAGGGAGAATAAGGGGGTTCATACCTTTCCCAAGGGTATTTGCCCGAAAGTGAACGTAATAGCGTGACTGGAGTACGAACTCGCGTACTACGATTCCGCAGTTCATCGCTTTAACCATTACACCACGGGGACACCCAAGAAGAGACTGAGGTCTGACAACTAGCAACAACAAAGATGGCGGCAGATACGACAATCAAAAGAACAGAAGAAGAATTGGTCGCTGACTAACGTGGTATTTAACTGACTTCCTATCGAATTAGCTGGTGACGCATGGTTGTTTTATATGGGGAACTGCACACGAACCGAGACTCAGGCGTGACTATTTCGAAAAATGTTTGTTCTATAGTATTTCCCATATTGAAACGCCGCAGGTGCCGAGCTATTAATTCAGCCCTTCAAAGCAGGTATTGCCTCGGAACAAGGCCCTCTGGGACCTGACGAACTGGTCAATACCATCTACGATTGGGCGTTCTGTGTTAACTAATGTTGGAGATAAGAAGTAACTTAAAAAGTAAGAGCGAGAGTATTCAATAAATGGCAATTATTAAATATTAATAAATGAAATTATATTTTCATTTCAATCATACATCTTAGATGCATCATGGAGGTCTTCAGTGATGCGCTGTCTTCATTGCCGATTTCGGGTTATTTCTGCATCGTATCAGATCCGACAGTAACCCCGGCTTGACTCTGAAAGAGCCCAGCCGCCTCCGTGATCACGACATGCTACGCTCGTGCCACTACCAAAGCAAAGAAAAAATAAATAAATAAAACGGCCGGACTTCGGCCGTTCTTATAGACATCTGTCTTTTAGTAAACAGCCAATGAAAACAGGGCATTCCACCGACGTAACCAAATCTCTCTGGCGCCAAGCTAGTTATTATTGTCGTCATGAAACTTAGTCGCCTCTCCACGTCCCCCTTCGTAGCTGACTGGATTATCTCACAAATATCATTGTTGAAGTCCTGCCAGGCCCCCTTGTTGTTCGCTGGGGGCCATTTAATCTTCTTACGGGACTCCTTGCCCAGAGTGAGAGGAACTGAAGCTTGGAGGGACTGGGCGCTGTGGTATGACTCCTGTCCCTGCATCTCCTACGTTTTACCTGGGCTTGCACCTGCACGTTGCTCCCGGTTACCCCACTCCAGACATTTCATCCGGCTTTGATGTATCTTCAAGCCTCTTTGGTTTTTGCACGTCTTACCACAAATGCATCTGCTCAAAGTTGGTATAAATATAATTATTGTTCTTACTTTATTTTCCAAAGAGTAGAAATAACGGAAGATGCGTTTTATATGATCCATAAGTCCATTTTTTTTGTTGAACCCCAATTGTGTCCATGTTAATTAACTTGAATTTTTATTTTGCCATTTCAGTGTATGACACGAAATGGAGGCAACTACTTTGAACTGAAAACAGGAGACGGACTCGATCCCAAATACATGATCCACCGAACAAAGACCATGTGCGGCAATTTTCAGCGACGGTGTAAGTTATATCGATATTTATCTCATTTGATACAGTCTGGCGTAACGGTTATCGACGTAATAAAAGGAATCGGCAATCGCGGTTCGAATCCTGAACGAGGTTGCTTGCGTTTCTTACACATTACTAATGTTCGTATGCAAACCATGTTCACCCTTGATAAATAACGGCTGACGCAATACAAAGGAATGGAAGCTTGAATATGACTAGGGTTGTACAGCCGTAATACAAATACAAGCGGAAACATAATTAAGCATTATTTACGAACTTCAATGAACGAAGGAACACACTTCTTTATAAAAATATATATCTCACACTTTATTCTCGAAAGGGTTAATGTTTCTGTGGTGTGTGAAAATTTGGTGGAGACAGGACAGACTGCTATATTGACCCAACTTCTTCTCTTGACCATAGCACGCTGTATTATCTTCAAGAACCCACTTGGAACTTCTTCTGCATCTTGGCTGGCGTTGCTCAACCGGGAGTCGAAGAGGACCACAGTCCTCAGGGGGAGTTCTCAGTCTGCAAGCTAATTCTCACTCTGGCTTTCCTGTTTTCCCAACTGACTCAACGGCCGCCGGCATCTGCCGATATTCTTTCATAACGCCCACTTGTTTCCGCTTCTTCTTCCGCTTATTTACACAGGTGCATCTCTGATTGA
Organism: Sepioteuthis lessoniana; assembly: GCA_963585895.1. Classification (NCBI taxonomy): domain Eukaryota; kingdom Metazoa; phylum Mollusca; class Cephalopoda; order Myopsida; family Loliginidae; genus Sepioteuthis; species Sepioteuthis lessoniana. The sequence continues at coordinate 12,812,181 of OY757929.1, forward strand.
CGGCTCGGTCAAGGGTCAATATACAACACTAGCACATGACACATTCATTTCAGTTGCTAAACGCTGTTCTCTCTATGTACGGTGTTTAATGACTTATATGATTGCATATAAAATCTACCCTTTTATTCATTCATTCATTTATTTATTTATTGTTTTATCCTTTCTAAAACACCCCTATTTCCCCCTTATTATCAGGTTGCCACTGTGAGTAATCCTCTTTCATGGTATTTCTCAGGTTAAATGTTCGAACAAAAACGCTGTTATAATACGTCATTTTTGCTGTATGGTAACAAAAATTGAAACATCATAATAGACATTATTGCTTATTATATACCTGTGGTTTTAGGGAGGTGCCCGTGGTAAGGGAGGTGCCCGTGGTGTAATGGTTATCGTTGGAGGAAATGGACATGGCGACACGAGTTCAAATCCTGGACGAGACTGATTGCATTTCACATAGCACTAATACCCTTGGGAAAGGTATGAATCCAATTATTTTCCCTCCAGCTATGGGTAAATAGTAGGGCAGACTAGGTTCTTCAGCCTTGGTGAGGCAACTTGTCTAGGAGAAGGAAAACTCTGAATTTAAACCTGTTAAACTCCGCTTAAAAATTTACCTTGTATCATATCCTGTCTGAGCGGAGGGGTTGGTAAATATAATTATATTACCGTATTTATTCATTTATATATCTGTTGACATCGCTTTTAGTAGATAAAATACTGCTACCGAGGTATTTGAACTAGTCTTCTGATTTCAGAGGTTTATCACTTAAAGTGGAGATGGCTCCATCTTGTTTAAAGCATATGAACTCTGTTTTATCTGCATTCACATAGAGACCAATGCTTTTTGCTGCTTGCTCCTGATTATACAACGGGAATTCCGGTTGGGCAGGTGTATTTGTTTGAAGTGTTAGATAATCTGTGTAGTTTGCATCTGTCATCATTTATAAGGCATGGACTGCTATTGATAGGTTCACGATCATATGGAAATCTGATGTCTCAGATAAAAAATGGGATTTCTTCCAAGCTGTAGCTGTGTCGTTATTACTGTATAGTTGCACCACAGGGGCACTTACGAAATGCTGGGAAGAAAAACTGGATAAAAATTACACAAAGATGCTTCGTACCCAGCTAGAATTAAAATGACGGCACTAACGATTTGTGAATCTAACCCCTTCTCAACATTTGAGTATATATGACATTTACAAAATAATGTATGATACAAGGTTATGGGGTGCAATTCGTATAAATCATAAGCGAATGGTACCCCAGAAGTGGGGGGGAATGGAAAGTTATCAAAAAAGCTAGCAGCCAGAAGAAAGACGAGTTGACAGAGTTCAACATCTTGGCCAGTGTCTAGGCGTAACAAAATAAAAATCTAGCATCCTGAACCTGGTCTTGCCGAATTCGCCAGCGATCAGCCATCTAAGGGCTGATGGAAATAGGTCGGACGATGTCATCGATCCGAGGCGGAAGTAATCCCGGTATAAGATGACTGATTTTGTGATTCTGCTTTGGTGGCTGGGGTACAAGGAGACAAATGTTTGTGGGAAAGAACTAGTACGAAGAAACTACCCCGCACTTTGTGTCCGTTAGCTATTTCGACTGAGAGAGTAAAGCAACGGATATCCTAACGCTAAAGACGTTGTGGTCTGAGATTTCTCCTTCTCCTTACAACGATTAGCCATTGCCGACATAGCAGTCATCAGTGACTACGCTAGCGATGATTTTTATTCCTTAAACTAAGTATAGCTTCCTTCTTCATATTTGCCACTTTTAGCTTAATATGTCGATGTTTTCTGTTATGTACTTTTTGTCAGAATTCCATGCCGAGTATTTCCCCTTAATGGCACCTTTCAGAATCATGGGGTTTTCTTAGTGTTATGTATCTCTTTTTTAAATAACAGTCTGCATTTTATTAACCCCTCCGCTCGGGCAGGATATGACACAAGGTCATTTTTAAGCGGAGTTTAACAGGTTTGAATTCAGAGTTTTCCTTCTTCTAGACTAGTTGCCTCATCAAGGCTGGGGAACCTAGTCTGCCTTACTATTTACCAATAGCTGGAGGGAGAATAATTGGATTCATACCTTTTCCAAGGGTATTAGTGCTATGTAAAATGCAATCAGTCACGTCAAGGATTTGAACTCGTGTCAACGTGTCCATTTCCTGCGACGATAACCATTACACCACGGGCACATCCACTACCACGGGCACCTCCACAATCTGCAGGTTATACTGGATTATATGGTACCAGCAAAAAGAAACAATCACTAGCTTAGCCTGTTATCATATTTACCAACCTCTCCGCTCGGACAGGATATGACACAAGGTCAATTTTTAAGCGGAGTTTAACAGGTTTGAATTCAGAGTTTTTCTTCTCCTAGACTAGTTGCCTCACCAAGGCTGAAGAACCTAATATGTCCTACTATTTACCCATAGCTGGAGGGAGAATAATTGGATTCATACCTTTCCCAAGGGTATTAGTGCTATGTGAAATGCAATCATTCTCGTCCAGGATTTGAACTCGTGTCGCCGTGTCCAATTTTTACGACGATAACCATTACACCACGGGCACCTTAGCCTGTTATCAAATGCCCAAACATACAGAGCTGTCCTGGTGGCATAATGGTTAAATTACTGAAATGCGACACTGTTGTAAGCGAGTTCGAGCTCCAGTCGCAGTATTACGTTAGCTTTCGGATTTATTCACTTAGAAAAGACATGAACTCTCTTATTCTCTCCCCCTGACAAGTATGGGTTAAATGCAACCACTAATGTCGTTCAACAAAGATGGTTATGGCATTAGATAACCCATGAAGGTTGATATGCCCTTTAATCAAAGAAACCAAACCAATCCCCAACGTAGAGAGGCTCAGTTGTCCTGCTATTTACTATGAAGGGAAAACTGGATTCATGCCTTTCCCTGAGTTATGAAGAGAAAGCAATTATCTCTGAATCAGTCGGCTGGGGCTACAGAATTCAGTGACTGCACCTCTACAGAGGGGTAAGACTCCCCCTAATGAATGTCCTAGATATGACTCTAAGCAATCGGATGATGAGGTTCCAGTAACGCCAGAGCCGTGGGGAATGCGGAGTACCCCTTTATTGCCATTCTCCCAAGTCCCCTCTGGTCCAGGAGTTGTAGAAACTGACAGGGTCCTATCTATTGGTCCAATAGAACTCAACTAAGTATTTTAGCTAAACTGAATTGCTTGAAATAGAACTGTTTCCGCGTTTAAATGAGTGTAAACAAAAAACTGTACTTATCAACTGTTTGATTTCAAACAATTCAGTTCAACATAAAGAATTGGTTTTATAGCATATCAACCATTGTAGGTTATTTAATGCCAAATCCATTTTTATACATATCAAACTGTTCTATTTCAGACAATTCAGTTTAGCATATATATAAAAATGGATTTTGCATTACATAACCAACAATAATTGATTTGCTATAAAACCAAGCCAAACAAACAAACCAATCAATAATCCCGTACCATATCACCATTCTTCAAAGAATAGAATTTCTGCCTTTAAAATCAGCATTTAGACATTTTTAGCCGAGCTTGAACACAAAACAAATTAAGAAGACCTATTTCCAATCTGAAGAGGAATTTTTAAACGATTTAATCATTCTATAATAATTATTTTTCATAAGACAAATCACCTATCAGTAAATAGACCCCTAATAATCTTTTAAAACGAAAGGATTATTTTCTTTTAAACCAAAAATGCCTGAATTAAACCTCTGTAACAAAACATTTGATTTTGTAGCCGTTCAAAGTTATATATATCAATATTTACAGTGGAATCTTGACTTACTAAAACCCCGAAACGGACTTCGAAGAAATTTTCGTCCCATTTAACGAAAAAATATTCAAGATACGAAAACGAAAATCGAAAGTGCCCCTGACAGCGATCTTCCCAGAATGCATTTCGTAGCATCACCTAAACGCATTGTTGTGCTCTCGTCTTTTTTTAACATTTATATAAATTATTAAGTTTTCATTAACGAACATATTCCTTGGGTGGGGGTATAATATTTGCACTTTATACGACTGCTTTTGGAGACTGGAGCGAATTACGCCATTTAAAGGGTAAATCTTGACCCATTATACGAAAATTCAAAGATACGAAATCGCCTCTTGAACGAATTAATTTCTTATCTCAAGGTATCAATGTACTCTGTAAAATTCGTAAATTTCCTGTCTTCTTGGTTTGGTTTGGTTTGGTTTCTTTGTTTAATGGCATATCAACTTTTGTAGGTTATTTAATGTCAAAGCCATTCTCCTGAAAGAACAGTTGTGGTACTATTTAACCCATAGCTGGGAGGATAAGGGGATTCATACCTTTCCCCAAGGGTATTTGTCCGAAAGTGAACATAATAGAGCGACTGGAATACGAACTCGCTTACTACGATTCTGCAGTCCATCGCTTTAACCATTACACCACGAGGACGCCCACCCCATGTTTTCTTGGCTTTTCAGTCAATTTGGGAAAAATGTTAGAATAATACAGCAAAATTTTTGCAATATTTTCGTAGTACGTATTAGTTTTCGGTGCGAAAATAACGTGACTATAGCAGTTTAAATCTTGATAGGTATCTACTGTGATTGGTAGTATCGTGGAAGTTAGTGCGCTGACACGTTGTGCATTGCTTTATTCTGAGTATGTTTCAACACCCGCACAGACGTACGTGTAAAATAGTCTGATTTAGGAATCTATGCTTCACGGGTTCGAACCTTGTCATAACATCGTGAAAGCAACCAAAAATATTTGTTATGAAAAAGGTGAAGTCACATTTTATCACAGTTACATGATGGCTAAAGAAATTTCCTACGAATTTAAAGAACCCCATCGATCGGGCAATGCCAGGTAGGCCTAAAACCATTGATTCCGAGGCCGTGCTCCAAACTATTACGACAAATCCGGCAAGTAGAATACGAAGGCATTTTATAGTCAAGTATAGTTCGTCCGTGTCAAAAGCATCCCAATCGAGCCTCACCAAAATATGGCAAAATGTCCGACTCATCCAAATGAATGGAAATTTTTCTACTTGAATTTTTGAGACGAAGTTTGATGAGTCTTGTCGTTCAGGATTTTCGGACTATTATCTTCATTGTTATATTCATAACGTTTCGCCCGATATATCCTCCGGCCTTCTTCAAGTGTTTCTTGTCGAATTCGGGAGCCGACACGGAATTCGAACCATGTCTTTTATTTAACCCAAGTGGGTTGCTTGCTTTGATTCCGTTAACCATAACTGGGTACAAGTGTTAAGTTATTATTACTTGCTTGCAGTCAGGATTGAACCCTCAACCTCCAGATGAATATCTCTTCGAGGCTTAGGGAAAGCAACGTCTATATCCGTTACGCTATGTGTTCTGCTGGACAGTTCAGGGTGAATTATTGGGACTTAATATTCTTCCATGACAATGATTACTACTATTATGCATGATTTTTTTATCTGACCTCATATTACGATTTTTATTTTCTAATTTTTGTGAATATAACAATGAAAATGAAGACAATAATCTGAAAACCTGAATGATAAGAAACATTTCTATCCCCAGAGGCTGGCAAATAAAGCCAGAAAACTGAACATAGTATAAAATTTTGCGAAAATATGAAGAGTTGTATTTGTGGTAGTGGTTGTGGGTGAATTGTTAGGTATGTTGTAACACGATGGACCATATTGAAATTAAAATTTAAAAATAATAATGCGACTCATTCAGGATACGAAAATGCCTTTATTCGGACTGATATCAATCTAGCAGTCTGACACAAACACAAGGAGAGAGGAAGGCCTTAAAGGATATTGGAATGTATCTCGCTTGTGGCTCCAAAGTACCCCCCAACGTCTAACCCAACATGTCCTTCAACGGCCGTCTCCCTGATTTCAAAATTATCTTTTCTTTTATAATTTCTTCTTTATTATTGCATCGGCCGATCATAAACTTCTATTTCTATCTAGATGACAAACACTTGATTTGTTTATATGCAACGTCCTGTCTAGAACTATTTTGACTTAGCTCATACAGCACTCATGCAAGCCTATGACCTTTTGTTACTAAGTACACTTCCACGCAAAGATTTGAAACCAGTTCACAACCTCAAAAAACTAAAAAATAATCAATATAATTAATTACAACCCTAATAACTTTATAGTATTGGAAAGTTCTGAGTTTTGTATTTGACTCATTTTTCTTCTTCTTAGCCCATTCACTGGTTGTCTTCTCTCTGTCTGTGGAGGCTGTAAGATAATTAAGGACAGAAGAAAAGAGACTACGATATCTTTAAACTCAAACTTCATTTTAGGGTTTACGACTATTCTATGGTGTGGAATGCTTTCCCGAACTAGTAGAAATAGTCACATCTCCCAGACCAAGCGATGAAATATATTATCGAATCACTTATAAGTGGGAAGTTCATCGTGTTTTCGGTAGGTATATTAATCAGTGGTGGCTACTAACAAAAGGCACAACCTGCCACTAAGCCAAGGTGTTAGTTAGCACACGTGCTATTTACTAGCGACCAAGAGAAAAAAAAGTTCCGTCCACGAGAAATGATGAATGCTTACTGAGAAAGAATTTCTCATTGGCACCAGGAAGTCCCTCTTCCCAGACATGCACCGATTTCGTTTCTTGTCAGATGTTTCGTAGAAAACTGCTATTTTTTAAACAATTTATTTCTTCTTCTTTTTTAATCCTCATAAATCCGGCTATAGTCACACACTGAACATTTATAGGAATACGACTGTAGTCACCCGCAGAGTAATAACATTCTTCTTGATATCACATCGGTTACATAAGTGCATTGTTTGACTCTATTTCTTGCAGATCGACCCGGTGTCTTGCTCGGCTGTGGCAATTCCGTAGTTCGTATGGTGTCCAATGGTGACTACTACAACTCCGTGACATTTTCCTACCAACCTGCAACCGAAGAGGAAATAAACTCTCTTCACAACGGATATTGTTGAGAGGTAGGTCACCAGTGCAAAGCATTTCGTACATTTCCGACTGTTTTCGTATACTTCCGTTAGTTTTCGTCCATTTACGTGAGTTTCCGTCAGTTTTTCTAATTGATTTTTTTTATACCAATTTCTTTTTTTTAGATATCTTTTGAGATCAGTGTTCTTTTCTCAAAGAGGTACTGAAAAGTTTGATAGATTGACTGATTTTAATGGCATGTCATCCTTATACGCTATATTTTTATTTATTTATATATAAATATATATATATATATATTATCCGTGCTACCAGCACGACATCATGATGATATATATATATATATATATATATATATATATATATATATATATATATATATATATATATATATATATATATACGCTTTTTATTTTCGAAAGGTTTGAGAATTAGGTTCATTGTACATTCATATTTACACTTTTGTGTTGTTTATTTCCAAAGACTTAAAAAAAGCAATTTTCAGTTTTATGACAACAAATATTCCAATCTGATACAAATAATTTGCACACAGTTGTATAATTTTAAGTATTCCTATCTAATACTAATAATTATTTTGATTACAAGTTATTATTTCTATCTAATACAATTCATTTGTTTGCACACAGTTACATGGTTTCAAGAAACTAATAATAATCCTTAGAAAACAATCATTGCTTCAAGTATCTATTCTTAAAGCATATAACTTACAAATATAAGTATTCCTATTAAATATGATTAATTTATTGACAGATCTATTCATCCCACAGATGGCACCCTGACAGGTACAAAAGCTTCCTGCTAGAGTAGACCGGGGAGTAATGGCAATGAAGGGCTACTCCACTCTTCCGAGATCTCCTAAATTAGAACCTCATGCAGTTTAATGACGTGCTCTGGAATAAACCCCCTCTTTTATGGTATTCTTAAACTCTCTTACGAGGATATAGTTTGTATATTCTCAGCCCGCTACGACAGGGCAGTGATAAGTTCGCGGTACAACCAAAAAGGGAATGTTCTAAATGTTTTGTAGTTGATAAAAAAAGTCAGATCTGGTGGAATTTTTTCTATAGTTTAGTTTCTTTGTTTAATGGCATAGCAACCTTCGTGGGTTATTTAATGCTAAAGCCATCCTTGTAGAAAAATAGTAGTGGCACTATTTTATCAATAAGTGGAGGGATAAGGGGGTTCATGCCTTTTTGAAGAGTAATAAAAGGATTTATTATCTGCTATCGGCTTTTAGTGTCCAAGGTCTAGTTGTTTTTGACGGAATCCTTGGAATATTTCAGGGTTTTGAAATGTCTAGGTGTTTCATTACGATTTAGCCCTCTGTAAAACAGCTGCTTTCCTAATAAGGTGGCCAACCCGACGCATCTGACGACAAACGAAGAAATCTTAAGATATATATATTAGTTATCTAAATTTCTGATTTTGATTTTTATCATTAAGGTTTTTCGGACAATTGTTTCCATCTTTAGTGTTATTGTTATTTCCACAGCGTTTCCGCCGATATTTCCTCCGGCCTTCTTCATGTGTTTGTCGAACTCGGGAACCTTCACGGAACTTCGAACTACGTCCTTTACGATCTGTTCTGATTCCGTTAGCCATAACCGGGTACAAATATGAAGTATTCCTGTATATTACTCGCCTGTAACCTGAACCTGCAACCTTCAGATGATTGTCTCCTTATGTTATGAAATAGCCGAGGGATTTCGGTTCATGCCTTTGAGTTTAGTTGGGCTGAGAACCTTTCGGCTCGGCGCATGGGTTGGTTGGGTGTAAAATTGAAGCAGGTGTTAATGCAGGTGCGCGCGAGCGGATGGAGGTGTCACTCAGATGTCATAACAGTCCGAGACGATACTGGGTGACAAGGTGCGGGTGACGTCACGCACCGGAAGCACGCGGAAGTTTGTGTGAGAATTTGAAGAAAATAAGAGTCGGGTTTTAGACGCCAAACGAGAAGGATCAATTTTGGAGCTCGCAGGCGCGAGGCGAACTTGCGCCCTATGGGGGGCCGCTCGAGTTGGGGGCCAAATGAATAAGACAGCATAGAAGATTGTGTCTCTCCTCCTTACGTCGAAACCTTTAACTCAAAGTTAATAAAAAGGTTTCGTACCTGAACAAGAAGTAGTTACGTGTTTTTGAGATTCCTGTTCTTTATATGTTCTGTAGTAATGAACATTACATGTCCATTTCGCACATACCGTTAATTGCGAATATGGTACACTTAGAAGCTCAGGAAACCAACGCCTATAACCGTTACGCCATGTGTCCTGCTGGACAATTCAGAGTGAATTTTTGGGCATTATTATCTTAATGTTCTTACTTTTAGCTAGAATTACTACTATTATGTATGATTTTTTTACCTGTGCTCATATTCAGATTTTTTTTTTATCTAGCCTTCTTGATTATCGGTTCCCATATCATATTCAACTCTACACTTGGTCTACTCAGCAGGTCATTGTAGCCCAACATATGTGCTGATTCCTTAAGGCGTCTAATCCTCCAATGTTCAGCCCTATCAATCATTTCAACTTTGTCCCATAAGGGCAGATGTATATATAAATATATATACATATATGCACACACACACACACACACACACACACACAAACACACACACACATATATATATATATATATATATATATATGTGTGTGTGTGTGTGTGTGTGTATGTTTATATATCTACATAGTCATCCACAGACAGACTGCTTCTTGTATCATAACGCTTCAATCTTGCTAGACACACTGGATGCTTCAAGTTGGGATTGAAACCCGCCAAACTTTACGTTAGACTAATAACCTTACTGCTCAGCCAATTCGATGACCTGCGTAGGGTAGGGAATTCAAGTTGCCCAGTCGGCTGGGGCTGTAGAATACACTGACTGCTTCTCTGCAGAGGAGTAGGACTCCCCACTAACGAATGTCCTAGTTATGACACTAAACAATCTGATGGTGAGGTTCCAGTAAAGCTGGAGCATTGGGGAATGCAGAGCACCCCTTCATTGCCATTGCTCCCAGGTCCACTCTAGCCCAGAGTGGTATCACCTGATGAGGGTCCTATCTATGGATTAAATAGAACTAAACTGTGTATTTAAACTAAACTGAATTGTTTGAATTGTTTTTGACATTGAAATTCTACTAAACTGAATTGTTTAATATAGGACTGTTTTGACATTTAACTGTATGCAAACAAAATATGTACTTATACTAAACTTAATTGGTTGAATTGGAACTGTTTGGCTAAACTGAATAGATTGAAATAGAAATGTTTTTCACAATTAAACTGTAATTCATGCTCAACTGAATTGTTCGAAATAGAACTGATTATTTGTATAAAAAATGGATTTGGAATTAAATAACCTACCAGGGTTGATATGTCATAAAACCCAAACAACCAACCAAGCATCGGGAATTTAATGCATTATGTATTTTAACTTTCATTTGCTTACATTATGCGCTATCGGATAAAGGTAATAAATGAATAGCTTGACTAGGGTGTTTGCTGAAGATAGAATATCCTAGTATTTATATTCTTTAATTAGTAGTAGTAGTAGTAATTGGTGACCGTTGTCGAGGGCGAACAGAAGGCTTCCTTATCAATAGCTACTACACCAAGTTGTAGGGGAGGGCGCTACTCCTTTCCCTGGATTGCCGCACTTTACCCTTGATACGCATCTTATATCGCTGTGTGTTAAACAAGGAGGTATCAAGTACCATTTTTAAAGTCTTTCGTATGACGCGACCTGGGATTGAACCCACGTCATCCGGATCATTGGCGAACACTCTACCTACTAGGCCAAGGAGTGTGTCAATAATAATCACAAATTTATGATATAAAAATAAAATTGCTTTTGATTTTAATATTGCGTCAATTATAATTTTTATATATGTGAATAAATCTTTGTTTTCCATAATATTTTTTCTTCATTTAATATCTCAAATTTTTTTTCTATATTATAGCGCTCCTTGCGAATAAAAACACTGCCTCGGACTCTCGGTATCTTTCGACTAAGAATTCCCGCCATTTTGGAATGACGTCAGAGGAGCGAACCATCTGAGCATCTATTGCCGCCATTAAAAAATATTTTCTGCTTCAAGGAAGTCTTTGCCGTCGTACCTGACTCAAGCACCTGATACACACGCCCGGAAAACGAGATGTTATACAACTCTACAATATATCTTCTATAATAAAAGACTTCTACAATAACGTCAACTGACTAGTATGTAAAAAAAAACATAAAAAAACAAACAAACACGTACACACTCCACACATTCACATTCAGAGGCAAATGTCTGAACTGATATCTACAATATTCATTGTAGTTTAATTTAAATAATAAAGGTTTCCATGATTATTGTTAATTATGATAATTTAAACTTCCTCATATATATACATGAGTATCACAACATTGGTATATATATATATATATATATATATATATATGTATAAGTAGATATCCATCTGTATGTATTATTCAAAACATAGACATAGTTTTACATTCAGGGAGTTGAAATTTTGTATGAGTCAGTTCTTTTCTAAAGAAAGTTAATAGGTTGTGTAGCTGTTGGTTGTGTAGCTGTGTATGAGAGTAGGTGAAAATGTTTTTTGTTGCTTGTTTATTTGTTTGTTTTTGTTGGGTTTTTATTTTATTTTAGAGAGTTTATGAAGATTTAGATTTATTACAACTTCGACTATGTAAATTAGATATATTTAATACATTCATAAAAAAGCGTATGTAATGTTACGGGATCAAATATGATGAGGAATCAAAGATAAAATGCGATAACATCTCGCACCCAGATACAAATGAAAATGCTACTCTACGAGACCCAGAATGAATGGATGTTACAGTTTGCTAGTACAAAACAGTCCCAGTTGATTCGAATACGAAAATTTATTATCTGACTGCATATTTCACACTAAAATCATCACCGAAACGAGAGAGAAAGATAAGTTGAAAGAATTGCTGGTGTTCATTAGAAACGCAGATGCTTCCATTAGTGAGAGACGAACGATCAAAACACCGACTTTTCCATTTTTTACGCCCAATTCTACCCCAAGGGTTGCTCGTTACTTGGTGTTGTATATCGTACTTGCATAATAATGAAGGAAAGAATCATAACACTATGTAACAAAAATATATCTTTCTTTATAACTCTCTTAAGATTATGAAGTTAACTGTAAATGTGGGAGAGAGAAAGAAAAACTGAGACAATGGAGAATGACTTGAAGGACGTTGACGCTTGGAGACTGCTATATTGACCCTTAACTTCTTTTTAGCCGTATTGTGCCATACTCGTAGCTTTACTTAGCACTTCTTCTTAACCACGAAGTGCTTTCGTTTTCAGAGCTTTTCTTAGCACTTCTGCTCTTTGACGAAACGTACTGAACATGTCTTCGCCAGGAGTAAACATAGCCCCGTGCGGCCATTTTAAAACTTCAAGACTCAAGACTATAGACTGACCCCTGCAAAACTCCCGGTATCTGCTGTGGGCCGTGTATTTATAATTTCTCAACGCCTACGTATCCGGTTGTCATCCACGTGACATCCTTACGCTTATTTACACATGTGCATCCTGCAATCACATTGCTTACACAGCTGGAACATCCGGCTCTGTCAAAGGTCAATGTGCAACATCTGGACCTGAAATTGTCTGACCAACTGTAATATTTGCTTCTGACCTGACTGACAGAACAGATAGATTGTTAATAAAAACTCTCTTATATATATTATTAATCATCTTCTTAACTAATGATAATAAAAACATCGGTCAATAAAAACTTTCCATAAAACCCGTCAGCTATATCAGCTGTCGTTGCATTCAATATGTATATTTTCAACATCCTGTCTGTTGCGGATTTCAAAACACCCTGTCAATTTCATATCCTGTGATACGTGCACCATTTGATCTTTCCCGAATGCAACATACACTTCAACTCAAATATTTTGGCTAATTGACTATTTACTACTACAAATAGAATAATTATATAATATAATTTATTACCATTCTTAATCATATTACACTATAGTTGTTGCTAGATATTCACAATGATATCTTTAGAATATCAGTTTGGATATAAATCGAAACGATCTATCAGAAAAAATAAACTTTTTTTCTTAAACTTATTCTCGGAGCTTTCTTGTCCTCCTAAGTGTTTAGCTAGAACTTGATACTATATACGCAGACGACTTTATGCTATGTTCATGTATCCATATACATCTTTATCCATAGATATATAGGATTCACCTATACATTCTTTTACACTTAAAGATACGCTTGTACGTATCTGCACACGGATTGTTGTTCATAAATATGTAAATCAAGATAATGAAAGGATTATAATGTTGCACACTAAAGGAAATTTACAGTCATTTGCTTCAATATATATACTGGACACGAATGGTTAAGGTGACATCACTTACATTTGTATGAAATCTTGGTAGATTCTAAAAAAATCGTTGCCGATTCTTGCCTCTAAACGGCATATATATATATATATATATATATATATATATATACGTGGGACCTAAAATAAGTTTCCAGACTTTTCTCGTATGGGCACTTTTGTTGATAGTACACACATGAAACTCTAGTCCCCATCGAAGTAATCTCCTACGGCTGCAATGCACTTGTTGTACCGTTCTAACAATTTCTGGAAGGCCCCATCGAAGTCCTCTTGTGTGAGCGTGTCAATGACCTTCGTCACAGCCTCTTTCATCTCCTCAATTGTCTCATTACGACAGCCTCTGAGCTTAGGGAATGACCAAAAGTCTCAGGGAGCAAGGTCTGGACTATAGGGAGGGTGAAGAACTGTCTTGATGCCCGTCTTGGTCAAATAGTCTGTGACTTAGATGGTGTTGTGGACTGGTGCATTGTCCTGGTAGAAATGACACTGACCCGATTTGAGCAGTGCTGGCCTCTTCCCTAGGAATCTCTTCTTGAACTCCCTTAAAACCTCAACATAGTAACCCTAACCCTAACCTTTTGGTCAATCAACTCTGGTGTATTGACTTCTTTACTCTTCCCACACCTCTCATCATCCCTCACAGACTCCGTGCCTTCCTTGAATCTCGTATGCTACTCAAAAACTGATGCTCGATTCATGCCAGATGCTCCAAAAGCAGTCTGAAGCATTCCATACGTTTCAGTGGCATTTTTTCCAAGTTTAAAATAGAATTTTATTGTATATCGTTCTTCTAAAGTGTCAGATTGCATTTTTGAAATTCACCAGCTGTGACAATCAGGCTTTAGTAGGGTGTATTCGAATTGCTGCTGTAGCTGTTCATTTGAACCTGAAATCCTAAACATTGGTCAGTCATCTCATAAGATGTATAGCAATAACATAGTGAATTCTCAAGAGTCTAATGTTATTTTCTTCCCGTAGCAAGGTAGGGTTTTTTGATAAAAGCAGTGTAAAACTGTTTTTAAATACACAATGTAGGCTGGTATTTTGTAATGATGAGGAGCTCGACTATTGATAAATGCAACTCTTTACTGGAGGTCTCCAAAAGGCATATGTTTTTAAAAGCACTATATGAATTCTGTATGTACCACAGAATCTTTCTATATATAAAAAAAGGAAAGCTGGCGACCGTACTCGATGGCGACCCGAGGGCTCCCTTTTCGTTTGCTACTACAGCGAGGTTTAAGAGAGTGCGCTACTCCTGGATTGCTCGCCTTTATCCTTGATCCGTACTTTATAATGCTGAGTGTTAAGCAAGGAGGCATCAAGTACCATTTTTGAGTCTTAGGTATGAACCTCGGTCTCACGGTCCATTGATGAACACACTAGCCACTCGGCAATTGGGCAATTATTAACTAACGATGACGAACAAATGTCATTAAAAACTTTCATATATATATATATATATATAAAGTTAGGATATCGAACATATTGTGTCACTGACACTTGGTGACTGTCAATTTATTATCTCTGTGGTCATCAGACCAAATGCTTCCTATGTAGTGGGTTTTCCCCTATAAACACTTATTTGCGGCATGTTGGGAAGGGTGATCTAGTTTTTGCTGCTTGGTTACATTACAACAATTTTGTGATTTATTAATTTCTTTGCTTCATAAAATTTTATTTATTATTTTCTTGCGATTTTATTTATTTACTCATCATAATTTCCCTCCTGAGTTTTTCACACCAGCGCTTGCTGGTGGTTTTTACTCTAGTCAAAGAGACAGGAAGTTTTCTCCAGTCTCCAGGACACTTCTGAGTATTCTAGCCGATTTTAACAATGGTGTGGTCTCGATGGTTTCTCAATCCTCCAGTCGTTTTTCCCAAAACTTTAGAAATTGTTCTTTACGTGATTTATTCAATTAGCTATTTCTTAGACTCTGTGTCTACGCTATCATCACTTTAGTAAATAGGCGATATTGACCACTTTTTATTTATAAATATAGCACACTGTACATATCTATAACCGGCTCATTGACAAAATGGTTTGGATGTTCATCATTGGTCTGGGAGACCCGGGAATCAATCCCAGGTCGAGTCATGTCAAAGACTCAAAAATTGGCTCCTTGCTTAAGACGTTCGGATCAAAGGTAAGTGAAGCAATTCAGGGAAAGAAATAGTGCTCTGCCCAACACCTCGGTGTTGTAGGTATTGAAAAAGGAGCTTTTGGGTCGCCCTCGACTTTGGTCAGCCAACAACAACCTATATATACATAGCGGCCGTGATTTTACGATTTTAACTAACAGTAAACAGCAACATATAATAATCTTAATCCATCTTTATGAACCAAAGTTCTTTTTTATTTAAATGTCTACTTTTTAAGATGATCATTTTAAAATATTTTCTTATCATTTTCAGATATATTTTGTTATATAGTATCGCCTGTCAATAAGTACACTCCCGGCATTTTTCTATGAAAAGTTAATTTCCTTCTAAACCAAAGATAATTGGATTTTTTTCTTATTTCCAGTGGAACATGATACAATCATAACAGATTTTATTAGTTATCATTTATTTCTTAAATCAACTGAAAATATTTCGCCAAATTTGGTTTGAAATATACTGACTAAATAAAATTTTATGCAGGACTGAGTGTATTTTTTTCTTGTGCATATTCAAATATTTGATAAGAGTTTCGATTCTGTTGAGTTTGTAATAAATAATACTTAATGATATCCGTTTGGACTGTGTAATATGTTACTAGAAATAATGAATCCCTGATATCTTTGGTTTTGAAGATTAACTGTTCCTACGAAACAACTACTAAGAGTGTACTTAATTATGGACTATACTACATATAGTATTTTTTGATATTTTCGTTATTTTCTAAACTTTGTAAAATAATAAAGATCTAATTTATCTCTGATAAACTATACATGAGAATAAATAAGATCTACAGGACATCTGGATAGTCAACTTGTTCCGCTAAAATGAGATCTACGAGACAACTGGAAAATCAAATTGCTCCACCAAAATGTGATCTACGGGACATCTGGATAGTAAAATTGTTCCGCCAAAATGAGATCTACGAGACATCTGGAAAATCAAATTGTTCCACCAAAATGTGATCTACGGGAGTGCTGGATAGTCAAATTATTCTGTCAAAATGTGATCTACGGGACATCTGGAAAGTCAACTTATTCGGCCAAAATGTGATCTACGGGACATCTGGAAAATAAAGTTGTTCCGCCAAAATGTGATCTACGGGAGTGCTGGATAGTCAAATTATTCTGCCAAAATGTGATCTACGTGACATCTGAATTGTCAAATTGTTCCGCCAAAATATGATCTATGGGACATCTGTAACGTCAACTTGTTCCACCAAAATATGATCTACGGGACATCTAGAAAATAAAGTCGTTCCGCCAAAATGTGATCTACGGGACATCTGGAAAATAAAGTTGTTCCGCCAAAATGTGATCTACGGGAGTGCTGGATAGTCAAATTATTCTGCCAAAATGTGATCTACGTGACATCTGAATTGTCAAATCGTTCCGCCAAAATATGATCTATGGGACATCTGTAACGTCAACTTGTTCCACCAAAATATGATCTACGGGACATCTAGAAAATAAAGTCGTTCCGCCAAAATGTGATCTACGGGACATCTGGAGAGTCAAATTGTTCCGCCAAAATGTGATCTACAAGAGTACTGGAGAGTCAAATTGTTCCGCCAAAATATGATCTAGGGGACATATGGAAAATTAAGTTGTTCCGCCAAAATGTGATCTACAAGAGTGCTGGATTGTCAAATGGTTCCGCCAAAATGAGATCTACGGGACTACTGAAAAGTCAAATTATTCCGCTAAAATGTGATCTACGGGAGATTTGAATAGTCAAATTGTTCCACCAAAATGTGATCTATGGGACATCTGGAAAGTCAACTTCTTCCGCCAAAATGTGATCTACGGACATCTGGAATGTCAAATTGTTCTGCCAAATTGTTATCAATGGGACATCTGGAAAGTCAACTTGATCCACCAAAATGTCATCTACAGGACATCTGGATAGTCAAATTGTTCCACCAAAATGTGATCTACGGGACATCTGGAAAATCAATTTGTTCCGCCAAGATGTGATCTACGGGAGATCTTGATAGTCAAATTGTTTCGCCAAAATGTGATCTACGGGACTACTAAAGAGTCAAATTGTTCCGCCAAAATGTGATCTACAGGAAATTTGGATAGTCAAATTATTCCGCTAAAATGTGATATACAGGACACCTGGAAAATCAATTTGTTCCGCCAAAATGTGATCTACGGGACATCTGGAAAGTCAAATTGTTCCGCCAAAATGCGATCTACGGGACATCTTGAATATCTAATTGTTCCACCAAAATGTGATCTATGGGAATACTGAAAAGTCCAATTATTCCGCCAAAATGTGATCTATGGGACATCTGGATAGTCAAATTATTCCGCCAAAATGTGATCTACGGGGCATCTGGATAGTCTAATTGTTCCGCACAAATGTTATCTACGGGAGTACTTGATAGTCAAATTATTCCGCCAAAATATGATCTACGGGTCATCTGGAAAATCAAATTTTTCCGCCAAAATGTGATCTACGGGACATCTGGATAATCAAATTATTCCGCCAAAATGTGATCTACAGGACATCTGAAAATAAAGTTGTTCCGCCAAAATGTGATCTATGGGACCTCTGGAAAGTCAACTTGTTCGGCCAAAATGTGATCTACGGGACATCTTGAAAATCAAATTGTTCCGCCAAAATGCGATTTACGGGAGTAATGGTTAGTCAACTTGTTCGGCCAAAATGTGATCTACGGGACTACTGAAAAGTCAAATTATTCCGCCAAAATGTGATCTACGGGACATCAGGATAGTCAACTTGTTCCGCCAAATTGTGATCTACGGGACATCTGGAAAATCTAATTGTTCCACCAAAATGTGATCTACGGGACATTTGGATAGTCAAATTATTCCGCCAAAATGTGATCTACGGGACATCTGGATAATCAAATTGTTCCGCCAAAATGTGATCTTCGGGACATCAGGATAGTCAACTTGTTCCGCCAAAATGTGATCTACGGGACAACTGGAAAATCAAATTGTTCCGCCAAAATGTGATATACGGGACATCTGGAAAATCAAATTGTTCCACCAAAATGTGATCTACGGGACAACTGGATAGTCAAATTGTTCGGCCAGGATATCAGTTTGGTTCTTTAGATGTTATTTTTCTTTTAGTTGTCTAAATTTCTGCGACGAAGCTTGGTTATTTTTATCATTAAGGGTTTTCGGACTATTGTCTTCGTCTTTATTTTTGTTTTCACAACTTTTTGGCCGATATGTCCTCCGGCCTTCTTCAGATGCTTGTCGAACTCGGTAACCTTCACGGAACTTCGAACTACGTCCTTTACTGAATCCACGGGGGTCGCCTGTTCTGATTCCGTTAGCCATAACCGGGTACAAGTGTTAAGTATTCCTGTATTATTACTCACCTGCAGTCAGGATTGAACCTGCAATCTTTACATGATTTTCTCCTTATAAGAAACTCCTATAACCGTTACGCCATGTGTCCTGCTGGACACATAGCGTAACGGTTATACAAGTTCCGTGTAGGTTCCTGAGTTCGACAAGCACCTGAAGAAGGCCGGAAAACATATCGGCTGAAACGTTGTGGAAATAACAATAAAGATGAAGACAATAGTCCGAAAACCCTTAATGATAAAAATTATTTTTCTCTTTTTCTTTTTTTTTCTTTTTTTTTTTTTTCTTTCTTGTTTAATAAAGTAGATCACCTATTCTATCATGCCCTAAACTCATATAATAAATTTGAATTGCTAATTTAAATGTAAATCTATTTCGATCTTCACAATTATTTACATAAAAAGGTCAGCTATTTAGAATAACGTTACCCTGAAAAATGATCTATCTAAAATAACATAAATATATTTACGCTGAAAAATCAGCGATCTGAAATATGGTAAATATATTTCCCTTAAAAAGTGGTCCATTCAAATTGTCATAAATATATTTACCTTGAAAACCGAGCAATTTCAGAAAGCATAAATATATTTACCCTGAATAGTGAGCAATTTAGAATAACATATTTTCCTTAAGAAGTGAACTATTTAAATTACCATAAATATATATGCCATGAAAAGTGACCTATTTGAAATAGCATAATTATATTTATCGATCTTCCATAAGCGAGCCACCCAATTGAAAAGCGTGTTGAGGAGCAAAAAATGGCTAGCAACTTGGAACCAATAAACAGACATGCATTCACGTTATATATATACATATATATATATAAGACGTAATCATAGAACAAACATATCGACTTATAAAACATATATATTCAGACATACCTACGTCCATACCGATACAGGTATCATTTGGAAAAACCAGGCTTGGGCCTGTTTACTAAAACTTTTCTCATTCTCCAAAGATACTTGCATTGAAAGTATAAGATAAAAACAATCAGTTTCGGTCTACTTTTACCGTGCTTTTAAGCTAGAATTTATGGCTGCTAAATTTATTCAAAATTCAACTTTTGTTCGATTTTTATTCAATTTGTGTCGACTAAAAATTCGAATTAATACAATCTATCGAACCATAAAATTTACACAGGAGTGTCCTGGATATGACCTTAAACAATCTGATGATGAAGTTCCAGTAATGCTGAAGCTTTAGGGAATGCGGAGTAACCCTTTATTACCATCGCACTCAGGTCCACTCTGGCCCGGGGTAGTAGCACCTGATAGGGTCCTATCTATAAATCAAAGAGAACTAAAGTGTGTATTTATACTAAACTGAATTGCTTGAAATAGAACTTTTATATATATATAAATGGATTTTGCATTATATAACCAACAATGGTTGATATGCCATAAAACCAAACTAAATCAAATCATATATAGCTGTGCCCCCACTTCAAAAGGTTAATATTTAGTTCTCATGTAAAATACGTAGGGTTAAAATATAAAAAAGCGCGTATTATACGCGAACAATTACAGTAAATGATAAGAGATATCCTCTAAATATTAACTCTGGAATGAGAGCAATATACCCCAGTGGTTTGAATAAAGGGGTCACTTGGAAGTATTAGCTTGGAGATATCCTCTAAGCAATTAACAGTGGAATGAAGGCAGTCTATCCCTATGGGTTAAATAGATGTGTCATTTGGAAGAATTAATTAAGAGATATCTTCTAAACACGGATTAGTTGAGTTAGGGAAATCTACCCCTGTAGGTTTGATAAAGAGGTCAATTCGAAGAATTAGCTTGGAGATATCCTCTAAGCAATGGACAGTGGAATAAAAGCAATCTACCTCTCAGGGTTGAATAAACGGGTCACGTGAAAAGATTATGTAAGACATATCCCCTTAACAGTAAAAAGTGGAAGGAGAGCGCAATCTATTCCGGGGTGAGGAACATTTTCCCCTAAAGAGATCACACTGAAATTAAATTGCCTGCTTATTAGACCACACTAAATATTTTACGATGTTGGTTTGTGTTCTTTAATAAATTGATATCAACATTCGTGGGTTATTTAATGCCAAAGCCATCCTTGTCGAAAAACAGTAGGCTTAGTATTTCACCTATAACAGGGATAAAGGGATTGTCAACCTTTCCCAAGGGTATAAATCCAAAAAAGAATACAATAGCTTGACTGGAGTTCGAACTTGCTTCAATGTTGCAGTCCAAAACGTTGGCCACTGCCCCTCGTGGACTACCTCTTTACTAAGGTTTTAATGGCTTTTTGATTGCTTTTTGATGGTTTTTTAATGGCCTTTTTAATGGCTTTTTCTTTTAGAATTGCTTTTTATAGAGAACTCTTTGGCATATCAGGTTCTACTGAGAATATCTGCGGAAGGACGTACTTGATGGCCTAGAAGTATCCATGTGATCTTAAGTCCGTAGGTTCTCTACCTCTGAAAAAGAGGTCACTTAGAAGAGATGATTAGAGATATCCTTTATTCAGAGAGAACAGAATAAGAACAACCTGTGAGTTGAATAAAGACTATGGGTTGTTAGTAGGGCAGACTAGGCTCTTTAGCCTTAGAATGGGAACGCAACTATCATTTTGACGACATGTATTCAAGCTATAAGTTTTTTGTAACCCTGAAACTAGTAGTTGTAGACACCCCAATCTGAGAAGATTGATTTCAAAGAGATTTTCTGAGCGAGGCAAAACGGCCAGCCCGGATTTTTTCAAACCAGTACATTTCAGTGTGAAGAAAATTTTCAACCAAATGCATTACTGTCGACTGGTTAGGAAATTTGAACCAGTGAAAATGCATAGAGTTCAATACTCACGTTTGTAATAGTATGCGTGGAATACTTTTGTCAAGGGGAAACGCGGTAACAGTTACGGTACAGAGGAATGGATCCATGAAGGAGACAAGCGCAAAATGCTGTCGTTTCTGTTTACAGTATTGTTACGGGACTAATATTGCAGTGCCAATGAATTCAACGGGATTATTCTTAAGATTAGCCCTTTTAAGAAACAGCTCATTTATTTCGTTCAATAAACACAAAACCGATTACAAGACTTCAGGAAAAGTTCCGCTAAAACCGTCTGTTTTCATCAAGAACTTCGGCAAGTTAACAATATTCCAAAATCATGTCCAAATCATTTTATAAAAAATTTTTATAAGGTATTTAATTGTAAAATCTTTTGAAATATATTGCTATAGAAATATGTGTCACAATACCCCTGGCCTGCCGGGCGACTCCCACTATGTCAGCTTCCTTAAACCAAACTACTCATGGCCAGTGATTCATCTAGTGATTTCCGACCAGGGGCATTACACATTTCATTACGGACACACAAAACACAACCGAGAGGGTGGAGGAAAAGAACAAACAAACAAACACGGACTTTGGTCAGCTCCAAGCGCAAGTAGGGGGAAATCTATGTGATACTTTTGTGCAGCCATCCGTGTATTTGCAGGCTATCACGGGCGAATAATTGCACGAAACTTCCACGTAGCTACTAGTAATGCTGACTCATTTCTTGACTGGTTAACCCGGCCTCTGTAGGTCAACAGGTCTTAGCAGTCGTCTTTCTGACTTCTGTTGACTCTCTTCTCTGGCCTGCTTCCATCTTCTCACAGCCTCCTTCTGCTAACTGTGTCCTTCTCAGGGCAGCTATCTCAAACCGATTGTTCTCTTCTGCCTTCCTTTGGCAAATGACTCTCTCTGTCTTCTCTGGGACGTTCCTTCCTACCTCCACTTCCGTGGGTTTGGCGCCTTTGTGTGGGTTTCGCACTAAAGTAGACAAAGAGATTCTCTGACCGGCACCAACACAAACGGAAATGAATACTACCTCTTGTGTCCCAAATAGTATTTTCATGCATTTTCATATAAAAAAAATATTTCTGACACCTTATATAGGATTAATTGATTTTAATGGCTGGTCAATCCGTCTGGTGGTAGTCTAGGCTAAGAGATTAGGAAATAGCGTAGATTATACGTTTATATGTACATTTTTGTATATTTGTTTATATATATATATATATATATATATATATAATTTTAACGATGTGTCAAAAACAACTGGGATAGTATCTTAATAATAACTTTGTATGAGACTGATAATACTTGCATTTATTATTTCCCGAATTAACTTTATTTCTCTCAAGAATCAACAAGTTTCATCCCTACCTTTTTCAAAAAGGTCTATACTGCTTGCGTTGATAAAAATACGTTGTCTAAAGAGGGTTAAATCTCCAGATTTTATGAGAAAATGTTAAGTTTCCGGTTTCTTTTTTTAATGACCTATCAACCACCATGGTTTATTTAATGCCAAAGCTATCCTTATAGAAGAACAAGAGTGGTACTATTTAACCCATAGCAGGAGGGAAAAGGGAAGTTCATGCCTTTCCCGTGGGTATTAGTTCGAAAGGGAACGGCACTAGCGCGGCTAGAGCACGAACTCGCTTACTACGATGTCCGACACGTTAACCATAACGCCACGAGTAATCTCCCTCCTCGAGAAAATTTTTAACGGTGTAGAGTGTTTGATATACTATATACATTGTGGTTGTTTCTCTGGTCTGGGTATAAGAGAGGGCGTAAGTTTTGTATTTGATAGTAAAATAGTAGCTATTAATTTTTTTTAAAGATATGCTGTATATATTTATACTGGGTATATTTACCGACCCCTCCACACGAGAAGGAGGTGACAAGGGTTAATTTAACTAGGTTTGAATCCAGAGTTTTCCTTCTCCTAGACTGGTTACCATACTAATGCTAAAGAGCGATGTTTGCCCTATTATTTACTGATAGTTGGAGAGTGAATAGACGGATTCTTACCTTCTCCAAGAGAATTAGCGCTATGTGAAATACAAACTTTGTCCAAGATTTGAACGCGGTCACTGTATTTATTTCCTTCGAAGATATCCATTACACTACGAGCACTTCCTATTTAGTCTATACTGTATGTATAACTTGATAAATTCTTCAGGGACTTTTTCAAAAACCAAACATTTCCTTTTTTTTATAAGACATTTCGGTTGAAGCCCCGGCCTTCTTCAGTTAATTGTAGACCTTTAATTGCCAACCTTTGCTCTGAAGAGAACATGGGGTTTTCCCCTCGTACACACTACATGTGTTACCAGTTCTCGTATATTCTATGACTAGATTTTCTCTTAACAAACTACGCCCTTTCAGTGAATTTTAGAATATTCTAACTGTATCCCACAAAAAGGGAGTCTTGTGTATGACATTAAACTGTATGGCAAGGATCAGTTCTTGAAGAACTGGAGAGCATGGAATACATTTTCATTGCCATTTTTCTCAGTTCCACTCTGACACGGAGTGATAGTACCTGTTAGGGTCTCATCTATGGGTCAAATAAGTCTATTTGATAGGAATACTTGGTGCTATATAGCTGCAAACTATTTATAATAAGAATAGTTACATCGGATCATTGGCATAGTAAGGTAACATATTTGTAGTGATGTTCTTGTGTATACCCATCACAAATTTTTGTCCTAAGTTCAGGGCTTCCATTTCTGTGGTGGAAAACTAAAAATCAATTAAGTCTAAGACCGTTTCCGGCCGTCCGATTTGTTTCCACTTTCTTTAATTCAGAAGGCCAGAAAGTTTGATAGTGTGTGTGAGTTTGTGTGAGTGTACTTCTTTTATCATCCAGCGGATGTTTTGGGAGTTCCAGATCGTTAAATTGTGGTGTTTGTGTAATTCGAGGGATAGTTGACCGGCTACGTGAAATAGTGCTGTGGTTTTGTGGTGTAGAAGGGTTTTGGATGCTTCTATGTATTCTTGTACGTGGTGTGGAAAAATGCGGTCAGAGAGTTTGTAGGATTTTATTGTGCGTTGTGTATTACCTTCTCGATGCATTTCTGTTGGAAAACACTCCTGTTTTTATGTGAGTGAGTTGCGATAATGTATCTTTTGTATTTTCAGTTTTTTTTTTGTTGAAAGAGTGATATCCATTCCAACAGTATAAAATGGTAGATTATGGGGAATCTGACAAGATGATAAAAATAAGTTGAAAGATGGATAAATCAAACACTTACAAAGGTTTAATAGCAGTGATATTTCATTCTTTTATTCCAAAAAATCTTCAGGACTACATATTTTTTTTTAAGTAGAGGAATTAATATTGTGAATTGAATTACCTTGACTAGAAAATCCGCCGAACACCTACGCACGATATACGGGAACAGTGTACAACTGATTTGACCTTATTAGGTCTCATCAGCGGTGTATACCGTAATCTCCACTATTGGAGATCGAAGCAGCGACCACAAATTGCAGTGCCGAAACGCTACAACTGAGCCATCAGTTTATATAGCGCACAAGTGACGCCAAATCAACTACTCATGGTAATTGCGCGGCCAAATAACCTAAATGTGTCTTGCAACAGTGGTGGAGATTACGGTACACACTGCTGATGAGACCTAATAAGGTCGAAACAACTGTCCAGTGTTCCCGTATATCGTGCGAAGGTGTTCCGCGGATTTTCTGGTCATGGTAATTCAATTCACTTTTCAGACTAGTTTTTAGTGTGTTTTTTTTTTGTTTAATGGCATACCAACATTCATGGATTACTTAATGCCAAAGTTATCCTCCGAGAAGAACAGCGGTAATGCTATTTAACCCATAGTTAGGAATATAATGGGGCTCATGCCTTTTCCAAGTTTAGTTTTTCTATATTTAAGCGAATGAGGAGATAGATAAAATGATGGAGAAAATAAAAGTATGAAAAGGGGAGGGAGAGGGTCTAAAAATAAGAGGCAACTAAGGGGAGAAATAGAGAGGGAGATAGATGGGGGTTAAAGTGATGGGGATAGGGGGCTTTGGTTTTGACTGTAACTGTCTGTGTGTACGGTGGAGCATGATGGAATCAAATAAATATGTTTCATTAAATAAGTTTACTGACTTTTTTCGTATGGGCACTTTTATTGATAGTACTTACAGACATGAAACTCTAGTCCCCTTCGAAATAATCTCCTCCAGCTGCATTGCATTTGTTGTACCATTCCAACAACTTCTGAAAGGCCCCATGGAATTCCTCTTGCAGAAGCGTGTCAATGACCTTCGTCAAAGCCACTTTCATCTTTTCAATTGTCTCGTAACTGAGCTTAGGGAATAACCAAAAGTCACAGGGAGCAAGGTCTGGACTGTGGGGAGGCTGAGGAACTGTCTTGATCAAATAGTCTGTGACAAGGATGGAGTTGAGGACATTGTGCATATACCATTTGTTAGTGTGGTCATATTTAGATTTCTTGCACATTTCTCTGTAGATCACCTTGCCGACCCAGTCGTACCTCGTCTTATACTCCTTATGTGCTATTATTATTATTATTATTATTATTATTAGGATGAAATAATTACTTTAAACCATCTAATTATTTGTATTAGATAGGAATACTTGAAACCATTCAACTACGTACAAATTATTTTTGTTTGATTTGTTTGCTTGTTATTAAATGGCATATCAACCTTCTCGTGTTATTTAATGCCAAATCGATCATATTAGAAGAACTGCAGTGGTACTATTTAACCCATAAATGGGAGGATAAGAGGGTTCATACCTTTCCCAAGGTTATTTGCCCGAAAGTAAACGTAATAGCGCGACTGGGGTTCGAACTCACCTACTACGATTCCGTTGTACAGTATTTATAACCATTACACTACGGAGACACCCTTTATTTCTACTTGATAAGAATCTTTAATAAATAGCAATATGCAAAAAAACTCATTAAAAAACTGCACCTAAATTCTAAATATAAATGTACAATGAACATGATTCCTTAACCTTTAAGGATTAATTAACTCTAGACGGGTTGAAGTGCCGTTAAAATCTATCAACAAATCCGAACAACGTCATGAATGCGAGATATTCCATTGAACCTCTCAAAAATTTTAATATTTTAAGCAATATTTTGTCACCCTAGATGTATTGCTTTTTACCCTCGGGTCAGTAATATCAGAATTTGATTTGAAAATGCACCACTGGTGAAAATTGGTAATCCTTTGAACGACTATTCAAAAACTGAAAAGCTTCTCTTGAATATTAACTTGGCTCAAGAACGCCCGAGGTCGATCGGAGGATGAGCGAAAGAGAAAGAGAAATGAGAATAAGAGTGAGAGTGAAAGATGGGGAGAGAGAGAAAGAGAAAGAGAGTGGGAGAGGGAGTGAAAGAGAGAAAGAAAGAAAGAAAAAAAAAAGAAAGAATCTAAGTGATTAATGTTAAAGATGAGAAATATATATATATATATATATATATAAAGTAGTTTACTATCTTTTTAAATGAATAATGCTCAATATCGGCGACAGAGCAAATATAGATGAGTTAGGATTGCGTAGACACAGAGTCAACGGTGATAATCAGCCCAAGAACTCTTGGTTGTATGATAACATGGGCAAAAAACTGGCCGTCTCTAAGCACCGTTGAGGTGAGATAGCACTTTCAGGTTTTTCGTGCTCTACTGGCTAGTATTTGAACACTATATTAATTTAAGAAAAATACCTTTAAACTATTTATTTATTCACATATATTTAATTTTTAAAATCCAAACGAGAAATATTTGCTCAATGCTATTTTTGCAGACCATTTATAAAACTTTTAAAAAAGCAGCATAATTATGAACACTAGAAGTCCGTTAGAGGCAGTTTCATGTGATGTACACAATCATCAGACACAAATGGGAGAAAATTGTAATTATAATGTTATGTATAGAGGCGTATTAATATGGAACTATATTTGACACTTGCACGCAGAATATATATATATATATATATATTGTCATCCACAGACAGACTGTTTCGTTGTATTACAACTCTTCAGTGTGGATAGACACGTTGGACGCTTGAAGCTGGGATCGAACCCCGCCCAACTTTAAGTCAGACTTAGTATCAGACCGCTCGGCCAGCAAGCGTACCTCGTCAGCTAGGGAATTATAAGGTATTAAGTAGCAGCAGCAGCGTTCGTTTGTTTACATTTTATAACTTACCGGATACCAGAGTGCTCAATTCGTTCGAAGAGCTTTATGTGTGTATGTGTGTGTGTGTGTGATTAGGCAGCAGTGGTTCATTTAAGCATGTTTCATTAAATAATAAAGACAAATTTTGTTTGTATAATTTAATTAAGATCCTTTCGAGTTTCCTGATGAATTTATCAAAATTGTCCCTGGACAATTTTGGTAAATTCATCCACCAATTCCAACATGAAACCAAGACACTTATCAGAAAGCTCAAAAGGATCCTTTTTTTAAATTATACAGACAAAATTTGTCTTTAGCATTTAATGAAACAACACACACACACACACACACACACACATATATATATATATACACTTACTAGTATGATTCAATTCATTTATTTTTTTAATGTGACCACTTATATTAAATAGTATTAAAATGACAATTTACTTTGATAAAATAGAATTAATATACAATGTTATATTTTATAATATAATTTTATAATTATTAAGAGGTTATTAATTCCCATATTAATTGTTTATAGGAGATAATTTTCTCTCCCCAAACCAATTTATTCCTTTATTCTATATTTTTTACTTATCTCCTTCATTGGGTTGAAGAGTTTGTTTGCAATTACATAAAATAAGTGAAAGGAAAAAGAATTCAAAAATTAATACATCTTGATACAGGAATTGAATATCATTTGTCAACCAGACTGGAAAAACAAATCGTCTGGTCTTTACATAATAAAAAAAATAAAAAAGCAAATGAAATTTGGTTTAGGGAAATTGGGTGACCTGAATTTTGTGGGGTTTTCTAAATCTTCAAATTGCCCAGTCGGCTGGGGCTGTAGAATACACTGACTGCTTCTCTGTAGAGGGGTAAGACCCCCCACTAAATAGTGTCCTGGATATGACACTAAACAATCCGATGGTGAAGTTCCAGCAGTGCTGGAGCTTTGGGGAATGCGGAGTACCCCTTCATTGCCATTGTTCTCAGATCCACTCTGGCCCGGAGTGGTAGCACCTGATAGAGCCCTATCTATGGGTTAAATAGAACTAACAGCATACTTATGCTAAAATGAATTGTTTGTGTAAACTGAATAGCTTGAAATAGAAATGTTTTTGACAATTAAACTGTACTTACATTTAAACTGCGTGCTTATGCTTAACTGAACTATTTCAAATAGAACTGTTTTTCGACATTAAAACTGTATTTACACTTAACGGAATTGTTACATATAACTGCTTGAATAGTTAGAAATGGAAATGTTTTTGACAATTAAACTGTGTACTTATGCTAAACTGAATTGTTTGAAATAGAACAGATTATTTAAATAAAAATTGATTTGGCGTTAAATAACCCACAAAGGTTGATATGCCATAAAACCCAAACAAACCAAACCAAACCAAAATCTTCAAAAGAAATTTCTCTTTATTTCTTTGTCTGAAGATGCAGATTGTTTAAGATATAAGGTCTGCAGAAATAAATATTATATATATATATATATATATATTAGATTTATATACTTAATGCCATGGACGTTTTTCAGCGACCTTTGGTTTCATGATGTTTTACAAGCAACAATTATCAAGCAGATAACGAAACGAAATGAAGAAATCGAAAAATACATTAAAAACCGTTGGGACTGTGAAGAAATCTTTATGTGTGCTAGTGTGTGTGTGTGTGTGTAGGGGGTGTTATAGTGCGTATTATTGTGTGTGGATGTGTAAGTGGTGTTTAGTGTATATGTATGTGAAGATACATGCGCAGCGCGATAAACCCGAGGTTCTTTACCGGATAAGAGACACAACATAGTTGTAGAGAACTTTGCCACAGTAGGGACGAGAAAAAAGTCTTTATTTATTTCTATATGTGTATGTGATTATAAGTAAGGAACAAAACAACAATATTGCATTTCGTAGAAAATAAAATAATGATATGATTTGTCTGCGGAAATAAGCGAGTGTAGTATGGTAGGCCAGAATTACAATAAATATCATGGTGGAGGGATATGTTGTATTGCAATATACTATGGAATATATATATATATATATATATATAATAGTAGGGCAGACTAGGTTCTGCAGCCTTGGTGAGGCAACTAGTCTAGGAGAAGGAAAACTCTGAATTCAAACCTGTTAAACTCCGCTTAAAAATTTGACCTTGTGTCATATCCTACCCTGGCGGAGGGGTTGGTAAGTATGTATATATTGTTAACTTGTTTTATTAAAAATTTCACTTTCAAAATAATTTTACGTTTGAAAGTTTATCATCATTCAAATATTAATTTTTCGGTACTTGTATTTGGTTATATATGTCCTTTGATTTATATATATATATATATATATATATATATATATATATATATATATCTCTGTGTGTGTGTGTGTGTGTGTGTGAACTGAACAATTCAATCCCAAAGGTATCTCTTCAATTCGCTAATTCTTTATTCTTTTCCTCTCCTCATCATTAAGGCATCGACCTTTGGGCTTATATATTTTTGAAACAGTTCAATGAAAAATTAATCAAACGACTGAAGTTTACTCTTATCTGGATACTGAATGTAAGTTATATATAACACAAAGACATTCTGCTAGTAACAAAACCGATAGCTGAGCGGCCATCAAAGTCTCTAAGGTCAGGCATATTTTCAAGAACAGCATCTTTCTCACGAACTCAGAGCACCTCTGCAGCGTCTTATTATAGGGACATCTTAGGATCTAAAGACCCACTGCTCTACGGAATTATGTTAACATCGGTCACATGACCCCTGCTTTGGCCATTATTCTTTGGCACTGCCCCAAAAGGCCATCAAACACGGAATTTTTTATTTCTCTTCCTAAAAGTGTTATTTCTAATAAAATAATAATAATAAATAATAAAATAAGTTCCATATTAGTTTTATTCATTATGCTAAATACAAGTCTTCCTCAGTAACGTTATCATCAGTATAGATAGATATCTTTTGTAAAATGGATTTGAAAGCGCTTTTTTTTTCTTTAGCACTAAAAAATAGAAATTTCCAGAACTGCAGTAGATTATGCTGTTGGAAGACATCAGAAAACGATACAGAACAAGACCCAAAGTAGGACTAGAAGACCAAAAGCGACAGCAAGAACAAAAGAGAATTTCATCAGTCACTAGCTCGAAACTTCACAGTACAACTGAACAAATGTCGTGAAAACTATGTCAACATCAACTGTGAGAAGACTCCGTGAAGCTGGCCTATATAGCAGAATTACTGTCAAAAAAACACTGTTGAGGATGCAAAACAATGTCAAAAGGTTTCAGTGGGCCAATATGTACAAAGACAGCACAGTTGGTCAGTGGAATTAAGTCTTTTGAACTGAAGAATCAAAGTTCGAAATCTTTAGATCAAATAGGAGAGTCTATGAGCAGCGAAGTGTTGGTGAAAGAGCTTAAACCCCCGTATCACACCAACCGTAAAGTATGGGGGAGGCTCTATCATGGTATGTGTGTGGAGTGGGTATAGTCATTTGTACAGTCGGGGATTTGCACCAGGTGAAGTGCAAATTGAATCAAACCGGCTATCACAGCATACTGCAGCATTACCTGATCCCAAATGGAACGCGGCTTGTGGCTCAAGGATTTGTTCTCATGCAAAATAATGACATAAAGCGTACGAGTACACACTGCCAGAGGTACTTTAAAAGCAAAGAGGAGCAGCATGTCTTTCAATTGATTCTTGACCCGCGCAATAAGAGAACTTAAATCCCATTGAACTGGCGCGGGATGAACTGGACAGAAAAATCAGAGCTAAAACAAACTCAAGTGTGGCTCACTTTTAGCAACTCTTACAGGAAAGCTGGGCAGAACTATCTTCAGTATATATATCCAATCCAAATTGGTCATTTTGTTGAATCTAAAGTTTAAGAAGGTTTTTTGGGGATTAATTTGTATTTAATATGGTTCAGGGAAGACTTATATTTAGTATGATAGATAAAACCACTGAGGAGATTAACTCGTTTCATTAAAAATAACACTTTTAGGATGAGAAATAGGTATTACTGAGACGAAGCTTGGTAATTTTTATCATTAAGGGTTTTCGGACTATTGTCTTCATCTTTATTGTTATTTCCATAACGTTTTGGCCGATATGTCCTCCGGCCTTCTTCTGGTGTTTGTCGAACTCGGGAAACTTCACAGAACTTCGAACTACATCCTTTATTGAATCCACGGGGGTCGCCTGTTCTGATTCCGTTAGACATAACCGGGTACAAGGGTTAAGTATTCCAGGATTGTTACTCGCCTGTAGTCAGGATTGAACCTGCAACCTCCAGATGATTGTCTCCTTATAAGCTTGGGGAACCAACAATACGTTGAGGAAATAACAATAAAGATGAAGACAAATGTCCGAAAACCCTTAATGATAAATAAGATATTACTGAGGGTGACCAAATACTTTTGACTGGTAGTATATATATATATATATATATATATATTCCACTTGCGAGTATCACGTGTAGTTCGATATTAACACTACACTTCCATACAACTTAAATTATTTGTATTAAGAATAGTTACAGGAAGTTATATATAACAGTTTTTTGGGGGGTTTCAATAAACACAATTTGCTAATTTCTAGGCATAAAATAACCCTAGACAGATTGCCATGTCGTTAAAACCACTAGATTTAATGTATAAGATCAGGTTAAAAATGTTGATAAATGTTATGCAAACAAATGATTACAAACATATAAAAAAAAGTACAATTCTGAAAAATTTGGATGAAGCTTTAAAAATATAATTTTGATTAGAATCAAAGATTTATAAATGAATCAAGTGTCGGAATTAAATAACCCGTTAGGAGTTGATATACCGTTAAACTAATTGACCATAACAAAAAACTAATATTATTTAGTTTTTTAATATTTTACTATGTCTGGAATACAAATTAAACTTTATCATTTGTATGTATAAGAAAAGCATATACGAAAGTCAATAAATAAGGAGATTTAAAAAAAGATATTTTTCAGAATGTGTTTGCATAAATGTAAACTGTACATTGTTTGGAATTAGTTTATAGCAATATATATATATATTGTAATCTCTTAAAAATATTTGTTTAGCGGCAAATCAAACCGAGTACTCCAGGCTTGAACAGAGATCTGTCATCACATTTTTGATGGCTGAAACATGCAAACAGTGAGGAATTTCTAGAAAAATGTGTGACGTATACGGAGTAAAAATTCTTTGTAAATGAGCTAAATATGAGTCTGTTAGAACTGTTGTATACTATATTACGCGTATACAAATATAATATACAAATATACTATTCAAATATACTATATTACGCGTATACAAATATACACGGGAACATAATCAACTGATAATGACGACTTCAATGACGAACGAATACACTTCTTTATAAAAATATAACTCTCACACTTTATTCTAGAAAGGGTAATGTTTGCTGTGTGTGAGAAATGAGTTGGAGACAAGGACGGACTGCTATATTGACCCTAAGTTCTTCCTCGACCATAGCAGCACTTCTGTCTCATCTTAGCTGGGTTGCTCAACCGTGGGTCACTGAGGGCCCAAAGCCCTCTGTCTGGAGCTGGTTCTCACTTCGGCATCTTGTCTCCAACTGACTCAAACTGTTTGGGCACCAGGTTATATCATTTTCTAACGTCCACCTGCTTCCGTTGTTCTTTCGCTTATTTACACATGTGCATCTCTTGATTGACGACTCGGTCGAGGGTCAATATATATCACTACGAGCCCGAGACGACTGTCTATAGAGTGGGAACATGCTCACTCTCTCTCTCTCTCTCTCTCTCTCTCTCTCTCTCTCTCTCTTGTAAAGAAAAATTCTGGGCGCAGCTGTCAGAAAAGAATGTTTGGTTGGGTTTTATGGCATATCAACCATTGTAGGTTATTTAATGCCAAATAATTTTTATACATATACATTAGATATTTATGATTTGGTTTGGTCTTATGGCATATCAACCATTGTAGGTTATCTAATGCCAAATCCTCTTTATACATATATATTAAATATATAGGATTTGGTTGGGTTGGGTTTTATGGCATATCAACTATTGTAGGTTATTAAATGCCAAAGCCTCTTTATACCTATTAGATTTATATGATTTGTAAACACATTAGGTTAATAACATTTTTAAACGATCCTAAGCTCATTCGTTTGCACAGAGTTAAATGGTTCCAAGTATTGCTATGTATCACTAATAATTCAATTAAATATCAGTCATTTGTTTATGCACAGTTAAATAATCAAACAGTTCTATTTCTAACTATTCAATTTAGCACAATATATTGTTTGCACTCAGTTTAAATGTTAAACAGTTCTATTTGATCCATAGATAGGATGCTTTCAGGTGCTACCCACTCCATGTCAGAGTGGACCTGGGAACAATGGCAGTGAATAGGTACTCTGCATTCTCCAAAGCTCCAGCATTACAGGATCCTCACCCTTAGATTGTTTAATATTATACCCAGAACACTTGTTTGGGAGGTCTTATCCCACTTTAGAGATTCAGTTAATGTATTCTACAGCCCCAATCGACTGGGCCTCTACGTAAAAAAGGCCGAGTCGTGTTCTGTGATATGAAAGGATCTTTATGGAGGTGCCCGTGGTGTAATGGTTATCGTCGCAGGAATTGGACTAATCCTGGACGAGACTGATTGCATTTCACATAGCACTAATACTCTTGGGAAAGGTATGAATCAAAAATATTCTCCCTCCAGCTATGGGTAAATAGTAGGGCAGACTAGGTTCTTCAGCCTTGGTGAGGCAACTAGTCTAGGAGAAGGAAAACTTTGAATTCAAACCTGTTAAACTCCGCTTAACAAATGACCTTGTGTCATATCCTGCCCGAGTGGAGGGGTTGGGTAAATATGATGAAAGAATCTTTCACAATTTTCCTAGATTTTATGGAACAATTAACTTCACAAAATTCTGGGTAAAAGTAAGGTTATTAAGTTACAGATTTCACAACAGAAGATAACCAACTTTGGAAGATAAACATTATATCTTGCAGATTCGAGCAATACAAATTTTGAAAAATATTATTTCTGGGTGAATCAAAAGTTTTGCAATATTTTGGTACTCACTATGATATCAAGTCGTAAGAGGGACGTTCTGTAGTTGGTAGTATCACGGTAGTTGGTGCGCTGACACGTTGTACATTGCTTCACTTCGAGTGTGATTTGAAAGCCGTATAGATGATTGTGCAACGTAGTCTAATGTTTATGTTTTACGAATTCGAACTGGGCCATCACGTCAGGGAAGAAACCAAAGACATGTGGTTTGCGAAAGACGAAGGAGCAGTTTGTCATAGGACATCATTCAAGAAATTCCCTTCGGTTTACAAGAAACCTCGACGATCTGGCAAAGTCAGGCAGGCCTAAAAATCTGGACACTGAGGCTGTTCTCCCAACAATAGAAGCAAATCCAGCGAGCAGCTTTCGGGGGGTATCAGGCGAGCTTGGGATCTCACAGTCTACTGTGGTTCGTCATATTCACGGTCAAAGTATCCAAAGTTGCTGAATTGTTACCAAAATATTGCAAAACATTTGATTCATCTTGTACGACTTTTTTTTCTTTCTTTTAGTGGGAGGAAACATCATTAGATTAAACTACAAACATTTCCGCAAATGGACGCAAGATGACTATCAACACTAACAAAGGCACTAATACCCTTAGGAAAGGCATGAATCCAATCATTCTCCCTTCACTTGTGGATAAATGGTTGGGCAGACTGAGCTCTTTAACCATAGTATGTCAACCGTTCTAGAAGAATGAAACTTGTAAATTTAACCCTACTAGTAGACAAATTCACTTACCTAGGAAGCAGCGTCAAATCAACCAAGAAGGACATCGAAACGAGGTTAATGAAAGCATGGACAGCTATCAATAGGCTATCGATTATATGGAAATCAGACCTAACCGATAAAATGAAACGCAGTTTCTTCCAGGCAGCGGTCACATCGATACTGCTATATGGCTGCACTACATGGACGCTAACAAAACGGCTGGAGAAGAAGCTAGACGGCAATTACACAAGAATGCTGCGTGCAATCTTGAACAAGTCCTGGCGGCAACACCCCACAAGACACCAACTGTACGGCCACCTGCCCCCTATCACGAAAACTGTTCGAGTTAGACAAACCAGACATGCAGGACACTGCTGGAGAAGCAGGGACGAACTCATAAGAGATGTACTCTTATGGACCAACACACATGGCCGTGCAAAAGCAGGACGACCAGCACGAACATACATGTGAGGATACGGGATGTTGTCCTGAAGACCTACCTAGGGCGATGAACGATGGGGAGGAGTGGCGAGAGAGGGTCAGGGATATCCGTGCTACCAGCGCGACATGATGCTGATGAAACTCCGCTTTAAAATTGACCTTGTGTCGCCTCCAGCTTGCGTGTAAGGGGTTAATAAATAGGAAATAAATATACCAACAACTCTTTTCTAAGATAACAATGTATCACAGTAGTATATAGCGTTACTTCATAACCATGCATGAACGTGGTGCCTTCAATAAGTTTCCAGACTTTTTTGTACAGGCATTTAAAATTGTCGTACTCTTGAAAATTCACTATGTTATTGCTATACATCTTATGAGATGACTGACCAATTTTTATGATTTCAGGTTCAA
This sequence comes from Sepioteuthis lessoniana, assembly GCA_963585895.1. Classification (NCBI taxonomy): domain Eukaryota; kingdom Metazoa; phylum Mollusca; class Cephalopoda; order Myopsida; family Loliginidae; genus Sepioteuthis; species Sepioteuthis lessoniana. Next base: position 12,848,695 of record OY757929.1, read on the forward strand.
ATGAACAGCAACAGCAATAATTGGAATACACCCTACAAAGCCCTGATTGTCACAGCAGGTGAATTTCAAAAATGCAATCTGGACGTGAGGAAGAACGATATGCAATAAAATTCTGTTTTAAACTTGGAAAAAATGCCACAGAAACGTATGGAATGCTTTTCGGCCATCTTGCATGAATCGAGCATCAGTTTTTGAGTGGCATAAGAGATTCAAGGAAGGCACGGAGTCTGTGAGGGATGATGAGAGGTGTAAGGAAGTCAATACACCAGAGTTGATTGGCCAAACGGTTAGGGTTATTGTTAGGTTTACTATGTTGAGGTTTTAAGGGAGTTCAGGAAGAGATTCCTAGGGAAGAGGCCAGCACTCTTCAAATATGGTCCGTGGCATTTTCACCAGGACAATGCACCAGTCCACAACTCCATCCTTGTCACTGACTATTCGACCAAGATGGGCATCAAGACAGTTCCTCACCCACCCTATAGTACAGACTTTGCTCCCTGTGACTTTTAGTTATTCCCTAAGCTCAGATGTTGTCGTTATGAGACAATTGAGGAGATGAAAGAGGCTGTGACGAAGATCATTGACACGCTAACACAAGAGTACTTCCATGGGGCCTTCCAGAAGTTGTTGGAACGGTACAACAAATGCATTTCAGCCGGAGGAGATTACTTCGAAGGGGACTAGAGTTTCATGTGTTTACTATCAATAAAAGTGCCCATACGAAAAAAGTCTGGAAAGTTATTTAATGATCCTCGTATATAAACAAACCCATTAAGCTTTTTAAAAGTAAAATATTGGGATTTAATAATAATCAGAATACATATGAAAGTTTAGAAATAACCTGATATGTTGGTTGGTTGGCTAGGTTTTATGGCAATTCAACCTTTGGAGGTTATTTAACGCCAAATCCATTTTTATACAAATAGTAAACTCTATTTCAAACAATTTAGTTTTGCATGAGTACACAGTTTGATTGTCGAAACAGTTCTAATTCAGCTCATTCAGTTTAGTATAAGTACAGATTTTGTTTACACACTTTTAAATGTCAAAACAGTTCTATATTAAACAATTCAATTTAGTGTATATACAGTTTCAATGTCAAAAACAGTTTCATTTCAGACAATTCAGTTTAGCATAATCACGCTGTTTAAATGTAAGTACAGTTTACTTATCAAAAACATTTCTATTTAAGCTATTCAGTTTAGTCAAACAGTTCTGATTCAAATAATTCAGTTTAGCATTGGTATGCAGTTAGTTCTATTTAACCAATAGATAGGGCCCTGCCAGGTTCAGCCGTTCCGAGCCAGAGTGGAGCAATGGCAATGAAGGGGTGATCTGCATTCTCCAAAGCTCAAGCTCACTATTAGATTGTTTAGTGTTATATTCAGGACACTCGTTGGTGGAGTCTTACCCCATCAGCAGAGGAGCAGTCGGTGTCTTCTACAGCCCTATAGTGAGAAGGGTTATGAATATATGATAAAAATCCTTCATCAGACATCAATAATCTAAACCCGTGTTGTTTCTTTTCATTTAAAGGAAAATGTGAAAATAGATGACCTATGTGTTTATTCAAATCCTTCGTCTGACAGCAAGATGCGACAAACAGTCAATTTGTAATTGAGGTACAGCTCGTTTTGTTGTGTAGTCATAAGGAATAAGCCACGACAAGAGTTGATTAAATAAGAATATAACTCTCTTTATTGTTCTTGAAGTCAAACCTTCAGTGGTGTAAGAGAGACAGACAGAAACGAAGACAGACTGCTATACTGACCTATAACTTTTTCTCTTGAACATACCACGCTGTGTTGTCTTCAAAGCCCATAGCACTTCTTATGCTACTCGGTTGGGAGGTACTGAACCGGAGGTCTGCTATGAGCAGCTGCCCCAGCGGGGAGCCCAGCTACTTGCTAGCACTCTCTGTGACTGACCGAATGTCTTCTGGCCACAATCTGAGATTGACGCAAGACTAACCGTATCCCACGTGGGCATCTGCATATATCATTCCATAACGTCAACCATTTCCGTTCAACCACGTGACTACTTCCGCCTATTTACAAAGGTGTGTCCTGTACAGAGAAATCTCTGATTGACGGCTCGGCCAAAGGTCAATATGCAACAGTTTGAATCCAGAGTTTTCTTTCTCCTAGACCAGTTACCTTAATAAGCACTAAGAACCTAGTCTGAACTACGATTTGCTTATTAGTGAGAGTTAGTTGGTTTGTTGGGTTTAATGGCATATCAACTCTTGCAGGTTATTTAATACCAAATCCTGTTTATACATATATATCAAATAAACATTTTAGAGATAGCATTTTTAAACGAGTTCAGTTCTTTTTGTTTTGCACAGTGTTAAATAGGTTTGGTTGGTTTCTTTGTTTTAATGGCATATCAACTCTTTTTAGGTCATTTAATGCCAAATCCATTCTCCAAGAAGAACAGTAGTGGTACTATTTAACCCATAGCTGGGAGGATAAGGGGGTTCATACCTTTCCTAAGGGTATTTGCCCGAAAGTGAACGTAATAGCGCGACTCGCGTACTACGATTCCGCAGTCCATCGCTTTAAACATTTCACCACGAGGACACCCCCTTCCAGTATTGGTATGTAACAATTCAATTTAACATCAGTCATTTTTTGTGCACATTTAGATAAGATTTTTAAATATTTTTTTAGGAGTTCAAAATAACTTTTTTGCACGCTACAATTACTATTGTTTCTACACAGTAAAATGATTTCAGTTATTGCTATTTAACAAAAATCATTCAATTTAATATCAACCATTTGTTTCCACACAGTGAAGTGGTTGCGGTCGTGTCACTTCTGCTATATGGATGCACTACATGGACGCTGACTAAACGGATGGAGAAAAAGCTTGAAGGCAAATACACAAGAATGCTATGAGCAATTTTGAACAAGTCCTGGAGGCAACACATTACAAAGCACCAGCTCTACGGCCACCTACATCCTATCACGAAATCAAAGTTAGACGAACCAGACATGCAAGACACTGCTGGAGAAGTAGGGACGAGCTTATAAGTGATGTTCTCCTATGGACCCCCTCACATGGCCGAGCAAAAGCAGGGCGACCAGCTCGAACCTAAATACAGCAGCTCTGTGAGGATACGGGATGTAGGACCTGCCAGAAGCCAGGATACGGGAAGAGGACCTGCCAGAAGCGATGAACGACTGGAAGGAGTGGCGAAAGAGGGCCAGGGGCATCCGTGCTTGTGGCACGACAAGATGATGATGATTCTATTAAACACTATTCCTTCATTTACACTCAGTTAAGTGGTTCCATCTATTGCTTTGATATAGTAAAGTAAAGTTGTCTCCCTTTAGTCGAGGGCGACCAGAAGGCTCCCTTTTCAATAGCTACTACACCGAGGTGTAAGGGAGAGTGCTACTCTTTCCCCTGGGTAGCTCCACTTTACCCTTGATACGTACCTTATATTGCTGAGTGTTAAGCAAGGAAGTATCAAGTACCATTTTTAAAGTATGACGCGATCTGGGATTGAACCCAGGTCTCCCGGACCATTGGCGAACACCATACCCACTAGGACAATGATTCGGTATTATTCATTTGTTTTCTCCCAGTTAAATGATCAAACAGTTCTATTTCAAACAATTCGATTTAGCATAAGTCCAACTATTGCTATGTATCATTAACAATTAGATTTAACCGCAGTCATTTATTTACACATAGTAAAAATGATCAAACAGTTCTATTTCAAACAATTCAGTTTAGCATGTCAACAAAGTCAAATGGTTCCAAGTATTGCTATGTATCATTAACAGTTCAATTAAACATCACTCATTTGTTCACACACAGTTAAATGATCAAACAGTTCTATTTCAAACAATTCAATTTAGCATAAGTCATTTGTTTGCTCTCAGTTTAAATACCAAACAGTTTTATTTTACCCATAGGACCCAATCAGGTGCGACCAGTTTGTGCGAGAGTGGACCTGTGAGTGATGGGAAAAAAGGTGTACTCCGCATTCCCCAAAGCTCCAACATTACTGAAGTTTTACTATCGGGTTGTTTGGTGTCGTATAAGCAGGACACTCGTTGGGAGTTTTTTTTTACCCCTTCGCAGAGATGCAGTTTGGTCTATTATACAGCCCCAATCGACCACACTTTTTAATTTTGAGGGAAAAAATTACATTCTATAAAAGGGGTTTACTTTTAAATTCTAATTCAATGTAGAATGATCACCCATTTCCGGAACAAGGATATAAAAATTAAAAGAACCTCGAACACTGGAAATAAAAAAAATAATCAAATAATTCGACGCGTCTGGTTACTTGTTTTTTTTTTTTTTTTCTTTGCAATCCTAATTGTTCCGGAAATCGGTGATCATTCTACATTGAATTAAAATGTGAAAATGAACCCCCTTATGAAATGTAGAATAGTGTTATCTTTATTTTCTCCCTGAACCTAAAAGAATTGCGGTGAGTTTGAGGATCTAATCAAATTACAAAAAAAAAAAAATTACAAGAACTTTTTTATTCCTCGATCGACTTGAATGGGTGTCCGTGTAGAATTTTACCAAAATTGAAAACGTATTTAAAAAGATAAAAAGTGGGGGAACAAAGTACGTATTTATTTGGTGTAAAAAGATATAAGTGATCATTAAGTCTGTGACATCAAACGGTGTATTGGGAAAATGTATCCTTCTGAAAGAGATGAATTAATTCAGAGTCCATCGAATCCGAGTTGATTTACGCAGAGAACACCGGTTCACGCTCGCACCACAAACTTAGGGATGAGGCAACTCGGTAAACAGCATAAGCCAAGAATGAATCTCGATTTGTGCGTATCTCCCGAAAATAGAACGACCTTGTATCGTATATAGTCTGGGGAAGTCAGTTAACTCCCTTAACTGTAAACAACAAGAGATATATGTGTTTGACTAAACAAAACATAGCAACGGATCTTCATCAAAAACCAGTCGGAGTTTTTGGAACAGTGAAAAAAGCAAGCAGATATTTGTATTGGGCGTTGGTGTGCATGTTGAAGGAAGAATATAAACAAAATTCTAATTTCTTTTAAATGGTAAGTTTTTCTTAAACGTTTACTGGTTAATAATAGAATTAATTAAAAATTCCAGGTATCTGTTTCTTGCACGCGTCGAAATCATACTCGAATCAAAAAATTTAAATTTGTGAAATAACTTGAAATATTACTGTGTTTATTACCTCCCCACTTGCTTTTTTTGTTTTTTGTTGTCCGTAAATTTTTTTTCTTCGGCTGTAGAATTTCTATTTGTTGGGCACAAACCAAATTAGAAGTAATTGCTTATGTTATTTAACTATAGAAAATGGCTATTTCCTTCAAACTTTGCTTTTAGGCTCTGGATAACGCTATATGAGACAAATGTTGCTCATGGATACTATTAATTTACAAAGCTTTTTAGCAGCAAGGCCGTATAAATGGGGCAGCCAATGAGACACGAACTTACTTGTGAAGGTTTGCTAGTCTAGCTTGTTCACCATTACACCGTTCGAGGTACTCCTGCTCACGGATAGTGTTTATTTCTTAATTGCTTGTGTTTTAAAACTATAAAAAAATGACCCTTGTGTAATATAATGGCCGAGGGATTTCGTTTGATATATCTTGCCTTTGGGTTTAGTTAGGCTGAGAACCTTTCGGCATGGGTTAGTTAGGTGTTAATATGAGCGCAGGTGTTCATGCACACGCGGAGCGGACATGTCATTCAGTGATGTCACAATAAAAAACCCAGATAGTAAATATGACCGGGGGATGTGAATGACGTCATGACCGGAAGCGTGGGCTGAGATTTGAGAAAAGTCAGTTGAGTTCTAGGTCCGAGGAAGACGGTTGACTTTCGGGGCTCGCCGAAGCCAGGCCAGTGGCCTTGCGGCAGATGTCACACGTGGTTTGGGGCAGATGAAAGAGTCAGTATAGAAAGATAGTATCTCTCTCCTTATGTCGAAAAACCCTTTAACTCAAAGGTAATAAAAAGTTTCGTACCTGAACTAAGAAGTCGTAAGTATTTTTTTGTGTTTCGGGATTCCTATGTTAACTATATATGTGCGTTATGAACATTCTATGTACATTTCACGTATTCATGTATGGTTATGTTTCATTTGTTCCCTTTTTTTTTTTTTTGTCATATTCTAAGAAAATGTTGATTGTATCTCCTGCAGAAGGGCACCCCCTAGAAAGGGAGTATCCTGTGTATGACACTAGACTGCATCAGGTGGTGAGGAGTTATTTGTTTGGTGCCCAACATACACCAAAATTTAACACAATCCTTTTTTTTAGAGTGGTGAACCCGTCGCAGGGCTTCAGCCCACACACGCCAGGCGGTTCGGAAAATTCCTTTGACCCCGTCGGTTTTCCCCTAGAAAGGGACGCCTCAAGTGCTAGGCTATGTTTCGAGCTCTGCCGGAGCATGAAAGAGAGGATAGCTCCTTAAGACCCAAGGGGTCCAACCTCGAATCACGAGAAAGACCAAACGAACAGGATCGCACGTGTACCACCTAACACGGGCGACAAGTGAACGACCCGTCCGTGAGAAGAACCCCTTCATTGTCATTACTCCCAGCAGCACTCTGAGCTGGAGTGCTGGGTATCTGTTAGGGTTTCATCTTTTGCTCAAATAGATTTGTTTGCAAATTATTTGTATTAGATTAGAATACTTGATATATAACAGCACAAAAAAAAGTCAATATAAGTGTATTCAGTTAACTAACTAGACTGATTAACGCTACGTTAAAATAAATCCACCATTCAAATTTTTGCCCTTGATTACATTATATAACACAAGTTTTGTTGCTGGATAGTATAAAAAATTATTTATAAGAAAAAAAATCAAACCGATCGTGTGCGGCACTTGATTTGGCCAGAGTGGAAAAGGGAGAAGTAATCCTAGACAATACGGCACCAAAAAGCTACCTCCCACTATTTATCGAGAACTACTATTGGCCCCCTCAGCACGAATTCAGGGACCAAATTGTAAAGGTGGGAAAAATAGCCAGCAGAAGGATTTTGTCACTCGCTTCTTGAATAGCTGATAAGTATTTAAAACAGGCAAGAAGTTAGATTTGTATTTAATAGTAGAAAATGGTGCCTCGTAATAGACAATGTTATTTCTTAATTGCTTACATCATAAAAGTATAGAAAATGACCATTATTTCTTACAAACTTTGTGCTGGATAAAAAAAACCAATAGTAATTAACCTATTTTCTATTTTAAACAGACAAATTTATACATTTTCATTTATTTGACGTCTGAATAGAACTTTCTAAAATTCAATTCTTTGTATTTACGGTGAATTCGTACGAAAATTCAAACCATTAAAGTATGATATAAGATATTTCGGCATTGACTTTAGTTACCGGCTCATAATACTAGTGGGTAGAGTATTTGCCAATGGCCCTGGAGACCGGAGTTCAATCTCTGGTCGAGTCATGCCAAAGACTCAAAAATGGTACTTGATACAGCATCTTCGGGTCGCCCTCGTTACTTACTTTATAAATACATCTAAATTTTAATTCATATACAGGGTGGAACGATAAAATTGTCGTCCCCCCCAAAAAAACAACACTACAGCTTTATTTTAAAACTTTTATTGAAAAAATCAATTCAGAAAACTCGATTATGTAGAAGAGCTGACATCTATTCAATGTAGCCGCCGCCTCCAGCCTCAATCACCGCCTCGATACGGATCCAGAACTGGGAGCATACCTTTTCCTCAAGCGCCGGCAGGAGCTCGGCGGATGGCGGCGATCAGGCTGGATTTGGTGTTGTGGGAGGTCATGTTGGTGATGTTCTCGACGTATTACCAGCTGGTTCAGGTCGGGGGGAGGAGGGGGCCAGTAAGAGAAGGGTACATAGTCGTAGCACTCCTTCTGAAGCCAAGCCTTGGTCTCTTTGGACTTGTGGGCCGGCGCCGAGTCCTGCTGCCGCACCCAGGGTCTGCCACCGGCCACCTGATTGCACCAGGGGATCACCACACTCTTCAACACATCCAGGTACACTTTGGTGTTGACTTTCAAGCCGTCTTCGAAAATGTGAGATGGCATGATGTGGCCCTCGCTTGAAACCACACCAAAGACCATGACCGTAGCCGGAAATTTTATTTTCATCACCCTGGGCACGTTGGACCGTTCGGATTTGCATTTTGAGGGTGCCGGCAATGGTCCTTTTGTCATAAGTTGGATCGATAGAGAGCATGAGTTGTACAGCGGCGCATCTTCGATCTCGCCCGTTGAACATTGTGTCATTTTCAGACATGATAGAAGGCTCCTATTGCTCTTGGGATTTGTACATAACTGGCCAACTAGTAGATGGTCTGCAACAAAAAAAGAAAACCGGTTTTCATTAAACGGATATGGAATCATGTCGTCTTTTCTTGGGCGACAATTCTATCGTTCCACCCTGTATAGTTTTAATTACTTTTTAAAATTTAGGTCATAAAAGCAAAGTTTAAAGAGAAACAATAGGTCTCATCAATTTTGTTTAGCTATAAAAAATTGGGAAATAAGACTTTCTGTCCAGGAACTAAGTAAATTTTTTTTTGTTATCAGTGTTATATACAAGCGTGTGGTTGCGAGAAAAATAAGACTGACGAGAAGATTTAGTTTATTTTGTTTATTGAATAGATAAAATAAACAAGCGGATGAAAGATCTGGCCGGCTAACGGTGGGGGGTCTATTCGGCGACAAGCGGTTGCTTTGATCTGGTTGGACGGTGGTGTCGGGTGATTCTCTTAGGACAGTCGACGATTCCGCTGGCCTGTGACCTTTGCTTGGCCTATTTATATGTTCCCGGCTTCAAACACCGGCTCCAGAAAATACTACTTGTGGAGAAAAAAATGATTGGTTGAAAAATAAACTTTTTTTTATATAACTGAGAATTTTCTGGGGGTTTTGGATAGACTATGCGCGGAGCTAATGCGCAGAAGCCATGATTTTATCAGTTTGACACTGGCAGTTGTTGGGTCAACATCTGGTAGCTGTTATTTTCTTCTACAGTGTCGATGCCTGTGGGTCTGCGTTTTGTGTGTTTTAGTAGTTAGGTGTGTGAAGGGTTAAGAGGGTAAATCAGAATAGACTTAATGTATTTTACAATAATATCAGCATTTAGGAAAATAATCTTTAATGCTTCCGAGAAATGATTTTTTTTTTTTTTTTAATTGATGATTCTATTGATATTTATATCACCCCCACTGCTAGTTTCCTGAGTAAATAGGAAGTCTTAATTGGTATAAAACTTTAGTCTGTGTAAAATACTTTATCAACATGCACATATAGCCTATTGGACACTGCTAAAATTTAGTCTACTTGCATGCATTTAGATAATAACCACACACACACGAATATTTGACGAACTACATTTTAAACATTCGTAATATTTTTTTTACAATGTACTTCTTGAAATATAAATGTATTTTTGTTTATATTGCTTTGTTGTGAATGTTCTTTTGCCCGCGTCGTTTATATCGTTTGCTTTTCAATTAGGAGCCACTACAAATTGTGGGAGCAACATATCTAATAACACCACCACTACAAATCTGCTGAAGAAAGGGAAGCGAGAAAATCGGAGAGACAACACGAACATTCTATTAGTGCTAGACTAAAATTGATATAACTATATCAGCTACGGGACTGCGGTTCAGTATTTTTGCCTAATGCTATTTGTATCAATTTTCTGAATTATTAGTCATCCATTGTCACATGACTAAATCACGTGATCAGAAGCTTAATCTAGTCCCAGTGGATATGGTAAATATTTAGCCAGATGGTATTTCGTGAATACCGTAGCTATCACGTTGCTTAAATTTCCGATTTACCGTCCATGACACAACTCGGTATTCACATCAAGTTTTTTTTTGTCAAGTAGTGTTTGTGTTCTTTTATATTAACAAACGAAATTTTACTTTACTTTTGTTTTTCAATTCAGTATTTTACTTTTGATAGAGCTTAGAAAATATCTTAAATCCACAAGACCAGAAATATCGTACACTCAGTGAGGATCAAACTCACTAAAATAGTCTGCTACCAAGCGCAACTGGCTTTTTACAGTAAATTAAACTATGAAGAGTTACGACCCTTGTATTGAGAAAATTGATATTATCTCCCTTGGCATGCCTACTATACATAATATCTTCACTAAAGATATTAACTTAAATTTATTTTCCTTATTTTCCGGGCGGATAAATATTTAATTAATGAGAATTTCATTAAAGTTAGTTTAATAGAAATCATTTTTGGATTTAATTGTTTAAAACTGATAATTTTGTAGCTGCTATTTATGGATCAACTAGAACAATTTAATCATTTGCTATACGTGAAATCATTTAACTTTGTGCAAACGAATGAATAATGTTGAATAGAATTATTAGTATAAGATAGAAATACTTAAAACAATTTAGTATTCTGGGTAGAAATTAAGATAGCATCTGATGGTGAGTCTCCCGTCTTAAAGTTTGTGAAATGTGGAGTACACCTTCATAGCCATTACTCCCAGGTCCACACTAACCCAGACTGCTAATACCTATTAGGGTTTCATCTTTGGGTCAAATAGGACTGTTCAATCTCTTAATAGGGATCATGACTGTTTATATGTAGAATTATTACTGCTAAATAGCCATATTTGAAACCATTTGAGTGTGTACGAGCAATAAATAGCAATACTGGAAACAATTTCATTGCGAGCAAACAAATGATTAATATTAATTACATTGGAATAATTGATCAGTAGAATTACTTATGTTAAATACCAATACGTGAAACTATTTAAGTCATTTAAAACTGAAGTTACCTACAAACTATTCACTATATATGAGCTCTCTAGCGAAGGAAGTAAATGTGTTGCCATTAGCGTAACGCAAGGCTCTTCATATGAATCGAGCTCTCGGTAGCCGTTAAGCGGATATATGTAAACAATAACAATTGTGATACATAAGCGTTTAAATTTCCTTCGCTTGGGCTAGTGTCCTCGTGGCTGAGTGGTAGAATCTTGGATTGGTGTTTGAGTCAACCGGGTTTCGATCCCAGCTTCAGGAATTTAGCCTGTCTAGCCACACTGAAGAGTTCTGATAGAACGAAACAGATCTGTCTGTGGATGACTATATATATATATATATATAGAGAGAGAGAGAGAGTGGCATTAGATAACCATGAAAAGTTGATATTCCATTTAACCAAATAAGTAAAGTTAGGGACCATAGTCGAGGGCGACCAAAAGGCTCCCTTTTCGATAGCTACCACACTGAGGTGTAGGGGAGCTACTCCTTTCCCTGGATTGTTCCGCTTTACCCTTGACACGTATCAAGTACTATTTTTAAAGTCTTTGGTATAGCGCGACCTGGGACTGAACCTAAGTCTCCCGGACCAGTGACAAGCACCTAATTTTTTTCTTATCTAAACTAAAGAAAGTTCATTGTTGCGATCATTTTGAGGCGATGATATTAAGCTATGGATTATACGACCTCAGGTGAAAATATTAACCCACCACTCTGCAGAAACGTTTCTTCCGTTGTTTGAGGTTTTTTCTTGTTTTTTAATCCATGTAGAATAGACTAATAACAAAGCTGATTTTATTTCAATGCCAAACTTGCAGGCTTCATAGAACGTCCCTGAAATCAATTAAAATAATTTGCTATAATTATGAAGTAGAGGAAATTTTGGTCGGTGATTCCGAAAGTTTTTCTTGAAAATCTAGTGACTCAATAATTTGTTCTTTTATCTTTTTTATGTTGAAGAAAATCTCTATAACTGAAAGAAATTCATCTACTTGACGTTGAAAACCTCCCGATTATTAATTAAAACAAATTTAATGAAGAAAAAAAAGTTTGGCCCCCAAATAAAATAGGTTTTGTTTAGAACCTACAAAATTATCATTCCTTGTAAATAGGACCAGAGATAGATTTATTCTGTAAGTTAAATCACTTTATGTTTGTTACTCTCATAAAAATCGTTTTATGACATTTTCCTGGGCTTAAGAATACGTGTGTTTTTAAGGGTATGTCTGAAGAAAAAAAAACAGCAGTTAACTAAGTCTTCATCGGATTCGGGACCAAAACATCATTTTCACTCACCTACAGCGTTACATTAGTATCTGACAATACCTCTTGGCTTTGTTGGTTCATCGTCACATTGTAAGAATGTTAGATCAGGATTCAGCCTCTATGTGCGCGTGTGTATGAGTGTATATATATATATATATATATATAATATTATATCATATTATATTACATATATATATCATATTATATTATATTACATATATATATTATATTATATTACAGATTTATATTATATTATATTATATTATATTATATTATATATATATATATATTGTAGTCGAGGGCGCCTTGAAGTGGGTAGAGTGTTTTCCAATGACCCGGAAGTCCGAGGTTCAATCCCAGGTCTAGTCATACCAAAGATTCAAAAATGGTACTTGATGCCGCATTGCTTGACTCAGCATTATAAAGTTCGAATCAAGGGTAAAGTGGAGTAATCCAGGTAAGGGAGTAGCACCCTCGCTTACACCTCAGTGTATCAGCTAATGAAAAGGGAGCCCTCGGGTCGCTTTCGACTACGGTCAGTCAACTTTATTTATATGCAGTTTGTGTATGTGTGTGTGTTTTTTTAAACAATTAAAATATTGAAAATTATGACATTACAAGGGAAGTAACTAAAATCTACTGAGTTCTGTCCCTTAGGTTTTTAAAAATTTATTGCCGTTTGTTGCAAAAGAATTGTTGTTAAATTCCTTTTACACACTCAAAAAGGGTAGATCTTCACACTACAGTCTAATAGTAAAGTAATTTTAATATTTAAACTAATCTAGGTAAAATTGATAAATGTATATTCTCTTAGGTTTTTATGTAAAAAGAAAATATAAAAATTTAAAAATAAACAAAAAACCTAACCATTTTGTTAGTTTTATTTGAAGGGACAACTAAATTATTTTTGTAATCACTTAAAATTACGGGGGTGTCCTCGTGGTGTAATGGTTAAAGCGATGGACTGCGGAATCGTAGTACGCGAGTTCGTACTCCAGTCGCGCTATTACGTTCACTTTCGGACAAATACCCTTGGGAAAGGTATTAACCCCCTTATCCTCCCAGCTATGGGTTAAATAGCACCACTACTGTTCTTCTAGGAGAATAGCTTTGGCATATCAACCTTTGTTGATATGCCATTAAACAAAGAAAGGAAAGGTTAAAATTACTTATATAATAAAACCAAGATAATTGCTATAAATTCATTTTATTTTCATTATCTGTTGAGCAAACGAATTGAATGGCGAAACTACCTTATGTAGACTTGTAGGGGTGACTGAATGTGTTTTTGGTACTCGACAATTTAATGTTTCCCCATAAGTTTAATGCTTTAGTTTTGATATAGAGTGTTTTGTTTAGAATAAAGGTGGAATAGGGCATAACATAGACATAATATAGGCACATGGATAAAGTAGTAAATGAAGGAAGCCAATGAAATAAATGAGTGAAGATATGAAACAAATAAAAGTTGTAAAACGGCGCGGACAAAATGAACATTTAAAACAAGGCATCGAACAAAAACAAATTTGTATTCTACAACAATAAAACTTACATTGATACATAAAAGAAATTACTAACTCTACTAGCAAAATAATAGTGTGTGTATATATGTGTGTGTGTGTGTGTGTGTGTGTATCTAACACAACTAAGCTACAAAAGAATTACATGTTTAAAATGTCCTTTTTTTATGATTAGAAACGGGCAGTTTCTCAGAGACTGGAAAGCGTCTCATAGTCATTGTATATGAATGTCTGCGAGGCCCATCCATGGTGTTGCTTTTCTCTCCTGTTGATTCGCGCTGAAGGGAGTGTGTTGCTGCTGCGAAGAAATTTGGTAAAAGAGAACAAGGGTGTTTGAAGACGACGTATTTATAGAAAATACGCGTCTTGTAGGTGGCTCAAAAACGCAGGACTTGAATTTACGCGCCGACGTAGTTTTAAGCATGTCACGTGGTCCTCCTGGCCAATGGTTTCCCGAGACTGAATATGTGAGCGTCCGCCATCTTTGTGGGAACAAGTGGCATACTGCCTAAAATAATTTATAGGAGTGTAAAGTCCTATAGATTTGACCTATAGCTGAGCCCCACGTATTAAACGCGTCGAACCCCCCCTCCACCAACCTATGCCCATCATACTAAATTTGAAATTTTGCAAATTATTTGTAATGTTTTAAATAAATATTTCATTATGATAGGTTGTGAGGAATCAATAAATAATTCAAGTTAAGAATAAAATAAATGATAAAATTCGAAAATAAATAATAGTCCAAAATTCTACTTCCGTCGGAGGTTTAATTTTCGGTTCTAAAGGAAGAACTCGGCCTCTTTCAGTGCCTTACCAACCCACTGAATACACATGAGCTTGAAGATTGTGCTACTTTTCAAACATTCAGTCATGGGCTTGAATCTTAAAAAATAATTTTAAAAAATCTCAAAGACGACCATGAGTGGACACACTATTCGTTGTCAAGGCATTCATCATCATCATCATGTCGTGCCGCTCGCACAGATATCCCAGACCTTCTCTCGCCACTTCTCCCTATCGTTCATCGCCTCTGGCAGGTCTTCAGGGCTACATTCTGTATCCTTTCATAGCTGCTGTATGTATGTTCGAGCTGGTCGTCTTGCCTTTGCTCGGCCATATGTGGGGGCCCATAGGAGTACATCACTTATGAGCTCGTCCCGGCTTCTCTAGCAATGTCCTGCAAGGCTGGTTCGTCTAGCTTGGATAGTTTTCGTGATGGGAGGTAGGTGGCCGTATAGTTGGTGCCTTGTGGGGTGTTGCTGCCAGGACTTGTTCAATATTGCTCGCAACATTCTTGTGTAATTGTCGTCTAGTTTCTTCTCCAGCCGTTTTGTTAGCGTCCCAGGGGTGCATCCATACAGCAGTATCGACAGGACCGCTGCCTGGAAGAAACTGCGTGTCATTTTATCGGTCAGGTCTGATTTTCATATGATCGATAGCTTATCGACAGCAGTCCGTGCCTTCGTTAGCCGCGTGTCGATGTCTTTTTCGGTTGATGAGACACTGCTTCCTAGGTAGGTGAATTTGTCTACCAGTTTCAGAGAGGTTCCGTCTAGTGTGGAAATGTCGCCTGTTTGATTAAAGCACATATATTCAGTTTTGTCTGCATTGACATGGAGGCCAATGCCTGCGGCGGTTCGTTCCAAACTATGCAGTAGTGTTTCGGCTTGGTTGGGAGTATTTGCCACTCTCAAGTGAGAGCGAATCTTTTTTGCGTATGCGCCGCCCCACTTCCTGTCAGGGGCTTCTGTAAATAGCGAAAGTTGATTTGCCATAAAACCCAACCCACCAATCAAATATATATAAATGACAGTCATGTTTTTACTTAAAGCCATTTCATCAATTCCGTAAAGAGTGTCCATTTGGTTCCCGCGACCAACTTCACACTTAACGGCCCTCCCGGACATGTGACAAGCAAAAGAATAATCTTTAACGTTTATATCAACCCCGTGCACTCGACTATAGCTTCTTAAACCTGCTTCAGACCTATGTTGTTTTTGTTTCTTGTCTCAGAACTGATATGAAGTACTTGTAGGTTGACAGCCTAATCGATTGAGGCTGCAGAATACACCAACTGGAAGACCTCTCCGACAAACGAATATCCTGTATATGACACTAAACTGTATCTGATAGCGAGGCTTCAGTACTGAAACTTTGGGGGAATGTGGAGTAACCTTCATTGCCATTACTCCAAGGTCCACTCTGACCCAAATCGTATAGGGTCCTATGTATGGTTCAAATTAAACTGCTGATCATTAAACTGCGCGCAAACAAATTCAGAGTTTTCCTTCTTCTAGACTAGTTGCCTCACCAAGGCTGAAGAACCTAGTCTGTCCTACAATTTACTCAAAGCTGGAGTGAGAATAATTGAATTCATACCTTTCCCAAGGGTATTAGTGCTATGTGAAATGCAATCAGTCTCGTCCAGGATTTGAACTCGTGTCGCCGTGTCCATTTCCTACGACGATAACAATCACACCACGGGCACCTCCTGTGTTCAAACAAATGACTGATGTTAAATTGAATTGTTGAAACCATTGAACTGAGTGCAAACGAATGAGTTGGATAGAATCATTAGTGTTGAATAGCAATACTTTAAACTCCTTTATAGAATTACTTAGAACCATTTGAGTGAACAAATGAATGAATAGTATTGAATGGAATAATCAGTGTTAAATAGCAATACTTGAAACCATTTAACTGAGTCCAAAGAAATAAGCACTGGCTTGTTGATCGACAAACTATTCGTTTACAAATTATATTTAATATATGTATAAACAGGACTTGGCATTGAATATCCATCAAGGGTTGATATGCCATAAAACCTTACCAAGGAGGTGCCCGTGGTGTAATGGTTATCGTCGTAGGAAATGGTCACGGCGACACGAGTTCAAATCCTGGCCGAGACTAATTGCATTTCACATAGCACTAATACTCTTGGGAAAGGTATGAATCAAATTATTCTTCCTCCAGCTATGAGTAAATAGGAGGGCAGACTAGGTTCTTCAGCCTTGGTGAGGCAACTAGTCTAGAAGAAGGAAAACTCTGAATTCAAACCTGTTAAACTTCGCTTAAAAATTGACCTTGTGTCATATCCTGCCCGAGCGGAGGGGTTGGGTAAATATGATAAAACCTAACCAATCTCGTGGGTGTTAAATCAGCCTGTGATTCTTTTCTGTCATGGGATCTCGTATGTCCAACTGTTCAGGTTTCGACCAGAAGAATCTACTGAATATCTTACAAACATCTTCAGGATAAAAAGTGTTCGGAGACCGAGGTCAAGTTTTGTTTATTAAGTGCTAACTTCAATATGGACAGTTCGATTCTCTGAACTTTAATTGGTTTACAAATCTTGACTTGATGATGTGTAATTATTTGCGTAAGGCTCAAGTTTTTTAGCATGCAAGAATTGTCACCCCTTATTTCCCCCCCTCCCATCTTTTTAGACTAGTGGTTTCTTACTCAAAAAGTTTCGGCCAAGTGTAGAATACACCGACTGCATCTCTGCAGACAGCTAAGACCCCCAACCACCAACGTGTGTCCTAGATATGACATTAAACTATCTGACGGCGAGGTTCCAGCCTCGGAGCTTAGGGAAATGCGGAGTACCTCTTCATTGCCATTACTCCCAGGTTCACTCTTACCCGGAGTGGAATAGCTCCTGATAGTCCTATCAATGGGTTAAATAGAACAAACTGTGTGCAAACAAATGACTTATGTTAAATTGTTACTGTTATATAGCAATACTTGAATCCATTTAACGGAGAGCAAAAAAAAAAAAAAAAAATGAGCTCAGGCTCGTTTAGGAATGTTATTAACAAAAGGTGTTTGCAAATAATATATATATATACCAACCCCTTCGCTCGGTCAGGATATGACACAAGGTCAATTTTTAAGTGGAGTTTAACAGGTTTGAATTCAGAGTTTTCCTTCTCCTAGACTAGTTGCCTCACCAAGGCTGAAGAACCTAGTCTGTCCTACTATTTACCCATAGCTGGAGGGAGAATTATTGGATTCATACCTTTCCCAAGGGTATTAGTGCAATGTGAAATGCAATCAGTCTCGTCCAGGATTTGAACTCATGTCACCGTGTCCATTTCCCATGACGATAACCATTACACCAGGGCACCTCCATATCTATATAAATATATATTTAATATATATATATATGTGCAAACAGGGTTTAGCATTAGATAACCTACAATGATTGATATGCGATCGAACCAATAAAAAAGGCCATTATGTCCTGTGTAGGACACAGAAAGCTTTTCATTGTTCCAATGCTGATAGGCTTCGATCTAATTATATATATATATATATATATATATATATATATATATATATATATATATATAGTATAATTTAATGGAGACTCAAACTTGGTTAAGTCGTCATAATAAATTTATTTCGGCGGAGAATATTATTGCTATCCATCTCGTCAGATGACTCTTTACATGCTTCTCTCTCGTCGCAGAGTAGCGAATGTGGAGTTACAGTTCGTATTCAGAAGATTAAAAATAAAAATCAGAAAAAAAAATAAATAAATAAACAATAAAAAATAAGAATAAGGTGGAAATCAAATTACAAATTATTTCATTCTTAGGCGTGAGCAGAGGGGGTTAACATGTTATATGTTAGAACAATAAAGAAACAGGAGTGGAATTAATCTGCTGGTCAATCCCTTATGTAAAGATTAATCCACGCCAACTGTCCTTGGACACTGACTGTATATGTATATATATATATATATATATGTGTGTGTGTGTGTGTGTGTTTGTGTGTGTGTGTGTGTGTGTGTGTGTGTGTGTGATTTTATCATAATGAATATGAAGATGATTGTGAGATAATTTTTCAGTAGCTAATTTTTATAAATTCTGTTTTTCCAATTCATGGTATTTTATGGGAAAATCGCAAATAATTGTACTCTAAATATTTTTTTTAAACAAAATTTGCAGTTTTATCACATTTAAACAAATTGATAAATCCTATCTCAAATATTTTCCAGCCATGTTGGCTGGGGCTGTAGAATATGTCGACTGCATCTCTGCAGAGAGGTAATATCCACCGCCCCCAACGAGTGTTCCGAATATGACAGTAAACAATCTGAGTGTGAAGTTGCAGTCTTAGAGATTTAGGGTATGTGGAGTACCTCTTTATTGCCATTACTCCCAGGTCCACTCTCATCCTGAGTGGTAACACCTGATAGGGTCCTATCTATGGGTCAAATAGAACTGTTTGATATTTAAACTGAATGGAAACAAATGATTTATACTAAATTGAATTGTTTGAAATAAAACTGAACATTTGTGTGTAAACAAATGACTTATCATTAACTGAATTGTTAGTGATACATAGCAATATTTGGAATCATTTAACTGTGCGCAAATGAATGAAATGTTGAACAGAATAATTAGACTTCAATCACAATACTTGTAACCACTTTACAATATACAAACAAATGATTAATAGTAAATATAATTATTTGTGTTTGTGTTCTGGATATGACAATAAACTGCATCTGATGGAGAAGCTTCAGTTCTGGAGCTTTAAGGAATGTGTAGTACCCCTTCATTGTCATTACTCCCAGATCCACTCTGACCGGGAGTGGTAGTAAATGTAAGGTCCCATCTGTGGATCAAATAGAAATATTTAATCCTTTTCTGTTCTTGAAACCATTTAACTGTGAGCAAACATATGATCTCAAACTCGTTTTAAAATTGTTACCTCCAAACTATTCGTTTACAAATATATATATATATATATATATAAACAGGATTTGGTATTAAATACTCTATAAGTTTTAATAGGCTGTAAAACACGATCAATCAAGCAAACAATTTTTATAATTTTTCTACTCGTGTGTATTGTCTGTCACTTAAGGCACACGTTCCCATGCCAATATGAGTCGACAAATCTATTTCTTTTTACGCTATGAAGCAAAACCAATTTCTTCACATACAAACAGTTGTCGGTGATCTCAAAGACACCATCCCCACCTCCAAATATGAGACCAAATTTCCCCCTTCTCAGCTTAAGAAACATGTTCTGATGTGCGAATCAATTTTTCTATAATCTCAGTCACCTATCCACTGCAAGCCAACGGAGGTTTCATTATGTTATATATTGACCCTCGACCGAGCCGTCATTCGAGAGATGCACCGGTGTAAATAAGTGGAAGAACTGCAGAAGCGTGTGGGCATTAGAAAATAATATAACGAGGTGCCCGGACGGTTTGAGTCCGTCGGAGACAGGATGCCAGCGTGAGAACCAGTTGGCTTTGCGGCCCTCAGTGACCCACAGTTGAGCAACCCAAGCCAAGATGAGAAAGAAATGCTGCTATGGTCAAGAGGGGAGTTTGGGTCAATATAGCAGTCCGTCTTTGTCTCCAATTCATTTCTCACACACAACAAACATCACCTTTTCGAAAATAAAGTGTGAGGGATTTATATTTTTATAAGTGTATTCGTTCGTTACTGAAGTCGTCATTATCTGTTGATTATGTTCCCGTGTATATTTGTATATGCGTAATATAGTATATTTGTATATTATATTTGTGTAGTATATTTGTATACGCGTAATATAATTGTATTGTGGCTATACAACAATCAACATTCTTCAGAATAGAAAAATGTATACAAAATTAGATTATTTTTACTTTTCGCCTTTTGATCCTTACGAGAAAGTGACTGAAATATCAACGTACAATCTACAATCTAGCGAGAGAGAAATTACCAAATTTTAGGAAAATATAAGTCCCAAAAACTGGACTTTCACGTACCATAAAAAGTATTTTGCCGGACACGTATGTGAGATCCGTGTTTTCGGCTAATACTATCATGAGAAGGGTTACAAGAAATCCATCATTTGATGTTCAATGGTTGGATCATATCCAATGACATCCGGCCCAGTCAGCTAGTGTACTCTACACTGCATCTCTGGAGAGGGGTGAGACATCACCATTACCAACGAGTGCCCAAAATATGGCAATAAAAATCTAATGGTGAGGTTCTGAGCTCTGGGAAATGTGGAGTACACCTTCATTGTAATTGTTCCTAGGTCCACTCTGACCCGGAGTAGTAGCACCAGATAGGAGCCTATCTATAGATCATTTTACGAAGATCATTAAATAAGTTTCGTATGGGCACTTTTATTGATAGTACACACATGAAACTCTAGTCCCCTTCGAAGTATTCTCCTCCAGCTGCAATGTACTTGTTCTATCGTTCTAACAACTTCTGGAAGGACCCATGGAAGTCTTCTTGTGTGAGAGTGTCAATGACCTTCATCACAGCCACTTTCATCTCAATTGTCTCATAACGACAGCCTCTGAGCTTAAGGGATAAGAAAAAGTCACAGGGAGCAAGATCTCGACTATAGGGAGGCTGAGGAACTGTCTTGATGTCCATCTTGGTCAAATAGTCTTTGACAAGTATGGAGTTGTGGACTGGTGTATTGTCCTGGTGGAAATGCCACTGGCCTGATTTGAAGAGTGCTGGCCTCTTCCAAAAGAATCTCTTCCTGAACTCCCTAAAAACTTCAACATAGTAACCCAAACCCTAACCCTAAATCTCTGGTCAATCAACTCTGGTCTATTGACTTCCTTACTCCTCCCACACCTCTCATCATCCCTCACAGACTTCCTGCCTTCCTTGAATCTCTTATGGCACTCAAAAACTGATGCTCGATTCATGCAAGATGGTCGAAAAGCAGTCTGAAGTATTCCATACGTTTCTGTGACATTTTTCCAGATTTAAAACAGAATTTTATTGCATATCGTTCTTCTAAAGTGTCCTCACGTCCAGATTGGATTTCTGAAATTCACCAGCTGTGACAATCAGGGCGTATTCCAATTGCTGCTGTAGCTGTTCATTTGAACCAGAAATCCTAAGTTGGTCAGTCATCTCATAAGATGTATAACAATAACACAGTGAATTTTTAAGAGTCTACAACAATTTCAAATGCCTGTACAAAAAAGTCTAGAAACTTACTGAATGCACCACGTAGAACTGTTTGATCATTAAACTGTGTCTTCTTCTTTCTTCGTTTAATGGCATATCAACCTTTGTTAGGTTATTTAATGCCAAAGCCATTCTCCTAGAAGAACGGTAGTGGTACTATTTAACCCATAGCTGGGAGGATAAGAGGGTTCATGCCTTTCCCAAGGGTATTTGCCCGAAAGTGAACGAAATAGCGCGACTGGAGTACGAACTCGCTTACTACGATTTCGCAGTCCATCGCTTTAACCATTACACCACGTGGACACCCCCATTTAACAGTGTGTAAACAAATGACTGATCTCTAATTGAATTGTTAATGATACATGGCAATACTTGTAACCACTTTACTGAGTGCAAACAAATGATTGATATTAAATAGAATATTTAGTATCAGAGATAATTGAAACAATGTAGAAATAATAGCTGTACTAGAGGGCAAACAAATTAGTTTGAATTCATTTAAAAATAAAATTACCAACAAACTATTCATTTTCATATCATTTATATATATATATATATATATATATCCATTTAAATGAATACAATCAAATGACTGATTTTTAAATTGTTAGTGTTACACATAACAATATTTGAAATTATTTAACTGTTTGCAAAAAAAAATAAAAATGATCCTATTTACCAACCCCTCCGCTCGGGCAGGATATAACACAAGGTCAATTTTTTTTAAGCGGAATTTAGCAGGTTTTTAATTCAGAGTTTTCCTTCTCCTAGACTAGTTGCCTGACCAAGGCTGAAGAACCTAGTCTCTCCTACTATTTACCCATAGTTGGAGGAAGAATAATTGGATTCATACCTTTCCCAAGGGTATTAGTGCTATGTGAAATGCAATCAGTCTCGTACAGGATTTGAACTCGTGTCGCCGTGTCCATTTCCTACGACGATAACAATTACACCACGGGCACCTCCACAAAAAAAAAAAAAAATGATCAGTAACGAGAATTCGTGTTAGATAGAAATGCTTTAAACCATTTGAGATTATGTAAAAAAAAATGAGCTCAGACTCATTTAAAAATGATATCAACAAAATATATTTAGAAATCATACGAGTTTAATACATATATATGGAGGTTTTTATCATTAAGGGTCTTCGGACTATTTGTAATATAATGGCCGAGGGATTTCGGTTCATGCCTTTGGGTTTAGTAAGGCTGAGAACCTTTCGGTTCAGCACATGGGTTAGTTAGGTGCAACATTGATGCAGGTCTAGGCGCGAGCACGCGCAGAGCGGACGTGTCACTCAGAGATGTCACAATAGCCCGAGAAGAGAAATGGGTAACGGAGTGCGAATGACGTCACGCACCGGAAGCGCGCGAAGGATTTTGAGAATTTAAAGAAAGTTAAGAGAGTTGAAGCGAGACGCCGAATGAGGAGGTTCAACTTTTGGGGCTCGCTGAGGCGAGACGAATTTGCGCGCCATGGGTGCCGCACGAGATAGGGGCCAGATGAAGAAGCCAGCATAAAAAGATTGTGTTTATCTCCTTATGTCAAAACCTTTAACTCAAAAGTAATAAAAAGGTTTCGTACCTGAACAAAGAAGTCGTTACGTGTTTTCGAATTTCGAGATTCCTATGTTCTTTATGTATACATGTTATCTAAATGAGTTATGGACAATCGATGTACATTTCCCAAATAGCCATATCATGGCTATCGTACATATTGTCTTCATCTTTATTGCTATTTCCACAACGTTTCGGCCGATATGTCCTCCGGCCTTCTTCAGGTGTTTATCACACTCAGGAACCTTCAAGGAACTTCGAACTAAGTCCTTTATTGAATCCACGGGGGTCGCCAAAAGGACGTAGTTCGAAGTTCCGTGAAGGTTTCTGAGTTCGACAAACACCTGAAAGCCGGAGGACATATCGGCCGAAACGTTGTGGAAATAACAATAACAATAAAGATGAAGACAATAGTCCGAAGACCCTTGATGATAAAAATCATTAAGCTTCGTCTCAGAAATTTAGACAACTATATATATGGAGGATTTGGCATTAAATAACCTACAAGGGTTGATATGCCATAGAACACAAACAGACAATGACATCGACTAATTAAAAGTCGTAACCCATCCAATCTTTACGTAATACATGCACGAAAGGATGTTCCTCCCTAAGATATATAATAAAATATTGAGTACATTTGGAATAGCTTAATTGTGATGATATGGACCTTTGATGTGGCAGTAGAGAGTTAGACATGTGTGTACATGTATATATGCATTTTACAGTAGAAATATGAGGTGTGGGTATACGCGTGTATGGTTGCGAATTAACCATAGGTATGTATATAGGGGCCTGGACATATTTCATGTGTATGTATCTATATGTATTTTGTGCATGAACGACTCATCTACTTCTCCCAGCCAAGTGGAGATGGTCAGATATAAGTTGACCTGTGACTCAAGACTCCTATTTTATTATCACACATTTTAGGGTCTTGGAAACATACAGTCTGGTAATATTTTATGTACAGTGTATGGTTGACCCAAAGCCTGGAAGTAAAAGAAAAATTACCTCTAGATATATTGAAGTGCTGTCCACATGAGGAGGGGGGGAAAGTGTCAAAGGAAGGTCCGAAGTGACACACCCGTCTATCTGTAAGCGAGTCCAGTCCTTCAAGCCTTGAGTTCGAAATTTTTTTGGTGGTGGTGGTGGGGTTGGGTTTTGTGCAATAAACATTGCGTGGGGGATCAATCAAACCAGGAAGCAAATGTACTGCGGAGCCGAGACTTTCTGTCACATTAAAAGGAAACTTTAAGGAAGGCTTTGAATTTTATTTTTTAAGGCTTTTGTATCATGATAGCAGCAAGCAGCAAATCTAATATTTTTCTAAACCCCAGCTCCGAATTCAATAGTATCCCGACTATTATAAACTGAATTACCATGACCAGAAAATCCTACAAACACTGCGTGTGACATATGGAACCACTGGACAGTTGTTTTGACTTTATTAGGTCTCATCAGCAGTATATACCGTGATCTCCCCCACAGGAGATCGAACCAGCGACCACAGAATGGAAAGCCGAAACTCTACCATTGAGTTATAGGTCCATATCGTACACAAGTGGTACCAAATTAACTAGTCGTGGTTAATGCGCAATCTATTAACCTGATGTGTTTTGTAGTTACATCTGTACTCCTACGGAGGACACAGACACTTCCAGGGTTACGTCTTTCCAAGAGGATTGGAGATACGCATCTGCATAATCATGAATGACCTCAAAGACAAGGAAATAGACATACGTTGTTTTTTTTGCGTTTTTTTTTAATCGAGAAATTATATATCATGAATTGAATGACCATGACCAGAAAATCCGGCAAGCACTGTGGTAATTTACTAAGCTTTTTGCTTAGATGTGGCACAAGGCCATATGAAAGGGGCACCCAATGAGACTCGAACTCACTCGTGTAGGTTTGCTAGTCGAGCTTGCTAACCATTACACCACCAGAGGCGCCTCCGGCAAGCACTGTGTGTGACATGCGGAACAACTGGACAGCTGTTTCGGCCTAATTGTGGACCAGTAGCTCAGTGGTAGAGTTTCGTCTCTGCATTCGGTGGTCGCTGGTTCGAGCTCCAGTGGGTGAGATCACTGCTGATGAGACCTAATAAAGTCGAAACAGCTGTCCAGTGGTTCTGTATATCACGTGCAAGGCTTGTCAGATTCAAATTTATAAAATATAATTCCTCAATTTAAAAATAAAAAATGTATGTGGAGTACCACGACTGTCCTGCAAATTAATGCCGTCGGCTTTGACGTGCCCGGCGTCAAGGCCGACGGCATTAATTTGGTGTTGGCTTTGACGCCAGCAGGCATTGTTTAGTAAAGGCAGACTTTAAAGCTTGGCTTCGGCTTGGCTACCTAAGGGTGGGCGAGTTGCAATGTGGACACACTTGAGGGCTCATGACCAGCATAGACAAGCAGGGCTCGAGCCTTGGTCCGGGTCTGACCTTCTCCACCTCTAACCTCCACTATAATCTGACCTTCGGGTCATTTGACCATGTGTCAAGTCCTGTCTGGTGGGAGGCAGACAAATAACTGTCCTTCTAAAACGATGGCTTTGGAATTAAAAAGCGTCAGTAGCTAAAGACAGTCAAGTACATTAGCAGTGTTTTCAAATTAATTCTATTAAGTTTGGGTTGTATGTTCCTATACTGTAGCACTATTTATAGAAACAAATTCGAAAAGTAAACGCTACACAATACAACAGTACAAACGCTCATTCTTACAAAGTAGTAATGTACATACAAAAGTTACATCACTTTTATAATACATCCTCCCCTGATGATGGCCCAAAGTCGGTCAGAAAGTCCTGGGAAAATAACTAATTATGGAAGGTTTATCAACCAATTCCCGCCGAATATCTTAAGGTCAATACGGCAATTCGAAAGGATTAACAAAAAATATGTTGACAAGAAATGTCTATGTTCAATTATATATATATATATATATATGTATATATATAACAGTATATGGTTGTCAGTATCTCACTTGGTGGGTTTGTGACAGACCAAATGCAGTATAATTCGCAGAGTACTCATATCTCTAGTAGAGCTATTATATAATAATCAATAAATATATATTAGTTTTTATATATATTTAAGAGCATGCGTGCTTATCTGTTACAGTTGGTTTCATGCCGTCTTATAACAACAATCATCAGGCAGAGAAACCAACGGTCTCAGATAAGCATCCATGCTATTAGATATATATAAACTAATCCATATTCATTTAATATATATATATATATATATATATATATATATATATATATATATATATATATATATATATATAAAGTTAAGACAGTGTAGACAGTCTGAAGATAGCATACGTGAGAAACTGGCAGTCACCAAGCGCCGTTGACTATGTCTACGCTATCCTAACTTTTATATACACCACAGTATTTGACAGTAAATAAATAAAGCAACATCATCATCATCATCCTCATGTCGTGCCGCCAGAACGGATATCTCTGACCCTCTCTCGCCACTTTTCCCTATCGTTCATCGCCTTGATGGCAAATAACATTTTTTAGTACATCAGTTGTTTGCAGTCTGTTAAGACTTGTGCTCTGAGGTATCTCCAGAGGAAGGATTCTGGTAAGTGAGCAAGCTATGAGATGTCACCACGAAGTGAGATGAGCTGTCCGGGAAAAATTATTCTCTGCACGATGTTTATCATTTCACGCCATGGTGGTATCTTAAATATGGATGCTGTTGCACAAGGACATCGCGAACGTGACGGCAATTTTAATCTCGTTCATTCTACCTAACTGTGTGCGTGTGAGTGTATGTGTGTGTGTGTGTGTGTGTGTGCGTACGCGCTTGTGTAAATTCCTGAAAAGTATGCTTAGTGTTACGGTTATCGTCCCATAGAATGAGCGACCCTAGTTCAATTCCTGGGGGAATGTGTTAGCGTTTCACTTTACGCGAATGTATCTTGAAATAGATGTAAATACATACGTTCTATCCTCACCAGCTATGAGTGAATAGGACAGACATTTTTTTTTTGCCTGGGGCAACCATTCTAGAAGATGAAAAATGAATTTAAGCCAGTTTTGTTCCACTTAAAAATGACCTCGTGTCACTTCCTACTTACAACACTCTTTAAATGAATTTATTCAATTTATTTAATTAAGGGGATATAATTCTTGTATACTTAAAAAGTTAATTCCCATGTAAGTAACTGTAATCCTCCCCATTTACTTAAAATTTTATCACCTTCAAATTAATAGTTGCATTCGTCGGAGTACAGATTCTAAAATAACGGTGGGATTTCTGCAAGTATATATATATATATATAGTATATGTAGTATATATATATATATATATATGTAGTATATATATATATATATATATATATATATATATATATATATATATATATATATATATATATACTACACTCTCCTCCAAGGGAGAATTATAAATCGAGATTTTTTTTTCTTTCTTTTTACTTCGAAAAAGAAAAATGTTCACGAGACGTCTTCTTTTACATCACGGTCATTTAATTAGTTGTAATTTTTGACAGAAATTTTGCGAATTTTATATCCTCACTTGGATGTTTTTTGTAGTATGAGGTCTAACTTGGTATTTGTAATCTCTCCCCCACCCCCAGTGTGTTCATTTGAGTCTATAGTCCTCTCTACGTCTCTTCCTGCGAAATACTTCAATCTAATCTTGACTATATTTGCTGGAAAATATTAAAGAAAAAAAAAGAAGCAGATTTGATTATTGCAAGATATACTAGCTGTTTTCAAAACTTAATATTTGCTTTTTACAGATTTTAGACTTTTTAATAAGCATTTTTTTTATTATTTGAACTAAATTCTTTAAATAAATTTTGAAAGATACGTGTAAACGGCATACTAATAGACACTGTATGGTAGACTACATCCGATCCAAATGATGTTGGGGACTGCGTATTATAAATAACACTCGTTATCCAAATACTGAAACACAGATATAACAATAAGAAAAAAAACTTTTCAAGCCTCAAAAAGAAATACATTTTCATTAATTCAAAATTTGCTGTTGAAAAGTTGAGTGAAAACAAATTCAAACGAAAAAATGTCTTTTAATTAAAGAAAAAAAAAACTGATTAATAAAAATCAACACACATAAATTAAAGGGAAACAATTCTGAAACATTTTCGCTGCTCGTGTGATAAATGTTTTTTTTTTTTTTGGGTTTTTAAAGTGGAAGAGGAAAATTTAGAGCTCTATAAATATGCTCTTTCTTTTTCCATATCAGTATACAATGTCTTTTTTTCTTTTTCAAAATAAAACAATCGTTCTGTTTTTGTTTTTTTAAGGCTTTCCCAAATCATCATTTTCAATTACGCGAAAAATCATTTTTCTTTTAACACTTCTAAACAGATGACCAGTGTAAACATTTTATTTGTCCAAGACTTCTAATGATCTTATACCTCAGTCATGACATGAGGGTAGCTTTAGTCAAGTTTGGGGTGGGTATAAGCCACAGAGTTCATCGGGGAAGTGTTTCAGTCTTTTCGCCATACAAAGTCTACAATATTTTGTGCATCATATCTGGGTTCCACGTTGAGGTACCCCAAGAGTTTTTTGTTTTTTTTTTGTTTTTTTAATATAACATTGAAAAAAAAATCTAAACTTTTATAAAAAATTTGCTATTACAAAGAAAAAAACTATATATAAAAATTATTTTTTTCTGTAATATTAAAACAAAGTTATGTGTAAAATGTGTTTAAGTCACATGAAAAAATCGATGAGATATACCGTAATGATTCGTGTAAAATACACATTTTTTTCTGGACTTTTAAGCCTAAAAGTTAGGGGTACGTATTAAATACGAACTAAATAATTATAATAATACAGTTATTTATATTTAATACAGACTTTTTCAGATATTCAAGTCTTAAATTTAAGGATATATGAACTAAATATTAACCTTTTTTTTTCCCTGGACATGCGTGTCGCCATCTTCGGCATGACCGTAAGTTATATCTATGGTTAAAATAAATGTATAACAAACGCTTCTGATGGTTGTTGCTACTGTGAAATTGCCCGAAGCTGCTGGAATGTGTGTTTGTTTATAATCTTGTTTCTCCTCATATAAGTATATTTTCGTCGTGAGCATGTTGCATTTTTATGGGAACGTGTCTGTGCATTTGCTATTTAAATACTGAATGGATTTTTATTTTTAGCCTAAACAAACTGAAACTTGAACAATTCAAACGTAGCGGTTGCAAAGTTTTATTTTCTATTTTAGTCAGGGCGTATTATACACAAAAAATTTTTTCTCCAGAATTCTGTAGCCCAAAGCATTATACACGAATAATTACGATACTTGAATATGAAAAGTCTACTCGTGTAATATAGAAATATTCGGTGGTTATTCATTATCTACGACAGTGGTAGGGAATATTTTTGTTGTTATTCAGGGATGATTATTTAACATTTCTTTTTTTGTGTGTGTGTGTGTGTTACCCCTTCAGGTGAGTAAAATAAATAATCTTTTCAACAAATAAAATTTAAACTGTTCAATACGGATTACGTTTTCGTGCATCAAGTGTTTTACAGTATTTCTTTCTTCGTTATTATAATCTACTTTTTAATATTTTTTTGAAGTAAATATGCAGTCTGATATAATTCAGAGATATCATTATCCAGAAACTTTGGAAAGTATTTTTTTTAAACCTTTGAAGTGCGGTGCAAAAAAAAAAAAAAAAAAGGTGGTATAAGAACAAATTAAGAAGTTTTTATCTGGGATAGCTTATTACTCGTCCCCCTCAAGTGATCGACTGAAATTCAAGATCTCAACAAAATACCCATCTGTGCGACTCTTTCTCATAATTTTATTGTTATTTTGTGAAAGCAAAATGGCTAAATGATGAGGGTGCTTAAGTGTGTTGGGCAAGCTTGGTACCAATTTATAAAATTCCTCTCAGAGGCACTGACTATAGAAGCGAATTGCATGGTTATTTCCTGTTCCTAAAAATCGGATTTCTGCTTCTTTATCAACCCAGCAACTAAATTACAACCTGCAAAACAAAACCTGATCCAATATAATAACTGCAAAAAAGCATCCACATCCACACCTTTTTCCATTTTAAAAGTTTTTTGACGGGTTTTACGGTGAATATTTACATAAACTAATACTCAAAAAAAATAGAAAAGGTATTTCATAATATCTTGAGATTATATATATATATATATATATATATATATATATATATATATATATATATAATTTTAAACCAAGAATCTATTTACGTAAATTCGTAGTTTTCATCGAATTTCTTTTTCTTTAAATAAGATTTAGTGGTTTTTATCGGTAAGAATTTAGTATCCTCTGAAAATGAATTAGTTTTAGGTATTTTTGTAAGGCTATAAGAAGTGGGTATTTTTAAGGTTACTCCTCAAGTAAATTGAACCCCCACTTTCCATCAATAGCCTGGAGTAGAGAAGTTAAAGAAATCTCTCGGTCCTGTAGGCGAGGTGAGATCCCCATCCAGACCAAAAAAGGGGTTGTCTTAGGTATGACACTGAACTGCATCTGATAAGGCTTCAGTTCAGCTATAGGGAGTGTGGAGTAATCCTTTATTACCGTTATTCCCAGGTCCACTCAGACCCAAATTAGGTGTACCCGTTAGGGTCGATTAATGAGTCAAATACATCTGTTTAAAAATTATTCACATTTGTGCGCAAAAATCAGCTCTACAAAGAAGAAAATATGAACGTTATTGCCCAACTTCAAGCCATAATAACCCAAGACGGATTGACATGCCATTAAAATCAATGAATAGGTTTCTTTCTATTCCTTCTTTGTGTGTCTGGGAGGGGGTAACCTGTCTTGTCTTTTTTTTTTTTTTTTCGTCTCGTTAAATTAATTAAAACATATATTAAATCGTTAATATTTTGTATTCATCTTTTTAAATTACCATATATTTAGGCCTTAGAATAAGTTGTCTGTAAAAATTCAAAATATCACAAAAGAGTTGGGACTATGAAAAAAATAAACACCGAAATAATTTGAATTTGACTGACTACCACACTTTTATAAGATGTGCGAAAAAAAAAACTTTTAAGAAACAGCTATACCAAGAATGTAAAAACCAAACGTTTAATATATGCAATCATTATTTATCTGAATACAGTAGTGAATATGGATTTGAAATGTTTTATTTATAAGGGTGTAAATTTCACTCAATCTTAACATTATTTCAGTCTTTGCATGTTAGTACTGTGCAAAAATTTAATCAGCGCTTAGTGTTTGAATCAATATGAAACCTAATCTCAAATAAACTAACTCCGCTATTAAATTTCCTGTAAACTATTTTCTATTCCTACCTAGTACAAATAATTTGCACGCAGGTATACTTGAAACAATACAATTAATTTCTAAAAATCATATGATATTCAAATTAATCAATTTAATAGTCTTGTTTCATATTTTCATCATACAACGTGTGAAAGCACGTGCGATACCCTAACCTCATCAGCCGCCAACCAGGGTGATAACACAGTTTCGGTAGCTCAAGGCTAATTATATGATATTCAAATTAATCCTTATTTTCATATAGTTATATAATTTTTATAATCCTTAGTAAACAATAACAGTTACTATTAATACAAATAATTTACAGTCACAGAGTAATCTTAATAATTATATTCTTTCTGTTTGATAATATTTTGGTTTCGTTTCTTTGTTTAATGGCATATCAACCTTTGTAGGTTATTTAATGCCAAAGCCATTCTCCTAGAACATTAGTGGTACTATTTAACCCATAGCTGGGAAGATAAGGGGTTCATGCCTTTCCCAAGGGTATTTGCCCGAAAGTGAACGTAATAGAGTGACTGGAGTTCGAACTAGTATGCTACGATTCTGCAGTCCATTGCTTTAACCATTACACCACCAGGACACTCCCCAATAATATATTTATTTGCGCCCAGTCGTATAGTTTCAAATTGACATCCCCAATTAGATATTTTCTCATCTAATATTACAGACTGTACGTTTCATATTCACATTTTTGGTTTTGTTTTCAAAAGGATACACACACTTCAAGGAAATTAATATTTTCAAACTAACAAATTTTCATTGGAAAATCTTATTGATCGAAAATCCCCAAGAAATCAGGTTAATTTTTCTTTGAAAAACGGCATCCTTACCTAAATTGAACTGTCACTTATTTATTTTTTAGATTATTATTATTTTATTTTATTTTATTTTTTCAAATATACATTTATTGAATTTCTAATGTACAAGTCCAGAAGTCAAAAAGAATATCTTTTTTTTATTTGTGAGTTTGAGAAAAAGATAATGATAATTTTTTTTTTCTCTTTTTATGGGTATCAAATGTCATGCATGATTGATAATGGGGTAGGGGGTTTATTTTATCTTTTCTTTTTGTAAGATAGAATAAGGCAGGCCACTGCGTTGAGAAAGAAGTAGCTTTTCGTTCTTTTCTTATTAGAAAACTTTCCCTTTTTAAAAACTATATCGGGACCATTTTCTATATATAAATATCTTTTTTTTCCTTACGTCTTATATATATATATATATTTTTTTTCCTATACACATTAAGATAGGGTCTTGAGTATTTATATATTTCTTTCCTTCGGAAAGAGATTTCTTGTTGTTGCTTTAAGGCAGTTATTTTTTATTCTTATGATTATTACTTTTATTCATTTTTTATTTTTATTTCTTTGTTTTCAACCTTGAGGATGCCATATTTAAATGCTGTCACGTGATCATGCATGTTTGAACGCTATGACGTCACTCCAAACCGCGATCGTAGCAAGAAGGGTGCACGTCAGGAGAGAAAAACTTCGTTGTTGCAAAACAAAAGTATTACTCGCGCCACTGGAAACATCTGGAATTAGAAAAAAAAAAGAAAAAAAAGCATGAATATAGGATTTAAAAAAAAAATGGCTGTTAAGAAAAACAAAATAACGGTAATTTAGTCGGCGGTAAGTTTAGTTTGAATCTCTCTGCATTCGATGACTATTTTCTCATCATGAGATACTACTCTTATGGCTGCGGTTGTAAAATACACCGACTGCGTCTCTGCAGAGGGTTAAGACACTAAACAATCTGATGGTGAGTCTCTGGTAATGCTAGAACTTTGGGAAATGCGGAATACCCCTTTATGCCATCGCTCGCAGGTCCACTGTCCCGGAGTGGTAGCACTTGACACGGTCCTATCAATGGGTCAAATAGAACTGTTTAAAATTTAAACTCAGTGTAAACAAATGACTTCTGCTAAAGTGAATTGTTTAAAAAAGAACTGTTCTATCATTTAACTAGATTTAAATAAACGACTGATGTTAGTGATACATAGCAATACTTGGAACCATGTAACTTTGACTTAAGCTGAAATAGAATTGATTGATCATTTAACTGTGTGTAAACAAATGTTTGATGTTTAATTGAATTGTAAGAGAACTTGGAACTATCTACCTTTGTTGGCTTATGTTTACAAATCAAATATATTCAGTATATATGAATAAACCGGATTTGGCATTAAATAACCAACAATAGTTGATATGCCATAAAAACAAGCCAAACCAAACATAATTAATTTCCTGACCAATAACTCGGTTGTAATCTCTCATCTACTGATGTCAACAAAGGTAAATCATGAACTTTAATTGACAGATTATCGACAATATGGAAATCTTCCGTGTCAGTGCTACTATATGGTTGCACTAGATGTACTTACGAATATGTATATATATGTATATGTATGTGTATATATATATGTATATATATGTATATGTATATATATATGTAAGTAAAGTAAAGTTAGCGACCATAGTCGAGGGTGACCCGAAGGCTCACTTTTCGATAGCTACTACACCAAGGTGTAGGGGAGGGCGCTACTCCATTCCCTGGATTGCTCCACTTTACCCTTGAACCGTACCTTATAATGCTGAGTGTTAAGCAAGGTGGTGTCAAGTTCCATTTTTAAAGTCTTTGGTATGACTCGACCTGGGATTGAACCCAGGTCTCCCGGGCCATTGGCGAACACTCTAACCGCTGGTCCAATGTCCCGTATGTATATGTATATATATATATATATATATATATATATATATATATATATATATATATATATATATATATATATATATATATATATATATATATATATATATATATATATATATATATATATATATATATATATATATATATATATATGTACATGTATACATATACGTGTATATATGTATATGTATATATACGTACATGTATATATATGTATATGTAAATATATGTATATGCATATATATATGTATATGCATATATATATGTATATATATGTATATATATATGTATATATATGTATGTACATATATGTATATATATATGTATATATATATATGTATATATATATGTGTATGTATGTGTATGTGTATGTATATATATATGTGTATATATATATGTATATATATATGTATATATATATTTGTATATATGTGTATATATATGTGTATATATATGTATTTATATATATATGTATTTATATATGTATGTATATATATATATATATGTATATATACGTATATATATGTGTGTATATATATATATATGTATATATGTTTATGTGTATATATATATGTATATATATGTATATATATGTATATATTTATGTATATATATATATGCATATATATATATATGTATATATATGTATATGTATATATATATATATATATTATATATGTATATATATTGTATATTGTATATATATATATATATATATATATATATGTATATATATGTATATGCATATATATATATATTTATATATATATGCATATATATGTAGTATATATATATATACATATATATA
>OY757929.1:12886314-13013814 GCA_963585895.1 Sepioteuthis lessoniana
TTTAAATTTGTTCACTTGTGCTAAATTAAATTGTTAGAAATAGAACTGTTGGATCATTTAACTGCGTGTAATAACAAAATCTATTTACAAATCATATATTTAATATATATGTAAAAACAGGATTTGGTATTGAATAACCAACAATAGTTGCTACGCTATAAAACCACATCAAACTAACCCCTCCCCCATGGGTAGAATATGACAAAAGGATCATTTATAAGTTAATTTTCTTCGCTAAAGCAATTTATTACGCTTTTATATAGGGATTTTGGAGAACAAATCGAAGATCCTCGAATGTTCGATGTTACCAGTGAAACACGTGATAATACATCTATGATTATTTTAAAATCACGTCTAACTTTGCCGGTCATTCTGCCCGCACGCGCTAGTCTCGTGACACCTTCACTGATTGACGACAGCGCCCGTCCGTAATATTACAAGGTTAGAAAGTAAGAGACAGATTTTAATTAAACCACATTCTGAACTGAATCTCCTAGTCCTTTTTAAAATCATTTTTTGTCTTGATCAAAACAATTTCTGAAAGTTTGGTTGAAATTAAACGAAAAAGTGCAGAGCCTTAGTTGTACTGATGGATGAACATTTAGTGAACTATAGAAAGATTGTGATCGCTTTACGAGTTTTCACTCTATTTTACACAAATAGTGATTGGTGTTTTCACTAAAATCAGAACAACTGCAAGTTTTCTCAGTTATCCAGGACCCTTCGGAGTATTCTAGCTAATCTAGCTAATATTACACAAATTTACTTACTTTTATTTGACTCATTTATATTTTAAAAAATTGTGGTATATCAATTTATGAACAATTCTGAATATAAATACATGTATTACTAAGATAACCGAAGCTGAATGTCACAGCCAATACAACTCTCGATAGAAATCTGTTAAACCTTTGAAAAGAAACTGCAATTGTTATTTAACACCCGTGCAAACCAGTTTTAAACAAATTAACTTTGCCCTCGACCTAAGAATTCGAGCTGACCCACACATTTTATTCAATTGAAATAAAATTAAATTTTGGTTTTGCTTTTCAACAAAGAAGGAAAAAAACTGGTTTGTAATATTTTAAAAACAGGTTGAATCACGGATACAGTTTTTTTTCTGTGACTAGCAGGTTTTCTCGTCGTTACCCAGTGAAAGAAAATGAAGATGATGGTTGGTTTTACATGACAAAACTCGCTGGATTGTTTTATGCCAAGGTCAGTTCAACAATTATGGTCTCTCTTTCTCTCTCTCTATATATATACATATATATAGAATTCCCACAAAACACAGACTGTATGACCGCTTACCTCCCATCTGAAAAACCATCCTTGTAAGACGAACAAGACATTCGAACGGGTCTCTGTGGACACTGGGTGTCGATTAGAAGACCTGCCGGAAGGGATGGATCATAGGGACGGATGGAGAGGGAGAGTCTGGGAAATTCGTGCTGTTAGCAGGTGTTATATATATTTTATTACTATTCTATAATTCTGATGGTGTGAAAAAAAAACCCAGATGATACAATTTGCAAATAAAAAATATAACACAAACTGATATCCAGGTAAAAAAAATCCATTAAAATAGTCTAAAAACATACGTATTACTTGAAAATAATCAATCATTATCGCAATGCCTAGTCAAAAGACAAAACACAGTTAGAATACCTTAAGTGAAACGTAAGAGTGCTCAATACACTAAGTAGACCGAAATATATTTATAAAATCTTCAATTATTTTATACGTTTACTTTTACCCAAGTCTTCTGCCACGAACACAATCTACTCATCAATTAATCCATGGCGAAATACGAGGATCATTAAATAAGTTTCCAGACCTTTTTCGTATGGGCCCTTTTATTGATAGTATACACATGAAACTCTAGTCCCCTTCGAAGTAATCTCCTCCGGTTGCAATGCACTTGTTGTACCGTTCCAACAACTTCTGGAAGGCCCCATGGAAGTCCTCTTGTGTGAGCGTGTCATTTACCTTCGTCACAGCCTTTTTCATCTCCTCAATTGTCTCATAACGACAGCCTCTGAGCTTAGGGAATAACCAAAAGTCACAGGGAACAACGTCTGGACTATAGGGAGGGTGAGGATCTATCTTGATGCCCATCTTGGTCAAATAGTCTGTGACGAGGATGGAGTTGTGGACTGGTGCATCGTTCTGCTGGAAATACCACTGACCCGATTTGAAGAGTGCTGGCTTCTTCCGACCGAATCTCTTCCTGAACTACCTCAATGTAGTAACCCTAACCCTAACCCTTTGACCAATCAACTCTGGTCTATTGACTTCCTTACTCCTCCCACACCTCTCATCATCCCTCACAGACTCCCTTCCTTCCTTGAATCTCTTAACCACTCAAAAACTCATGCTCGATTCATGCAAGATGGTCGAAAAGCAGTCTGAAGCATTCCATACGTTTCTGTGGCATTTTTCCAAGTTTAAAACAGAATTTTACTGCATATCGTTCTTCTAAAGTGTCCTCACGTCTAGATTGCATTTTTAGTACACCCTTCATATTTCTGCTGATATTTAAGTATATCTCTTCATGGGACAATACTGACAAAATGTCCCTTTGACACAATGAAAAGTAGTCTGTATGCAACTTATATAACAGAGTTAATTTATTTTCCCCTGAAAATAACCCAAAATATAACCAATAAAAACTAAATCTATGTCAACAAAAGTGAGTACACCCCGAAGAAACTACACCCCTAAATGTCTAAATTGAGTTTTGCTTATTTTTTTCCCTCCAAAATGTCATGTGACTCATTAGTGTTACTAGGCCCATGTGTTACTAGGCCCATGTGTGCATAGGGAGCACGTGTGTTCAAATTTGTAGTGCAGATCTCACATTCTCTCATACTGGTCACTGAAAGTTCCAACATGGCACCACATGGCAAAGAACTCTCTGAGGATCTTAAAAGACATATTGTTGCACTACATGAAGATGGCCAAGGCTACAAGAAAATTGCCAATATCCTGAAAATGAGCTGCAGCACAGTGACTAAGATCATCCAGCGTTTTAAAAGTGCGGGGTTCATTCAGAACAGGTCTCGGGTAGGTTGTCCAAAGAAGCTGAGCGCACATGCTGAGCGTCACATCCAAATGCTTTCTTTGAAAGATCGGCGTAGGAGTCCTGTCAGCATTGCTGCAGAGATTGAAGAGGTGGGGAGTCAGCCTGTTAGTGCTCAGACCATACGCCGCACTCTACATCAAATTGGTGTGCATGGCTGTCACCCCAGGAGGAAGCCTCTTCTGAAGATGATACACAAAAAAGCCTCCAAACAGTTTGCTGAAGACATGTCAACAAAGCACATGGATTACTGGAACCATGTCCTATGGTCTGATGAGATGAAGATTAATTTGTTTGGTTCTGATGGCTTCAAGCATGTGTGGCAGCGACCAGTTGAGGAGTACAAAGATAAGTGTGTCATGCCTACAGTCAAGCATGGTGGTGGGAATGTCATGGTCTAAGGCTGCATGAGTGCTGCAGGTGTTGGAGAGTTATATTTCATTGAGGGAAACATGAACTCCAACATGTACTGTGAAATGCTGCAGCAGAGCATGATCCCCTCCCTCCAGAAACTGGGTAGCAGGGCAGTGTTCCAGCATGTCAATGACTCCAAACACATCTCCAAGACGACCACTGCTTTACTGAAGAGACTGAGGGTAAAGGTGATGGACTGGCCAAGCATGTCTTCTAACTTGAACCCAATAGAACATCTTTGGGGGA
Organism: Sepioteuthis lessoniana; assembly: GCA_963585895.1. Classification (NCBI taxonomy): domain Eukaryota; kingdom Metazoa; phylum Mollusca; class Cephalopoda; order Myopsida; family Loliginidae; genus Sepioteuthis; species Sepioteuthis lessoniana. The sequence continues at coordinate 12,890,057 of OY757929.1, forward strand.
TCCTCAAGCGGAAGGTGGAGGTGTGCAAAGTCTCAAATATCTGCCATCTCCGCGACGTCATCATGGAAGAGTGGAAGAGCATTCCAGTGGCTACCTGTGAAGCTCTGGTAAACTCCATGCCCAGGAGAGTAAAGGCAGTTCTGGATAATGATGGTGGCCACACAAAATATTGACAGTTGACATGGTGTATGTTAATATTGACAACTTTCCCTAAGGGGTGTACTCACTTTTGTTGGCAGGGGTTTAGCTTTTAATTGTTATATTTTGAGGGGAAAATAAATTAACTCTGTTATATAAGCTGCACACAGACTACTTTTCATTGTGTCAAAGTGACATTTTGTCAGTGTTGTCCCATGAAGAGATATACTTAAATATCTGCGGAAATGTGAGGGGTGTACTCATTTTTGTGATACGCTGTATATGTATATATTCTTAATACTCTATTTTGCTTTACCCAGCCCTTTTACCACAAATACAAGGTCAATTTTTTTAGTGGAGTTCAGCTAGTTTCAATTTAGAGTTTTCCTTCGTTTTCCCTGATTGCTTCAACAGTCTACATTACCATGTTCCCATAGCTGAGGAAAGAAGCTGAGAGATTTATGGCTTTCCCAAAAGAATTACCACGAAAGGAAACACAAACAGTCTCGTCCGGGATTTGAACTCGCCACAGTCATTTTCCATGATGTAGTATATCCTCACTGTTGTTGATTTGCTTCTTCCAGTCACTGGGACTATAGTTGCCCCCCTCTAGGATCGAACACATCAATATAACATAATTCTGAGTAAATAGCAAATACAAATTTTAAAAGGTGGGATTTATGTCGAGTTTGCATATAGTCAAATGCTTAAACCGTTGTATTTGACCCGTACATAGGACCCTAATGGGTACTATCACCCCGGCTCAGAGTGGATCTGGGTGGAATTACAATGAAGTAGTAACCTACGTTCTCCAAAACTCAAGGACTAGCGTCTAACCATCAGATGGCTTGGTGTCATACCAGGACATTCGTTGTAGAAATGCAGTCTACGTATTCGACAGCCTGAACCTACTGAACTGTCTCTTTTAAAAAGGTACTTACATTAAATCAATATGTTATTTGATTTTTTTTTCATTTTTCGCCAAAAAGAAATTTTGAAAGGTTTTTGTAATTCAAGTGTTTTGTCACCAAAAATTTTAAGAATTTTGTAATTCACTTAAACAAATAAATCCGCTTTTTGAGTCATGTGATTATTACGTAACCTAATGATCGATAACCTGATACTGAGTCGTGAGTATATATATATATATATATATATATATATATATATATATATATATATGTATATATATATATGTATATATATATATATATATATATATAAATTACAAACACAGACATAGGAGGGGCACAAATAGCTAAATAAACAAATAAGTAACCCAGTCTCGGATAATTTGAAACACACCCCTGCTATGTTTAACTTATATCTCCCAAATAGAGAGGACAGTGCCAGGTGTCAAGCAGAGATAATATAAAGGTCAGATGAAGATACTGAGATACCAGAAAGTAATGAATATACAAAGTTATAAATTAATTTTTCGTCACTTTTATAGTCTATCAACCATTAAAAAAAAACTTCCTAATAAATAAACAAATAAAATGTAATGAAAGGGTATTGTAAATTTCAAGGATTTTAATTTTTTCTATTTTTAGAATGTTTAAAGGTTTTCTTAATTTCAATTTAAAATGCGAAATATGTATAATTTTAATAGAGGCATTTCTTCTGCTGTGTAAAACGCCCAGTCGACTGGGGTGTAAGGCTCCCCCATTAACAAGTGTCGTAGGTATGTCACTTAACGGAATCTAATGTTGAGGCTCCAGACATGGAGCTTTGGGGGAATATAGAGGACTCCTTCCTTCCCATTACTCCCAGGTCCACTCCCGGATTAGTAGTTCCTTTTAGGCTTCTACAGTGTTCAATCATTTACTTGAGATTATTTTTATTTGAAACCCTACACCTATGTACAAATTGTTTATATTTCATAGGAATACTAGATGAATTGTATTCCTGTTAAATTGTTGTAAATATTGCCGCGTGTAAACAAATGATTATTATTAAATACAATGATGCTCACTTTTTAGCTGGGGCGTCTGGCATTCGTGCCGGATGGGGTATCAAGGTCAATGATAGATTCGAAGCCAAATGGTCCCTGGCACCGGGCGAAGAATCATAGACAAGCTGCGAATAGCACGAGGCCTTTGGGTCTGGCTCAAGCTATGAGCAGACATACGTGACAGAAGATTACTACGATGGACTCCCACTGCACTTAGTGAGTCTCTGTCTAGTAGGCTCACCTGGCTCTCATTGCACTCAGTGACCAGTATAGTCTAACAGGGCAAAAGACTCGATTCGTGTCCGATCTCTTCCTTCTCTAAAATCCCCCATTTTAAAAAGACCTTGTTTCAAATCATGTCGGGTGAGAGGTAACGATAAACATCATTAATATTGAGAACAATACTTATAACCATTTAGCCCAATCTGCAGGGGATGCAGAATGCTCCGATTGCTTCTCTGCAGAGGGGTAAGACCTCCCTCAAAGACTATCCAAGATATGGCACTAAACAATCTGATGGTGAGGTTCCAGTAATGCTGGAGCTTTGGGGAATGTGGAGTACTCATTCGTTACCATCGCTCCCAGCTTTACTTTGGCCCAGAGTGGTAGCATCTGATAGGGTTCTATCTATGGGTCAAATAGAACTAAACTGTATACTTATCATTAACTGCATTGTTTGAAAGAGAACTGTTTTATGCATAAAATGGGTTTGGCATTAAATAACCGACAATGGTTGATATGCCATAACAAAACTAAACCAAACCAAACAACCATTCAACTATGTGCAAAAAAAATCTATTCTAAAAATAAAGTTACCAACACACTCGTCACATAAAACTCATACACTATAGATGTCGTGCTGCTAGCAGAGATTTTCCTGACTCTCTCTCTCTCTCTCTCTCTCTAGATTCGTCTCTATCGTTCATCGCTTCCAACAGGTCTTCTAGACAACACTCTGTGTCCGTAGAGAGCTGTCGTAGATCGTGTGACAGAGTGCATAGGAGAACGTCCCTTATGAGTCCGTCTTTACTTCTCTAGCAGTATTCTGCATGTCTTGTTCGTTTTGTTGGATGATTTTACAGATGGCAGTTAGGTGGCTGTACAACTGCTGTTTCGTGGGATGCTGCTCCCAGAATTTGTTCAATATAGCTCGTAGCATTCTTGAAAAATTCCCGTCAAGCTTTTTCTCAAAACGCTTAGTCAGCGTCCATGTGGTGTATAGCAGAGCTGATTCGGCGTGGATTTTAGAAGATTGGGACAATACGCTGACAAAATGTGAATGAATATCTTATTATTCGAAATGAATGGAAAAAGCAGAATGTTTTTCTAAAAAGCCAGAGATGTTTTATTTTCATAAAGCAAGAAAATATGAGCAGTGCGGATTTTAGAAGAATAAAATCAGTACATCGTTTTTTTGGGGTAGGGTCTTTTTTTCTTTTCTTTTTTTTTTTTTTTTTTTTTTTTTTTTGAAGAGTGATGCGATATACTGTCAAAATGAGCGGGAAATATTTAATTTTGGGCTAGCAGAAAAAATACAAAAACATATGAAATTGATTTTTCTAACCAGAGAAACAAAGAAAGGAAGGCTAAAATCGGAGATACCGTAGTCAAAACTATGATGAGCAGGAAATAGGGTCACAGGTGTGAGCCGATCGTTTCATGGAAAAAAAAAACGATCAAACTTTGAGAAATGGAAAATTTTCATTTAATTTTGGAAGTGAGTATGACGTATGAATCACGTGATGAGAAGGGACTGCTCCCTACAGAGAGAAGGACAGAGATAAATCTCATGAGAGGGGAGGGAGACAAACCCCAATCTAGAAGTCGTAGTATGGAGTCAACCAACTTTCCCCTCTGGTAGGGATTCACTCTTGGGGCACGGAGAGCATTATTGAATAAAAATTGTTATATAGATAAAAAAGAGGGCTGTTGAAGAGATACGCTCGCTTGGAAATAGGAGAAATAATTATATAAACTCAGTTTTTGTCGAAAAGCGACAGTTGCGGTGAGAGAGAGTTGAAGTTAGTTGCGGAGTAAAGATCGGAGCAGGAAAGAGCTCCAGTAAAAAGAGCCTTGCACCAGACTCGGAAATAACCAGATCTCCTCACATCTTTAGTGTTCCAACAAACTGAAGATAAGAATTAATGTAACGCATTGAGAATACTCAGTAAGTCTGAGTGAGGAAGAGTAACCGTGACTGACTGCCGCAAGATAGGGGCTGGATTCCGAGACATTCTGCTTCATATTTTCGGGCAATAGAACATCGAAATAACATTTATTTTCGTAACTGTTAATTGTTCTTTTTCTAAACAAAAACATTATTATTTTATCATTAAGGGTTTTCGGACTATTGTCTTCATCTTTATTGTTATTTCCACTCTAAATTTCTGAGACGAAACTTGTTGATTTTTATCATTAAGGGTTTTCGGACTAGATAAAAATCAACAAGCTCCGTCTCAGAAATTTGGAGTGGAAGTACCTATAGAGATGAAGACAATCCTTAATGATAAAAATCCACAAGCTTCGTCTCATAAATTTAGACAACAATTATAATTCTATTATTCAACACCGTGTTTTTTTTTTTTTTTCGTTCTTTGGATTTCTATTTTTTAATTTTTTCTTGTTATTGAATGATCAGCTGGTCCCGTTGTTTCGGCTTTCAGCGTAAACACTGGATGCAGTTGTCTGGATCTAAAAATTCACAACGTGCGCAGACGACTAGTTCAGCTGAGAGTTGATCTCCCACCTGGAAAGGAGAGACGTCGATTGGTCGAATAAACGGCTGGAGCATCAATAAAGTAGAATTAACACAACTGCTGCTTGGAAAATTGCGCTTTATTTTGTCATCATATAGAGCAGGAATTGGCATTAAATTACCCCCAAGGGTTGATACTCCATAAAAAAACAACCAATCAAACTGTGCAAATAATCATGAAGGCGTATGTATCGATAACTACTTTTATCTCTTATGTTTGTATGTAATGCTGTACTCTGGAAATATTTTTGATTTGTACGTTAGGTAATGAGATGACGGCAATTTTATCTGAAATATGTAAAAGTTGGTGGTGTAAAAAGAACATGGTGACAGTCCCTTCGTGTAAACAAACATTGACAAGAGAATATGACACTGGTAAAAGAAAAAGAAAGCAAGATTTCAAGGTATTGTTTTACAAAACTGATAGATATAAACTACTTATTAAAATGGCAGATTTTTCCCTAAGCACCTCATGAATTAATCTATTACACACACACACACACACACACACACACACACACACACACACACACACTCTCTCTCTCTCTCTCTCTATATATATATATATATATATATATATATACGTGGTGCCTTCAATAAGTTTCCAGGCTTTTTTGTACAGGCATTTAAAATTGTCGTAGACTCTTGAAAATTCACTATGTTATTGCTATACATCTTATGACATGACTGACCAATTTTTATGATTTCAGCTTCAAATGAACAGCCATAGAAGCAATTGGAATACACCCTACTAAAGCCTGATTGCCACAGCTGATTATTTTTTTCAAAAATGCAACCTGGACGTGAGGACACTTTAGAAGAACGATATGCAATAAAATTCTGTTTTAAATTTGGAAAAAATACCACAGAAACGTATGGAATGCTTCAGACTGCTTTTGGAGCATCTTGCATGAATCGAGCATGAGTTTTTGAGTGGCATAAGAGATTCAAGGAAGGCAGAGAGTCTGTGAGGGATGATGAGTGGTGTGGGAGGAACAAGGAAGTCAATAGACCAGAGTTGATTGGCCAAAGGGTTAGGGTTACTACATTGAGGTTTTAAGGGAGTTCAGGAAGAGATTCCTAGAGAAGAGGCCAGCTCTCTTCAAATCGGGTCTGTGGTATTTCTACCAGGACAATGCACCAGTTGACAACTCTATCCTTGTCACAGACTATTTGACCAAGATGGGCATCAAGACAGTTTCTCAGCCTCCTTATAGTCCAGACCTTGCTCCCTGTGACTTTTGGTTATTCTCTAAGCTCAGAGAGGTTTGGTTTGGCTTGGTTTTATGGCATATCAAACATTGTTGGTTATTTAATGTCAAATCCTGTTTTTACTTAAATGTATATGATTTGTAAATACATTTTGTAGATAAACACAGTTAAATGATCGAACAGTTCTATTTCTAACAATTCAATTAAGCATAAATCAACAAAATAAATGGCTCCAAGTACTACTATGTATCACTAGCAATTTAATTAAACATTAGTCTTTTGTTTACACACAGTTAAATGATCGACCAGTTCTATTTTGAATAAGTCATTCGTTTGCATTCAGTTTAAATGTCAAATAATTCTATTTGCCCCATAAATAGGATCCTATCTGGTTCTACTATTCCGGGTCAGAGTGAACCTGCGAGCAATACCAACGAGGGAGTACTCCACATTCCTCAAATCTTTACCATTACTGTAGCATCACCAACATATTGTTTAATATCACTCCCAGGACACTTGTTGGGGGAATCTTACCCCTCTGCAAAGAAGCAGTCGGTGTATCCTACAGCCGCAGCCAACTGGGCTAAACACCTCTGAGAAACTCACTAAGGAAGATCTGCCATCCTCGCTCGTTAGGTATTATACCACACACGATGCCGAGGTTTGTGATAATGTTCATTATAATGGCGTCCATTAAAATGAGAGTTTACAATATCTTATTTTCCCAAATTAAAAAAAAAGTGTGTGTGTGTGTGTGTGTGTGTGTGTGTGTGATTAGAGTTAAGTAAAGTAAAAGTAAAGTTGTCTCCCTTAGTAGAGGGTGACCAGAAGGCTCCCTTTTCGATAGCTACTACACCGAGGTGTAGGGGAGGGCACTACTCCTTTCCCTGGATTGCTCCACTTTACCCTTGATACGTACTGTATATTGCTGAGTGTTAAGCAAGAATGTATCAAGTACCATTTTAAAGTCTTTGGTGTGACTCGACCTGGGATTGAATCCCGGTCTCCTGGACCATTAGCAAACACTCTACCCCCAAGGCCATGCAAGGAATCAAAGAAAAAAAAGAAAAGAAAGAGAGACAAGTACTAAGACCGTGCCAGAGAACTGAAAAAACTATGGAACATAAAAGTGACGGTGATACCAATTGTATATTGTGCACTAGGAACGATCGTTAAAAACTTGGTAAGGGAGCTGGAAGAGCTAGAAATCAGAGAACGAGCCGAGACCACCCAAACTACAGCATTGTTAAGCTCGGGCAGAATACTGAGAAGAGTCCTGGAGTCTTGCTGTCACTCAGACTTCAGTGAAAGACTATCAGTTAATGCTAGTGTGAAAAACTCGCAAAGAATAAGATGATGATAATGTAAGAATACTACATGTGGCAAGATAGGGAGTTGGCTTAAATACAACGAAGAAGGGAAAATCTCTGGAGAAAATCTGAATCTCTCAATAGTAGCATAGAATAATATTAAAAGAACCACCGGTACTTATGCATCTATGTTACCGTAAAAAAAGCCGAACTTTCCCGAGCGTTTACGGATCGATAACGGAAAGAATCGGAATTTAAGCAAGCAGACGATAAAATAAGTCAACCAATTTGTTGACAAAACGCATGAAGACCCCTCCCCCAAACAAAAGAAAGAGAAAAAGACAATTTTTAATGGATAATGTCACCAACCTTTTCTGGAGAAAAAGAATAAATCAACAGTCAATGTATGGTAATTTTAAATATGAAAAAATAGTTCGAATTTTTATTTTATCTATTTTTATTGTGTATCATTTTTTTGTCTTTTTAAAAAAAAAAAAAATTCGTATTTATGCACTAATTGTACCGTGCAGAAGTAATAAGGTGTTAATTTAGAAATCCATTCTTACCATGGGGAGGGGGAGTGTTTTGTAACTATTCTGTACTTTCACCTAACAATTTAATAATAATCCAGGTCCTGCATTTGGTGTTACGGTATCTCCAGGCATAACTTTTCCTCATTCTTTTTTAGGTGGCAAGGATGATCACATGCCTGGAAACTTTTAATTTTGCCAATAAGGTTTTTTTCTTGGCAGAATTGGATCACCGTTTCAGCACATTGAAGATTTTTGCTTAGCTGCGATAAATTCATGCTTACACTTATTTGTAACTTAGTAAACAAATTGATTGAATTATTTTATCTTAAATTTGATTAGCTAGGCGTTTCGGCATATTCTGATTCTTTCTGGAAACGCTCGGGAAAGTTCGGTTTTTTGCGGTAGCATAAGTACCGAACCACCAATTAAATCTAGTGTGAAAAACTTGCATGGAGCAGAATAATGAGGATACTTACAATAACAACAATAAAAAATTTAAAAAACAAAAATACTTACCCTGATTTAGAAAAATTTGCCCAAAATCCTGCCATTCGTTCGGTCAGTATTTTTTCCTCCTTTGTGTAATTTTTGATACCACTTAAAGCTCGGGCAAAAATAAATTCAATGTCGTAGCCGTGCATAACCCCCATCCACATTGGCCAGGGGTTAACAGACGATCGGTGTTCTAGTGAATACATATATACATCGGCATATCGACTCATAGCCAAGCCAAATTCTATTGTTGGACATTTAAATTCCCGGTCCCCGACCACAGATTCAAGAATGTGTGTATATCTTTTTGTATCATTGCTCGATGATGATGTACCATACAGATACGAAATACTGTCCAACTGTAAGGAATTAATTTTTTCTGGTTCTACAATCTTGCCGACTATGCTCTCATAACTTGATTTGTCCAAGACAATTTCTCCGTTCGGCTTAAAATTATTCTTAAAACCATAGGTGAGAAAATACGTCCCTTCGTTTTTCACAAAACCAAGAAGGACATCTTTCTTGGTGCCGTTGTTGATATAATCCTTTTTTTTCTTTTGGTTATCGTCTGGCAGAAAATAACCATCAATGACTGGACTGAATGACAAGTCGAAATAACGAAGAAGAACATTCCACTGGGCATTTGTTATATCAGTGGCGTTTGCTTTAAGAAGGCAATTCAGCATCTCCCGATTACTGTTTGTTGGGCATTTTAAAACGCTGCACATCAGTTTTGCTCTGCGGATGTTCTCCTTCTTTGGCAGCATGGTCCAACCTGCAATAAGCGACCCGCTCATCATTATAGCATTTCGGAATAGCTTCTGAGAAAGAGGAGAGATGACGTGATAACTGACAGAAACCGACCCGGCACTCTCTCCAAACAAAGTAATCTTCGAGGGATCACCCCCAAATACTTTTATATTTTTATTTAACCACTTTAAGGCCATATTCTGGTCAAGAAGACCCATGTTCCCTGGAGCTAGTTTGTCGTCCAGGTACAAGAAACCGAATGGACCCAGTCGGTAGTTGAGCGAAGCCACAATGATGTTTTCACTAGCGGCCAACCAGCTCCCGTCATAAAGGGCCAATGTACTAGTTCCGCTCGTCAGAGAACCACCGTAGACCCACAGCATAGTGGCCAATTTCAGGTTCGACTTCCTCGCGTTGGACGGAATCCACAGGTTTAGGTACAGACAATCTTCACTTATTTTTGTATTCGCATTCCACATGTTGACACCTTCGAAGTCCCTGAAGTTATCTAAACTTTGCATGCAAGAATTAGGAAGAATATTCGCCTCGCGGATGCCATCCCAGGGTTCTACAGGTTCGGGCCTGCGGAATCTAAGCTTACCGATGGGAGGTTTAGCAAAGGGGATGCCGAAAAAGGTTTCTATGTCCTGACCCAAGACGGAGATGGTACGTCCTCGGATCTTCCCTGACCCCGTCTCGACCACCGGGTCTTCGGCTATTGCCAGGGTCACCAGCAGAGACAGGGTAAGAAAACACTTTACTACATCCATAACACCAGCATTTACTCACATTAGCTCTGAAGACTTAAACCTGAAAGAAAAACAAAATATGTTTGAGAAATAAAAAAAAGGAAAATGGCGTTTAAAACAAATTTTACGTTGAAACAAAAAAAATACATATAAAAGAATTTCAACGATAAACGCTTGTATGAATAAAAAATTCAACAATATTTTAGAACATATTTCAGCACGTATATCACTTAGAGTCATGATAAGTTGGTGGACTGACACGTTGTGTATTGCTTCCTTCCGTGTGTGATTTGAAAGCTGCACAAATAAATATTCAACGTAGTCTAATTTGGGAACTTATATTTTAAGGGATCAAACTGGACCATAATGTCACGGAAACAACCAAAACATTTGGTGTGCGAAGGGTCAAGGCACAATTAATCAATATACAACTACTAGGTGTTTCAAGAAATTTTCCTCGGGTTACCAAAACCTTAACGATCAGGCAAGGTCAGGTAGCCCTAAAACGGTGGATTCTGAGGTCGTGCTCCAAATCAAAGGCAAATCTGGCAAGTAGCATTCGGAGAGTATCAGGCAAGTTCGGTATCTCATAGTCCAGTGTAATTTTTTGCCTTCACGACCTCAGCAAAAGAATCAGGAGCTGCCAAATTGTGCCACACGTTACCAAAATATTGCAAAACTTTTTACTCACCTAGTAAAAAAATGGTAAAAGTAAGATTTCTCAACAGGCATATACTATACATTTACCCAACCCCTCCGCCGCTGGAAAGTCGTGACACGAGGTCATTTTTTTAAGCGGAGTGAAACAACTGGTTTGAATTCAGAGTTTTTCTTCTCGGGGACTGGTTGCCTAACCAAGGCTAAAAAACCCCGGTCTATGCTATTATTTTTCCATAGCTAAAGTGATTCACGCCTCTCCCAAGAGCATTAGCGCGAAGTCAAACGCAAAGAGCCTCGACCAGGATTTGAACTGGAGTTGCCGATTCCATTTCTAACGTCGATAACCGCTTCACCAAATGATCTTGTTGGCAACCGTCGTCGAGGGCGACCAGAAGGCTCCTTTTTCAATAGCTACGACACCGAGGCGTAGGTGAGGGCGCTATTCCTTTCCCTGGATTGCTCCGCTTTACCCTAGATACATACCTTATATTGCTGAGTGTTAAGCAAGGAGGTATCAAGTACCATTTTTAAAGTCTTTGGTATGACGTGACCTATGATTGAACCCAGGTCTCTAGGATCATTGGCGACAAAGTGTATTTGAATAACTGCGATTTTTAAAGATCAAATCTAAAGCAATAAATTTCAACTTAAAATTTTTCAAAGATTTTAAAAGATTTTTTCTTTATTTGTTATTTACCAAACTTTGCTTAATCTGACTTATTATGTGCTTTTCCGCCATGTCAACAAAGCTTAGAATACGCTGTCTGTATCCAGTACAGAGGGTAAAAACTTCGTTGCTGCACCCCACCGCAAAAACAACAAAAAAAAAGAAGTGGGTGTCCTGGCTATGACACTAAACTGCATTTGGTGGAAAAGCTTCATCCTTATTCGTGTTTAATAGGAATAAATGAAAGCATAAAACTCTACGTCAATAATTCATTAATTTTTGACAAGAATATTTGATATAACGGCGAACAAGAAACAGTTACACACACAAAAAAAACAAAAAAAAAAAAACAAATACTGCATCTTTGTTACTGCAATAAATTCATGTTTAAAATTGATTGAATAATACTGTTCTCATAACAAATTGATTGAATTATTTTATCGTCTGCTTGCTTAAATGTGATTGGCTAGGCGTTTCGGCATAGTCCGATTCTTCCCGTTATCGGCCCAGAAACGCTCGTGAAAGTTCGGCTTTATCGCGGTAACATAGATGCATAAGTAACAAAAAATCGTACAACGTACGCAATTGCTTACCCTCTAGGAATTAAATAACTCAAAGCGGTTTGACATGTAGTTAAAATTCAACCAATCAATAACTGCTTTTACAAAGTGGTCACCCATTTCATTGTTGAGAAGGCTCATTGATCCTTAACTAAGGGGATTTGACGAGAACTGATTTTTTTTCGTTATAACTTGATATCAGTCAGAATGCACATATCACTGAAAATATTAAGTAAGTGTATTTCCGTCGAATCCTGGAACATACGACTGTCATTCAATAAATGAGAAAAAAAAATTCTTCAAAAAAAAATTTTCAGAATTTTTTTTCCATAGTTTAAACTCTCCATTGTTTGAAATTGGTTTTTCAAAAGATATTTTTCAGGCTATTCAAAATGGCGAAAAAAAAATCAGTCTCCCAGGATTGAACAAAGGCCCGTCATAATTTTTTTTCCTAACTGAGAAGTAAAATCTTAACAAAAGAATGTGTGATGTGTTCAAAGAAGTATGTTATAGTCAAAAACACTTTTATAAATAGGCCAAAGATGGGTTTGACACTTCGAGTCTGAGTCAAAAAGAGAGTCAATGGCGAAGAAACACATAGACTCTTTGGTAAAGAAAAAGTTCTGGGCGCTGTAGTCATTAAAGAAGATCATTCTGACTGATTTCCTGTAAACAATGATTCTTATAGACAACTTCTCAGGTAAAGTACAGCTTTTTAAATGAATGATCCTTTATATATATATATATATATATATATATATATATATATATATATATATATATATATATATATATATATATATAAAGAAAAATTGATAACAAGGTAATCCAAGTAGAAGGAGAGATTTATTGAAAAGCAAAGTCGACACTATAGAGTTTCGGTTCTGATGAACCATCATCAGGACGATGAGGGATGATATTAGTGATGTTAAATCAATGATAGATGTTTTAAAGTGCAAAATACAAAAACCTAGCGAAAATTTGGATAACAAGAAAAAGTTGGCCGTTTAATTAGTGAATCAGCGTTTGTTGTTTTAAATTACATCATTTGACTTATTAGAAATATTGTATAGAATTTATGTTCTTTCGGTTTACGAGAAAGATTTCGAATCAAAAGGAGGAAGAAAAAGAAAGACAAAAGAAAAAAGAGAACGTATAAGACTTCGATATGTGTGGAATATATTAACTAAAGATAGAATATATTTTAGCTATTTACAATGGGTTTGCTCAAGTAAGGAGAAATATTGTAAAAGCCAGGACTGGTATTTATGGAATTACAGAGTGAAATAGCAGCGGCTTCGAAAATTCGTCTTAGTCTTTTATTATGAATATAAATAAGAATCTTTGCAGAATTGAAATCGAAATTGTGATTAGATTGAGAAATGTGTTGAAACAGTGCATTGTTTAAGTTAACAATTCTTATGTCTCTTTTGTGTTCTTTCACCAATATATCTTAATTTACAATTCATACAAGGGATACAATAAACACCGTCGTCTGAAAATATGTTGCGTTGAAAGCTAGAGTGTACTAATTTGCGGATCGTTTTAGAGGGTAAAGCGGTAGTTTTGATATCGAGTTTGAAACTAGAAGACAAATTCACCTACCTAGGAAGTAACGTCTCATCAACCGAAAAAGACATCGACACACGACTGACGAAAGCATGGACGGCTATCGATAGGCTCTCGATCATATGGAAATCAGACCTGACCGATAAAATGAAACGCAGTTTCTTCCAGGTAGCGGTCGTATCGATACTGCTATATGAATGCACTACATGGACGCTAACTAAACGGCTGGAGAAGAAACTAGACGGCAATTACACAAGAATGTTGAGAGCAATATTGAACAAGTCCTGGCGACAACACCCCACGAGACACCAACTATACGGCCACTTGCCTCCCATCACGAAAACTATCCAAGTTAGACGAACCAGACACGCAGGACACTGCAGGAGAAGCAAGGACGAGCTCATAAGTGATGTACTCCTATGGACCCCCACATATGGCCAAGCAAAAGCAGGACGACCAGCTCGAACTTACATACAGCAACTATGTGAGGATACGGGATGTAGCCCTGAAGACCTGCCAGAGGCGATGAATGATAGGGAGAAGTGGCGAGAGAGGGTCAGGGATATCCGTGCTGGCGGCACGACATGATGATGATGATGTGAAAAGAAGAATTGTTTGGCAAAGTTATAAATCTATGGGGGAAACTGGTTTTATAAGATTGTGAGTAGGCATTAGTTCGAGGTTGATTCTTACTGTGGGTTTTGAGGGCTTTAGATTTAGCAAAGTGTATGAAAGATTTGGGGTATAGAAGTTTAAGGAAGGAGTTTTTTTTTATGTGGTTGAATTCATCATTTAAATATTTCGACGAACAAATATGTAGAGCTCTAAGTTATTTTGTCGTGATTAATACCTTTAGTTAAAATATGGAAAAAAGTGACTCGAACGGACAAGCAGCATTTCTTACGAAAAGAAAAAAAAAAAATGGTTAATTTTTTGCACCGTACTTAACAGCATATAACACACACACACACACACACACACACGCACACACACACACACACAAATAAAATAAAAATTATCATTCGGGTCTTTATATGCAAAATTAGGCCAATTTTATCCCCTATGTTCTTAACCGTATGTCACTTTTGCCTAGTCTGTCTTCATAATAACATTTACTCCAGCGGTTATATTAATGCTATCAGAGGGACAATACAATAAAAGGAATTATCCTAACAAAGTACCCACTATATCCAGCAGTTCCATTTGGCCTTAATATACCTCAACTCGCTACTATCAATAACCAACTGGTAACAACAGAAGACGTACATGAAAGGATATAGTGGTTATATAAAAACACTAAGCTGGAAAATATAACATCAAGGTCACAAAGAAATATGTACGTCAGTCAAAGCAGCCAAATAAAAACGACTGGTAATTCAGTGGACAGTTATAGCTCGTGACACTGCATTGTGGAGTAGACACTTCTGCAGAAAGCAATTTTTATTTTGTTTTGTTTCCTCGAAATGAGAAGTTCAACACTGACTTTAAGTTGGTTGGTTGGATTTTATGGTATATCAACCCTTGTAGGTTACAGCTAAATATATGTTGAAAAGATAAACAGAACGATTAAAATCTACTTACTTTGCCGACATATAAGATATTTAGTCGAAACACGTGTCGGCAAAGTAAATAAATTTTCATCCACACTAAAATACATATCTTTCTTCCGTTTATCTTTTCAACATATTTGTCCTATTCATTTAATTCTCTCTCATAGATAATATATATATAGTCATCCATAGACAGACTGTTTCGTTCTATCAGAAATCTTCAGTGTGGCTAGACTCGTAGGACGCTCGAAGCCGGGATCGAAACCCATCCAACTTTACGTTCGACTAAATCTCAGACCGCTCGGACAACAAGCGTACCACGTTGGCTAAGGGAATTTTAAGCTATTATGTTAACTACATAATCCAAAAGTAATGAATTTATTTCGAAGGAAAGTCGACATTAAAACGTTTCTGTTTTAATGAACATTCATCAAGACTTTAAATAGTGAAATAAGCATCCATCATGGTTTTATCAATACTTGTTTCACCATTTTAAAGTCCTAATAAAGGTTCATTTAAACCGAAACGTTTGAACGTCGATTTTCCTTCGTAATAAATCCATTACTTTTGGATTACGCTATTTTTCAATTTTCTCTATACAATCGGATTCCTTTTCATAATTTATTTCCATATATTTGTAAAAAAAACATTGTAAACGTATAATTTGTTCATATGTTTTTCAAACGAGACAGAACACTTATTTGCTCACTGTTAAATGGTTTCAAGTATTTCTATCTAATACACACAAAACGGAATATATGTGCTATTATCAAACAGATAACATCTCCATACTAGACGAAACCCCTCTTAAACTGCTAGACAAATTCACTTACATAGGAAGCAGCGTCTCATCAACCGAAAAGGACATCGACACGCTGTTAACGAAAGTATGGACAGCTATCAATAGGCTCTCGATCATATGGAAGTCAGACCTAACCGATAAAATGAAACGCAGTTTCTTTCAGACAGCTGTCGTATCGATACTGCTGTATGGATGCACTACATGGACGCTAACAAAACGGCTGGAGAAGAAACTAGACGGCAATTACACAAGAATGTTGAGAGCAATATTGAACAAGTCCTAGCGGCAACACCCCACAAAACACCAACTATACGGCCACCTACCTCCTATCACGAAAACTATCCAAGTTAGACGAACCAGACATACAGGACGCTGCTGGAGAAGCAGGGACGAGCTCATAAGTGATGTACTCCTATGGACCCCCACATATGGCCGGGCAAAAGCAGGACGACCAGCACGAACATACATTCAGCAGCTATGTGAGGATACGGGATGTAGCCCCGAAGACCTGCCAGAGGCGATGAACGATAGGGAAAAGTGGCGAGCTCCAAAAGTCGATCCTCCTCGTTTGGCGTCTAGTACTCAACTCTCTGACTTTCTTTCAATTCTCTACAAACCTCTGCGCGCTTCCGGTACGT
Source organism: Sepioteuthis lessoniana (assembly GCA_963585895.1). NCBI lineage: Eukaryota > Metazoa > Mollusca > Cephalopoda > Myopsida > Loliginidae > Sepioteuthis > Sepioteuthis lessoniana. The sequence goes on from OY757929.1 coordinate 12,906,396, forward strand.
GACGTCACTCGCACTCCGTCACCCATTTCATCTCGGATTATTGTGACATCTGAGTAACACCTCCATCCGCCCGCGCGCGCCCGTGTTAACGCCTACCTCAATGTTGCACCTAATTAACCCATGTGCTGAACCGAAAGGTTCTCAGCCTAACTAAACTTAAAGGCATGAACCGAAATCCCTTGGCCATTACGTTACACTACTCCTTTCTCGGGATTGCTCCACTTTACCCTTGATACATACCTTATATCGCTGAGTGTTAAGCAAGGAGGTATCAAGTACCATTTTTAAAGTCTTTGGTATGACGTGACCTGGAATTGAACCCCGGTCTCCCGGACCACTGGTGAACACTCTACCCACGAGGCCAATGAAACGACTAATTTGTAGGTAACTTCAGTTTTTAAAAAGTTCGAGCAAATTTGTTTACCCACAATTAAGTATTGCTATTGTTTGCTCACGGTTAAATGGTTTCGAGTATTGCTAACACGAATAATTCTATTCAATATTAATCATTTGTTTGCACATAGTGAAGGGATAACAAGTATTGCTATTTAACACTTATAATTCAAGACTTCATTCAATTATACACAGTTAAATGGTTTCAAGTATTGCTATGTAATACCAATAATTCAATTTAGACATACAGTTAAAAGGTTTCAAGTATTGTTATTTAATACGAATAATTCTATTCAACATTACTCATTCCTTTGTATTTAGTTAAATGGTTCCAAGTATTGCTATGTGACACTTATAATTCAATTTAACATCAGTCATTTGTTTGCACACAGTTATATGATCAACCAGTTCTATTGAACCTATGGATGGGACCCTTTCAAGTGGTACCACTCCAACTAGAGTGGACTTGGGAGTAATAGCAATGAAGGGATATTCCACCTTCCTCTCAAAGTTCTAAGACTGTAGCCTCACCATCAGACGCAGATTAGTGTTATACCAGGACATTCGTTTGTTGGGAGGGGTCTTACTCCTCTGCAGCTGCGTATTTTATAGTCCTAGTCGACTGAGCTGCTCGTTAGGAGAGTCTTACTCCTCTACAGAGATGCAGTCGGCGTATTTTACAGCCTTAACAAACTGGGCTGCTCGCTGCGGGGGGGTGCTTTCACCTCAGCAGAGAATCAGTCGGCGTATTTTACCGCCCCAGCTGACTAGGCTGCTGACATTAAGTTTCAAAATCAGAAAAACATAGTATTAAATTTCTTTTACAAATGTAAATAATTTTTTTCGGTATACATCTGTTGAAAATAAGGTGATTTGTCATTTCACAGTACCTACAGACGAGCTACTACTGAAAGTGGCTTTTATCTACGCTAATGTTTTCTACTATAGTAATTTACTAAGCCAATTTGCATAGATTTGGCACAAGGCCATATAAATAGAGAACCCAATGAGACCCGAACTCACTCGTCTAGTTTGCTAACGATTACACAACCCAGGGCGCCCAAATGTTTTCTGCGATAGTTAAAGTGCTTTAATAATGTTATCTATTTTAAACATCGTTAGCTTAAAAATAAGTTGGCTGGCCGAGGTCGACCCGAGGGCTCCCTTTTCAAAAGCTACTACACCGAAATGTAGGGAAGGGTGCAAATCCTTTCCCTTGACCGCTCCACTTACCTTTGACCCTTACTTTAGAATGCTGAATGTTAAGGAGGCATCAAGTACCAGGTGCCCGTGGTGTAGTCGTTATCGTCGTAGGAAATGGACACGGCGACACGAGTTCAAATCCTGGACGAGACTGATTGCATTTCACATAGCACTAATACCCTTGGGAAAGGTATGAATCCAATTATTCTCCCTCCAGCTATGGGTAAATAGTAGGACAGACTAGGTTCTTCAGCCTTAGTGAGGCAACTAGTCTAGGAGAAGGAAAACTCTGAATTCAAACCTGTTAAACACAGCTTAAAAATTGACCTTATGTCATATCCTACCCGAGCGGAGGGGTTGGGTAAATAGTATCAAGTACCATTTTTGAGTTTTGGTATGAATCGACTTGGGATTGAGCAGTAATTTTAATAACTGGAGCCTCGTCGTCTGATGTAGTTTATTGTAATACCCAGGACAACTCTTTCTGGAGATCTTACTCCCCAGCAGGGCATACAGGCTGGGTATTCTAAGTTTTGTTGACTCGGCATTGTTGAAATGGGGAACTGTCTAATACGTCCCGCTGTCATGGGGGAGCATCTAATATGTATTACTGAAATGGGGGAGCATCTAATATAACCTGCTGAAACGAATTTGGTTCGGTTTCGTTTCGTTTTATGGCATATCAACTGTTGTTGGTTATTTAACGCCAAATCCTGTTTTTACATATATATCAAATATATGGCTTGTAAACACATGTAGATACACACAGTTAAATGATCAAACAGCTCTATTTCAAAAATTCAATTTAGGATAAATCAACTAAGTTTAATGGTTCCAAGTATTGCTATGTGTCACTAACAATTCAATTAAACATCATTCATTTATTTATTCACAGTTAAATGATCAAACAGTTCTATTTCTAACAATTTGATTTAGCGTAAGTCATTTGCTTCCACTCAGTTTAAATGTCAGATTATTCTATTCGACCCATTGATAGTACCCTATCAGGTCCTAACACTCCGAGCCAGAGTGGACCGGAGAGTGATGGCAATGGAGGGGTACTCTGCATTCTCCAAAATTCCAGCATTACTGTAGCCTCACCATCAGATTGTTTAGTGTCATATCCAGAACGCTTGTTGGCTGGTGGGGGAGGGTCTTACCTTACTGCAGAGATGCACTTGGTGTATTCTACAGCCCCAACCGACTTGGTTTACTGAAGTGGGGTGTGTCTAATATCTCTGTGCATCGAGTGGTGTGGTTTCAGTTCAGGAGTCTCGAAAAGGGTGGATCAACACTTTGTTGCAATTACTCACGAGCGGTAGTAGCTGTTAGGATCAACTATATCTAAAGAAAGTATTCGTATGGGGGAAGAATACTTGAGACTCGATAAATGTACCCGTGGTGTAATGGTAATCGTCGCAGGAATTGGACACGGCGACACGAGTTCAAATCCTGGACTGAATGCATTTCACATAGCACTAATACACTTGGGAAAGGTATGAATCCAATTATTCTCCCTCCAACTATGGGTAAATAGTAGGGCAGACTAGGTTCTTCAGCCTTGGTGAGGCAACTAGTCTAGGAGAAGGAAAACTCTGAATTCAAACCTGTTAAACTCCGCTTAAAAAACTGACCTTGTGTCATATCCTACCCGAGCGGAGGGGTTGGGTAAATATGATAAATGTGTCCAAATCATTTTTAATAGATAGGTCAAAATGAAACTTATATAACCGTGTGCAAAAATTATTATTCGATAGGAATTAAGTAAAACCATATAATTGCTGTAGAAATGACAACAGCTTTAAATAACCCAGTAAGTGTCGAGATCCCATAAAACCAACCAACCAATTCTAAAGAAGCGAAAGCCACGACAAATGTGAATAACACTTATTGCTTAATACTACAAACGACACAGATAAAATGCTGGGCTTGATATATACATATATGACTAATCAATTAGAAGTATTCGTCACTCAACAACGACCGAATGTGAGAAAATCTTTTTTTCTGATTTGGGGACACGGTTTACACAGACAATATGATACACGAATCACGTTTTTATGGCATGGCAACCAAAAATAGCAGGTGACCTAACTTTTGTCCTGGGTATGATACTAAATTTCATTCGGTGGTGAGGTTCCAGTTCCAGAGCTTTGTGATGAGTAGGGTCACCCATTCATTGCAATTCTGAAATGGAGGGGGAACTCTGCTTGAAACTACCTCTAAGGATCACATATGATTGTAAACAAAACTAATATACTGGCTCTTAAAATATTGATATTGCAACTAAGTAAGAAGTGGTTTCCTGATTAGAATCATTGTCTCCTCAACAAGTTTCCTGGATATGACACTAAACAAGTATCTGTTGGGATCTGTTGGGAATGAGGAGTACACTTCATTGTCATTACTCCCGGGTCCACTCTGACCCAGAGTAGTTGTACTTGTTAGGGTTCTATTCATGGGTCCTATCATCATCATCATCATTTCGTACCACGAACACTGATTTCGCTGACTTTTTTTGCCATTCGTCTCTATCATCCATCGCTTCCGGCAGGTCTTCGAGACGACATCCTGTGTCCGTACAGAGCTGTTGTAGATAAGTTCGAGCTGGTCGTCTAACACTTGCTCATCCGTGTGAAGGGGTCCACAGGAGAACATTGCTTATAAGTTTGTCTTTACTTCTCCAGCAGTGTCCCACATGTCTTGTTCGTCTAATTTAGATGGCTTTCGAGATGGGTGGTAGGTGGCCGTATAGCTGATGTTTTCTTGTATATTGCCACCAGGATTTATTCAGTATAGCTCGTAGCATTCTTGAGAAATTGCCATCTAGCTTTATCTTCATACGCTTAGTCAGCGTCTATGTGGTGCATCCGTATTGTAGTACTGACTCGACCACTGCTTGGAAAAATTGTGTTTTATTTTATCGGATAGGTCAGACTTCCATATGACCGAAAGCTATCCAAACCTTCGATGTCATTTCTGTAGATGAGACGCTGCTTCCGAGGTAGGTTAACTCGTCCACTTGTTTCAGAGAACCACCGTTTAGAGTGGAGATGTCGCCTCGTTGATTAAAGCACATGTATTCCGTCTTGTCTGCATTGACATGGAGGCCTATGTTACCTGCTGCATGTTCCAGACAATGCAACAGGGATTTGGCTTGGGCAGGTGTATTTGCCAGAGCGCTTTCATCGGCGTAGTCTGCGTCCGTAATAGTTTTTGCAGGGTATCGCCTGCTTCTTCCTTTTTCCAGAGTAAAGCCATTAAATCTATCGACGTTCAAATGACGTAGTCTTGGCAGATAATAAACAGGTGTATGGCTAATGTGTTTCCATGCAGTACACCTGTGAGAGTAGGGCCAATAGAAATATGTAATTATTTTCTATACTTGAAACGATTTTATTGTGAGCAAAGAAATGACGGGTTGGTTGTTTGGGTTTTATGGCATATCAACCTTTGTAGGTTATTTAATGCCAAATCCATTTTTATACCAATAGTCAGTTCTATTTTAAACAATTCAGTTTCTGTTTCAAGATGTTCAGTTTAGTCAAACAATTCAGTTTACTATAAGTATAGATTTTCTCCACACGGATGAATGTCAAAACAGTTCTATATCAAACAATTCAGTTTAACATAGGTACAGTTTCAATGTTAAAAACAGTTCTATTTCAAGCAGTTCAGTTTAACATAAGTACTCAGTTTAATTGTCAAAAATATAATCTATTTCAAGTTATTCAGTTTAGTCAAACAGTTCTTATTTAAACAATTCAGTTTAATATAAGTATGCAACTGAGTTCTATTTAACCCATAGATAGGGCCCTATCAGGTGCTACCATTCTGGGCCAGAGTGGACCTGGGAGCAATGGCAATGAAGGGATACTCCGCATTCCCCAAAGCTCCAGCATCACTGGAACCTCACCATCAGATTGTTTAGTGTCATATCCAGGACACTCGTTGGGGTGGGGTCTTACCCCTCTGCACAAAAGCAGTCGGTGTATTCTACTGCCCCAGCCGACTGGGCAAAAGAAATTATCCCATAGCAGTACTTGAAACCATTTCATTTTGTGCAAACAAATGATTAGTATCTAATAGTAATACTTGGTAGATAGAATTACAAATGTTAGATAGTAATACTCTAAACCACTTCATCATCATCATCATATCGCGCTGGTAGCACGGATATCCCTGACCCTCTCTCGCCACTCCTCCCTATCGTTCATCGCCCTAGGTAGGTCTTCAGGACAACAGCCTGTATCCTCACATAGCTGCTGAATGTACGTTCGAGCTGGTCGTCCTGCTTTTGCGCGGCCATGTGTGGGGATCCATAAGAGTACATCTCTTATGAGTTCATCTCTGCTTCTCCAGCAGTGTCCTGCATGTCTGGTTCGTCTAACTTGAATAGTTTTCGTGATAGGGGGCAGGTGGCCGTACAGTTGGTGTCTTGTGGGGTGCTGCTGCCAGGACTTGTTCAGGATTGCACGCAGCATTCTTGTGTAATTGCCATCCAGTTTCTTCTCCGGCCGTTTTGTTAGCGTCCATGTAGTGCATCCATATAGCAGTATCGATGTGACCGCTGCCTGGAAGAAGCTGCGTTTCATTTTATCAGTCTCGTTTAAAAATAATGTTAGCGACAAACTATTTCGTTTACAAACCATATTTGATAAATATGCATCTATAAGATTTGGTATAAAATAGCCTACAAGGGTTGGTATGCCATAAAACCCATCCAACCGTAAACGATTGAGAACTTTAATGACCCGTTGATTTCTAGATTAAAGAATTGAAAAATTTATCTTTCTTTAAAGCAGTTATTTGGTTTTAGTTAAAAAAATGATTTGTGAGCAATTATTGTTTCAAGAAATAATTCTTAATTCTTTTAATTTAAACGCACTTATTGGGTTTCACGTGAGTATTCCTATTGAATAATATTTGTTTACACATTGATATTAAGAACTCCTATCTAAATTTGCCCAGTCGGCTGGGGCTGTAGAATACACTGACTGCACTACTACAAAGGGATAACCACTCCAACGAGTGTCCTGGATATGACACTAAACAATCTCATGGTGAGGTTCCAGTGATGCTGGAGCTTTGGGGAATGCGGAGTAGCCCTTCGTTGCCATCGCTCCCAAGTCCACTCTGGCCTGGAGTAGTAGCACCTGATAGGGCCCTATCAAGTGATTAAAAAGAACTAAAATGAGTACTTATGCTAAAATGAATTGTTTGAAATAGAACTGTTTTTGACATTGACACTGTACTTACGCAGTTTAGTGTCATACCCATTACACCCACATTCTTTGGGTGGTGCTTTTACACTTCCATCGACGTATTCAAATATACGCCAATATGACTATCTAGAAATGGAATCTTACCCCCAGTTGCTGTCTTATATGGGGGGCACTGGGACGTTTTTTTAGGAGTTTAAGGTTATTGAGTCGTGGTAATCCGGAAGCAACGTACCTCCCATCTCTAAAAACATCCAAATAAGTTGAACAAGACATGCTGGATACTGCTGGAGAAGTAAAGAAGAACTCATAAGCGACGTTTTTCTGTTGATCCCCTTCAAATAGACGTGTAAGTATTAGACAACAAACAAGAACTTATCTACCACAGCTCTGTATGGACACAGGATGCAGCCAAGAAGACTTGCCAGAAGTGACAGATGAACAGGATGAATGGCGAGAGAGAGAAAGAGAGAGAGAGAGAGAGTCAGAGAAATCCGTACTAGCTGCACAACATTTTGAAGTTAATTATTATTATTTAAGAAGAATCGTTCCTGAAAGTAAATAATTATATATCATCATCATCATGTCGTGCCGCCAGCACGGATATCCCTGACCCTCTTTCGCCACTTCTCCCTATCGTTCATCGCCTCTGGCAGGTCTTTAGGGCTACATCCCGTATCCTTACATAGCTGCTGTATGTATGTTCGAGCTGGTCGTCCTGCTTTTGCTCGGCCATATGTGGGGGTCCATAGGAGTACATCATTTATGAGCTCGTCCCTGCTTCTCCAGCAGTGTCCTGCGTGTCTGGTTCGTCTAGCTTGGAAAGTTTTCGTGATGGGAGGTAGGTGGCCGTATAGTTGGTGCCTTGTTGGGTGTAACCTCCAGGATTTGTTCAGAATTGCTCGCAGTATTCTTGTGTAATTGCCGTCTAGCTTTTTTCTCCAGCCGTTTTGTTAGCGTCCATGTAGTGCATCCATATAGCAGTATCGATACGACCGCTGTTTAGAAGAAACTGCGTTTCATTTTATCAGTATTGAGAACAGTTACTTGAAGCTATAATTGTTTACAAATCATTATCATCACCATTTGTTGAAGGGAACTCCCAGCGGAATGAGTGATTTGGGCGCGACTGTTTGGGCTCAGCCGTTTTGGCGCCATGGGACATTTTACGGAAAATATTTTTCAAAATTCAGTATCAAACGAAGGAGGTAAAAAATATTTTAGGTTTGGTTTGGTTTCTTTATTTAATGGCATATCAACCTTTGTAGGTTATTTAATGCCAAAGCCATTCTCCTAGAAGAAGAGTGGTGGTACTATTTACCAACCCCTCCGCTCGGGCAGGATATGACACAAGGTCAATTTTTAAGCGGAGTTTAACAGGTTTGAATTCAGAGTTTTCCTTCTCCTAGACTAGTTGCCTCACCAAGGCTGAAGAACCTAGTCCGTCCCACTATTTACCCATAGCTGGAGGGAGAATAAGGGGGTTCATACCTTTCCCAAGGGTATTTGCCCGAAAGTGAACGTAATAGTGCGACTGGAGTACGAACTCGCGTACTACGATTCCGCAGTTCATCGCTTTAACCATTACACCACGAGGACACCCAAAAGAAGAAGAGTGGTGGTACTATTTAACCCATAGCTGGGAGGATAAGCGTTTCATATCTTTCCCACGGGTATTTGCCCGGAAGTCAAAGTAATAGCGTGACTGGAGTACGAACTCGCGTACTACGGTTTCGCAGCTCATCGCTTTAACTGTTACACCACGAGGAAAACCCCGCAAATATTTTAGGACAAAGAAAAAAATTGAATTAAAGTTATTATAGAAGTAAAAGTATTTATAGTTTATTCTTTTGTTCTTATACTTGTATACTCATATTTCCAAGTAAATTCAACTAAAAACCCTTCCTATTAGATCGTTTTATAGTATTGGCATAATGGTCCGGGAGACCGGAGTTCAATCATACCAAAAACTCAAAAAATGGTACTTGATGTCACCTTAGTTAACATTCAGCATTATAAGCTAAGGATCAAGGTAATCTGGGTAAAGAAGTAGCACCCTGTCTTACACCTCAGTGTAGTAGCTAGTGAAAAGTGAACCCTCAGGTCACCCACGACAAAGGTCACCAACTTTACTTACTAACTCATAGTATTTCTCTCTCTATTAATCTGCCTCCAGAGATTTTCAGTTTGATAAGTAAAACAAGGATCATTAAATAAGTTTCCAGACTTTTTTTGTATGGGCACTTTTATTGATAGTACACACATGAAACTCTAGTTCCCTTCGAAGTAATCTCCTCCGGCTGCAATGCACTTGTTGTACCGTTCCAACAACTTCTGGAAGGCCCCATGGAAGTCCTCGTGTGTGAGTGCGTCAATGACCTTCGTCACAGCCTCTTTCATCTCTTCAATTGTCTCATAAAGACAGCCTCTGAGCTTAGGGAATAAGCAAAAGTCACAGGAAGCAAGGTATAGACTATAGGGAGACTGAGAAACTATCTTGATGCCCATCTTGGTCAAATAGTCTGTGAAAAAGATGGAGTTGTGGACTGGTATATTGTCCTGGTAGAAATGACACTGACCCGATTTGAAGAGTGCTAGCCTTTTCCCTAGGAATCTCTTCCTGAACTCCCTTAAAACCTCAACATAGTAACCCTAACCCTAACCCTTTGGCCAATCAACTGTGGTGTATTGACTTCCTTACCCCTCGCACACCTCTCATCCTCCCTCACAGACTCCCTGCCTTCGTTGAATCTCTTATGCCACTCAAAAACTCATGCTCGATTCATGCAAGATGCTCCAAAAGCAGTCTGAAGCATTCCATACGTTTCTGTGGCATTTTTTCCAAGTTTAAAACACAATTTTATTGCATATCGTTCTTATCACGTCCAGATTGCATTTTTGAAATTTACCAACTGTGACAATCAGGCTTTAGTAGGGTGTATTCCAATTCCTATTCTAGCTGTTCCTTTGAACCAGAAATCATTGGTCAGTCATCTCATAAGATGTATAGTAATAAGATACTGAACTTTCAAGAGTCTACGATAATTTTAAATGCCTGTACAAAAAAGTCTGGAAACTTATTGAAGGAACCACGTATATCCATCCTCATTTACGAATTCTCCAGTACAACTTACAACATAATGTGTAAAGATAAGGTTTCTGCAAGGAACGGGATAAGATAAATATTCATCTAATATAATAATTAATCCTGGCAAAATATATTTTTCTGATACAGCTGTTATGATATTAGATCTGTTTTTAACTAAGCAATAAAATTCTTTACTTTTATCTTGAACAACACCTCCTATCAGTTGAGCCCAGTCGGTTGGGGCTGTAGAATACACCGACTGCACCTCTGAAAAGGTGTAAGCCCCCAACAAGTGTCCTGGATATGACACTAAACAATTGGATGGTGAAGTTCCAGTAATGCAGGAGCTTTGGGGAATGTGGAGTACCCCTTTATTGCCATCGCTTCCAAGTCTACTCTGGCCCGGAGTGGTAGCACCTGATAGGGTTCTATCTATGGGTCGAATAGAACTAAACAGTGTACTAATGCTAAACTGATTTGTTTGAAATAGAACTGTTTTGATATTTAACTGTGTGTGGACAAAAATATACTGATATAAACTGATTATTTTCATAAAAAATGGATTTGGCGTTAAATAACCTCCAAAGGTTGATATGCCATAAAACCCAACCAACCAACCAACCTCTACTGAAACTGAATTGTTTGAAATAGGAATGTTTGACTAAATAGAATAACTTGTGACTTGTGAATGCTTGTGACAATTAAGCTGTGTACTCATGCTAAACTGAATTGTTTAAAATAGAACTGATTATTTACATAAAACGGATTTGGCGTTAAATAACCTACAAAGGTTGATATGCCATAAAACCCAAACAACCATCCCGCTACCAGTTATTGTATATTTGTAGCATCATCATTTTTTTTGTTTTTTAGAGAAACCAATTATCTTTCTTCCTTTTCAATTAGCTGCGTAATCGAATTGTATTAACCCTGCCCTTTCCACTAATTTTTGCAGAAATATTATCAAATTCAACTTCTTTCTAAAAGTATCATAAGCAAGTAAAGTTGGCGATCAAATTAATAATAACCACCCGACGTGAACGCCAAGCAGGCTCATATAATTGATATTTATCCAACCTCGCTCTCAGTAGGATTTGACATAAGGTAATTTTAATGTGAGGACCGCACAAGAATCGAAAAATGCGCGGTAAATGCAAAAAATGCTAGGTATCTTTGGTATTACCCTTATGAGGCACCTTAGGCGCCAGGCAAGGAACAGGTATTAGTTGGGGGTGACGGCTCCTGGAACAATTCTATTCTAATTAATAAACACCCTACGCAAGCGCCAGGCAGGCCCCTGTTATTGATATTTATCAATACCTCCTACCAGGTAGGATTTGACACAAGGTTTTTTATATTGTGAGGATTAGGGAAGGGGGAGGTCGCGGAGTGGGCTGACTCTCATGCGCCGCTGGTGGTAGGTTTAATAGGCACGAGGGCCAGGTGCAAGTGGATCATTACTTCCCATTGATTCACTAGAGGCAATATGAATCTATACTTGTTAATGATTCACTACCCCAAAGACGAAGCCCAAAGAGAATTTTTGCTTGTTATTGATTCTAACCGTCCAGCACGAATGCCGGACGGCTCTCGGAAAACCGGAAACAAGACAAGCCCGTGGCTCAGGTATATTTTCCGTGTCTTCCACAAGGCAGGATTTGATACAAAGTCTTTTAGGGGAGACGGAATTTGTACACAAGCCGAGACTCGTGCGCTGCTGATCAATGCTGGTTATAGGATCACTAGGCGCTAAGTTCGCAAGGCCCGAAAGCCAGTTGCAATGTGAACCAAGGCTAGTCAATGCCTCGAAACACACATGTGTTTCAAACAAAGCTTCTTCGAAGTCACCCCGCACGATGCCAGGTGACTTGGTGGCTGCGGACTCAATCAATCGAAAGGTCTAGTGCATGTGAATCCAGCATAGATTGCCTAAGTGCAATGCAAATCGTTCGTTTGCTAAGTCTCCCAGCACGAAGCTCGGTGACCTTGCTGGGTAAAGACTTACAAAGTGCAATGTAAGTCCATGCTAGACATTGCTAAGTGTGTCCTAGCACGAGGTCAGGTGATCCAGCTAGTCCTAATGAAACTATTCTCAAGTCTTCCGGCGCGATGCCAGTTGACTTGGTGGTCGTGGGTTCACTGGTGCAATCCAGCTGCTTATTGCTAAGTCTCCCAGCACAAAACTAAGTGGCCCTGCAGGGCATAGGATCACTAATGCGAACTCATGAAAGTCATTGTTAGTAGTCACTATTTGCAATGTAAGTTCTCGCATGATACTTTTTGCCTAGTCGGCTGGGACTGTAGAATACACCGATTGCACCTCAGTAGAGGGGTACAACTCCCCCGACGAGTGTCCTGGACATGGCACTAAACAATCTGATGGTGAGGCTTCAGTAATGCTACAACTTTGGGAAAAGCGGAGTACCTCTTAATTGCTATCGCTCCCAGGTTCACTCTGGCCCGGAGTGGTAGCACCTGATAGGGTCCTACCTCTGGTTCAAATAGAACTAAACTATAATTATGCCTAACTGATTTGTTTCAAATTAACCGTTTTTCCATTTAACAGTTTGAAAACGAAAAAACTGTAAACTTATCATATTTACCAACCCCCCCCGCTCGGGCAGGGTATGACTCAAGGTCAATTTTTAAGCGGAGTTTAACAGGTTTGAATTCAGAGTTTTCCTTCTCCTAGGAAAGACGGCTCCAAGGCTGAAGAACCAGTCTGCCCTACTATTTACCCAAAGCTGGAGGGAGATTAATTGGATTAATACCTTTCCCAAGGGTATTAGTGCTATGTGAAATGCAATCAGTCTTGTCCAGGATTTGAACTCGTGTCACCGTGTCCATTTCCTACGACGATAACCATTACACTACGGGCACCTACATTTACCAACCCCTCCGCTCGGGTAGGATATGACACAAGGTCAATTTTTAAGCGGGGTTTAACAGGTTTTAATTCAGAGTTTTCCTTCTCCTAGACTAGTTGCCTCACCAAGGCTGAAGAACCTAGTCTGCCCTACTATTTACCCATAGCTGGAGGGAGAATAATTGGATTCATACCTTTTCCAAGGGTATTAGTGCTATGTGAAATGCAATCAGCCTCGTCCAGGATTTGAACTTGTTTTGCCGTAAACTTATGCTAAACTTAATTGTTTGAAATAGAACTCTTTTTGATATTTAACTGTGTATGCAAAATTGAATTGTTTGAAACTTTTAGCAAAATTACCTAATTCGGCGTTAAATTACCCGAAAAGGGTTGATGTGCCGTAAAACAAAACAACCAAAGAAGTGATTTGCTAAGTCCCTCAGTAGGAAACTAGTTAAGCTTGCTAGGAATAGACTCATTAGGTAAAAGGTGAGTTCATCGTAGTCCCTTGGCACGTATGCCCGATGACTATTGCTTGTCAAAGCTTTACCAGACCCAAGGGTCTAGTACTATGCGATCAATTCTACCCGGCAGACGGCTCCACTGAAAATCAGGACGGGGTCAGAGCCCGAGGGACTAATGAGTTCAAAATATTCTGCTATGTGTGTTATATATCCCTTAGAAATAATAGATTACATAATACATGATATGGATTAGTTGCACACGAGTTTTCACAAAAACCGAGTATAATACATGATTACTTGGTGTTATCGATATCTAATATAATTGCTTTATTCTCAAAACGTATTAAAAGCAATCCTTTGAAAAATCTCCGAATAATATAAAATACAGGAGTAGCGTTTTGAGCATACATTTGTGTGTCTGTCTACCGACAATATTTAAAAACAAAAGAAAAAAAAAAACAAGAAAGAAAGAAAAAGAAAGGAAAGAAAGAAAAAAACGGAAGATGAGATCTCTGATGTTTATTTTTATAATCTTTAAAGAATGAAAAATTTAAAGTGAAAAAGAAAGAAAGAAAGAAAGAAAGAAAGAAACAAAGAACGGAAGGTGAGATCTCCGACGTTTTTGTTTTTTTTTGTTGTAATCTTTAAAGAAAGAAAAAATTAAAATCAAAAAGAAAGAAAAAACGAATCGTGATTTGTGGCTTGTCACATCTAAAGAGAAAGGAAAAGAAAGCAGAGAAGTTGTTAAGAAAGCAGGATGACGTCACAACGGAACGGTTTCTTCAGTTTTTGAGTTCGTTTTCTCGGCTATGTATCTTTTGAATTTTCATTGACAGCAACAAGGAAGAGCGAGAAAGTGAGAGAGTCTCAATTAATTAACGACAGACAATTTAACTTTCCTGATAATTCTAAGTTTGCTCCATGAAAGTTGTGTTTTTTTACAGCAATAACATACGAGATACTTTTCATTTATTGATTTATTCTGATTTATTCTTTTTAGATTCTGAAATCTTTTTAATTTGGATTATAAAAAAGATATTTTATATAAAATTCAACCGTCATTATTGACGGGAGTATTCTTGGTTTGGTTTGGTTTGGTTTTATGGCACATCAACCATTGTAGGTTATTTAATGCCAAATCTATTTTGAATTATATAAACAGTTCTATTTCAAACTATTCGGTTTAGCATAAGTCCAGTTTCAATGTCAAAAACAGTTGTATTTCTAACAATTCAATTTAGCTTAAGTACGCAGTTTAAACGACATTAGTTTTGTAAGTTCTAATTTAATAAAATATTTTATTACATAAAAACTTAAATACTTGTATCCAGAGGAGGATGTATATTTTTGCTCGGGTAGCCAAAACCGGTATGAAAAAATCAAGCTTATTAAATGATTATGCTGATAGTTAAGCAATGATTAGCCCGCTTGGTATCTAGAAGGGTAACCACTTAGTAAAAACAGATACTGTAAGCAAGCTAAGGCTCATATATCAAGCAGAGCATAGGAAATACCAACAAAAATGGGATAGTTAATAGTAGCGCCTTAACCCCTCTTGGTGGGGTGCGAAAGAGATATTCATTAAGTTTACATTAACTTTGCACAAGTGCCAAACCAAAATTCTTGTTTGCAATTTTGGTTTCATGGCAGGACGAGAAGTCAAATTATAAGCAAATTTTTTTTCGGTAACCAAATATTATAGAAATTCCTCTTTATCTGAATGCATGTCTAACTGTGCATTCCAGTCTTGGGAATCGGATCACTGGCACCAGTGTTTAACCATTTGACACGTCCGAAGTATTCATGGGAATTTGAGAAAATATTCTTGGGTTAACCATTTTTTGGAAGCAGTTACAATATCGCCCATAAATAAGTACACCCCAAACGATGTTTTAGAAAAAATTAATATTCCTCGAAATCAAAGTGGAGCTTAAAATACACTGTCTCCTGTAGAGGGGGCAGACCCTCTCCAAAAAAGAAGACATATTTGATAGTGAGGATCCAGTTCTAGAAGTCTAGGGCGTGTAAAGTAACTCTTCGTTGCTATTACTCTCAGGTCCACTCAGGCCTGGAGTGGTAGTACCTGTTAAGGTCCCATCAACGGGTCTAATAGAATTATTTAGAAACTAATCGTATCCATTTTTTGTAAATAATCAGTTTTATTTAAAACAATTCAGTTTAGCATGAGTACACAGTTTAATTGTCAAAAACATTTCTATTTCAAACTATTCAAGCAGTTATATATAACAATTCAGTTTAGTGTAAGTACAGTTTCAATGTCAAAAACAGTTCTATTTCAAACAATTCAGTTTAGCATAAGTATACCGTTAGTTCAACTTAACCCATACATAGGGCCCTATCAGGTGCTACTACGTCAGGCCAGAGTGGACCTGGGAGCAATGGCAATGAAGGAGTGCTCCGTATTTCCAAAAGCCCCAGCATTACTGGGACCTCACCATCAGACTGTTTAGTATCCTATCCAGGACACTCATGGAGGGGGTCTTACCCCTCTGCAGCTCCAGCCGACTGGGCAATACACAGAGTTAAATGCCAAACAGTTTTAATTCAGTTCAGCATGAGTACACAGTTTAAACGTCAAAACAGTTCTATTTCGAGCAATTCAGTTTAGCATAAGTAAGCAGTTTTAATGTCAAAACAGTTCTATTTTAAACAATTCATTTCAGCATAAGTATGCAGTTTAAATGTATAAAAACAGTAAACGCTAACCACCGTTTAATTCTATTTAACCCATAGATAGGACCCGTATCAGGTGCTACCACTCCGTGGCCAGAGTGGACCTGGGAGCGATGGCAATGAAGGGGTACTCCGCATTCCCCAAAGCTCCAGCATTACTAGAACCTTACCATCAGATTGGGGTGTCCTCGTGGTGTAATGGTTAAAGCGATGCACTGCGGAATCGTAGTACGCGAGTTCGTACTCCAGTCGCGCTATTACGTTCACTTTCGGACAAATACCCTTGGGAAAGGTATGAACCCCCTTATTCTCCCTCCAGCTATGGGTAAATAGTAGGACGGACTAGGTTCTTCAGCCTTGGTGAGGCAACTAGTCTAGGAGAAGGAAAACTCTGAATTCAAACCTGTTAAACTCCGCTTAAAAATTGACCTTGTGTCATACCCTGCCCGAGCGGAGGGGTTGGTAAATAGTACCATCAGATTGTTTCGTGTCATATCTAGGACACTCGTTGGGGAGGTCTTACCCCTCTGCAGAGGTGCAGTCGGTGTATTCTACAGCCCCAGTCGACTGGGCAATATCACTATAGGGATGTGTCGTTCACTTACGACCTATTCAAAATAAACTGATCATTTTAATGAACGATTGATCAGGCTCAGATTAAAGTTAAAAGACAAAAATAAAAAGATAAAAGACAAAAATAAAAGATAAAATTTTGGGCGCAATTAACGACCCATATAATCATATTTTCACGAAAGAAAACATTAAAAAAACAATCATATCAGGCCAATTGGCCTAATGAGTAGAGTGTTCGCTAGTGGTTCGGAAGACCGGGGTTCAATCTCAGATAGAGTCATACCAGACTCAAAAAATGGTGCTTGATGCCGCCTTGCTTAACACTCAGCACTATAAGATAAGGATCAAGGGTAAAGTGGGGCAATCCAAGGAAAGGAGTAGCGCCCTCCCCTACACCCCGATGTAGTAGCTATTGAAAAGGGAGCCTTCGAGTCACCCTCGACTAAGGACACCAACTTTACTTATTTTCTAAAAATATTAAGTTTTAAAATATCCCTTTTTTTTCTGATAGGTCAAGAGAAATCTTTCGAGAAAAAAAAATTAATTTCATAAGAAAAATTCGAATAAAAAAAATAATGAAAAGATAAAATTAAAATACAACGTGTGAAATTTTAAATAGTAACTTCGAGTAAGTGGACCTAGGAGTAATGGCAATTAAGGGGGTGCTTTAAAACTGGGACCATGCCATCAGATTCTGTTCAGTTTCGTCCCCAGAACAACATTTTTTGTGCTGGGAGCAGAGGTCTTACCCATCTGTCAATGTGTTCTAAATCTCACCGACAAAGAGGACATATATTTGCTTGAAATACTCTATTTTGCTAATAGGAACTCGGTCATTTGCTAAAGCAAATGACCGAGTTCCTATTAGCAAAATCAGACAGACTGAAGCATTTGAAATTATGTGAATGACTACAGGAAAATATTATTGAATAGCAACAATTATTGAAACTAATAGAAATTTATTAGTGTTAAGAATAGTTACTTGTTAAATAATTGTTATTTATTATTTTCGTTAGTTACTTGTAACCATATAATTGCTTTTAAAGACTAGCTTCAGCTTCTGCTTAGAAAGACTAGCTTCATACATGCAGGACACTGCTGGAGAAACAGGGACGAGCTCATAAGTGATGTACTCCTATGGACCCCCGCATATGGCCAAGCAAAAGCAGGACGACCAGCTCGAATATACATACAGCAGCTATGTGAGGATACGGGATGCAGCCCCGAAGACCTGCCAGAGGCGAAGAATGATAGGGAGAAGTGGCCAGAGAGGGTCAGGGATATCTGCGCTAGCGGCATGACATGATGATGATGATATGGCTGGAAGCTGAATGAGAGATGATCTAATTCAAACTTTCAAAAGAGAATTTCTATTTTTGGTTGACATTTTTTTCAGCATTTCTGGGACAAGATAGTCAAAATAGATTTCAAAAACTAAGTCTACGAGCAAGCTAGATTTTTTTTTCTCACAGAGACATATATTTTGGGAAAAAAATTGCTTGATCATATCAAAAATAGCAATAGGGTAAAAAAATTAAGATTAAATTCGATAGCAAGAAAAAGAATTTACGAAGACATTTGAGGAAAACTTTGGTTGAATTATCTAACAGAATTTGATGTGAATATAGATATTGTACAAATTGTGGATATTTTCTGTGCAAAGATGTTTTCCGGGAGGGGGCTCTAGAATATACAGATTGCAGATGGGTAAGACCATCCCCTACGTGTGTCCTAGATATGACACTAAACAATCCAGTAATGAGGTTCCAGTAATGCTGGAGCTTTGTGCGCGCCCGCTGGTTCGGTCACTGTCCAACAAAGGCAGACTTGAAGCCGTAAGGCCCCTGGCTTCGGCTGGGCCACCTTCGGATGGGCGAGCTGCATCATAGTCCAGCAGGGCTCGAGCTTCAGCTCGTGCCCGACCTTCCCTTCCCCTAAACCCCCACTATAATCAACCTTGTGTCAAGCCCTGTTTGGTGGGAGGCAGTGGAAAATATCGGAGCTTTGGGTAATGTGGAGTAACCCTTCATTGCTATCGCTCCCAGGTCTACTTTGGCCCGGAATGGTAGCACCTGATAGGGCCCTATCTATGGCCAAATAGAACTAAACTGTGTACTTATGCTAAACTGAATTGCTTGAAATAAAACTGTTTTGACATGTAACTGTTTGTGAACAAAATATTGTACGTGTGCTAAACTGAATCGTTTGAAATTTAATTCGGCGTTAAATGACCCAAAAATGGTTGATACACCTTAAAACCAACCAATCAACCAACCAACCAAAATTTGATTCATTCATAAACGCTGGATTATAATCAAAACTATTTTCCATGTTCCATTTACTCATTTGTCTAATCCTTTTTAAAAAAGATAAAATATTTCTATCTCATACAAATAATTCATAAACAATTATAAAATTTCATATAGTCCTATTTAATGCTGGTGATTTATATGTTTTAAGGCAACAATATCTAATAATAATTATATTTTTGTACACAGTCCCTTGGTTTCAAGTATTCCTATATATAACACTAATAATTAGCAAGCAATTATATAAGAGTTTTCGGACTGTTGTCATCATCTTTATTGTTATTTCCACAACGTTTCGGTTGATATGTCCTCCGGCCTTCTTCAGGTGTTTGTCGAACTCGGGAACCTAAACGGAACTTTGAACTACGTTAGCCATAACCGAGTACAAGTGTTAAGTATTCCTGTATTGTTACTCGCCTGCTGTCAGGATTGAACCCTGCAACCTCCAGATGATTGTCTCTTTAGAAGGTTAGGGAACAAACGTCTATAACGGTTATGCTATGGGTCCTGCTGGCTAACGGAATCAGAACAGGCGATCCCCGTGGATTCGATGGAGGACGTAGTTCGAAGTTCCATGTAGGTTCCAGAGTTCGACAAACAGTTGAAAAAGGCCGGAGGACATATCGGCCGAAACGTTGTGGAAATAACAATAAAGATGAAGACAATAGTCCGAAAACCGTTAATGATAAAAATCATCAAGCTTCGTCTCAGAAATTTAGACAACTAGCAATTATATAGTTTCAAATAACATCCTTACTGTTTCCGTTTCTTTGTTTGTGGGTTTTTCAATGACAAAGTCATCCTTATAAAAGAACAGTGGTGATACTATTTAACACATAGCTGAGGGGGATAAGGGGGTTCATGCCTTTCTCAAGGGTATTTGTCCGAAAGTAAACCTAACAGCACGACTGGATTTCGAACACACTATTTTCAAGGCTGCAATCCACCACTTTAGTCGTTACGCCACGAGGAATCCCCTAAAACATCCTTAATGAACAATTCTAAATTCAAAAACTTTTCGAAATACAAATAATTTGCACACATTTATGCGGTATCAAGTATTCCAATCCAATACTAATAACTTTTCAAACAGATCTGCTTGACACACAGATGGGGCATTTATAAGTACTAGCATTTTGAGTCAGAGTGGAACAATGAAGCGATACTCGACACACCCCACAACCGAAGCCTTTCCATCTGATGCAGTTTCAATTGCAGGACAACACTTTTTAATAGGATATGGGCTCTTACTCCTCTCCGGGGGATTACAGTCAGCGTATCTCAGTCCCGTCGAGCACCATAAACGTACAAGGTAAGTTGTATATTTCTTTACATTACGTGCACACACACACACACACACACACACACACACATATATATATATATATATATATATATATGTCTTGCCACACTGATGAGTTCTGATAGAACGAGACAGATCTGTCTGTGGATGACTATATATATATATATATATATATATATGTATGTCGAGTATTGCTTCATTTTCTTAGCTCTACGATCCACTCTGACTCGAAATGGTAGTATCTGTTAGTATCCTATATATACGTTGGCCACTTCGGGTGGTATAATGGTTAGCAAGCTAGCCTAAGCAAACCTTCACGAGTAAGTTCAAGTTTTATTGGGTATCCCATTCATAGGTCATTGTCCACGTCTGAGCTAAACGCTTCGTAAATTACCACATATATACACGTTTTATATAAGAATAATGATCTTTTTTTTAAAGTCTCTTTAGGTTTCTCGATATAATTGTTTGTACTCCGTCTAAGTACTGAACTAGTTTTACTTGTTGACCTCAGAGATAAAATCTAACCAATCTACATTTACTGTTACCAAATTTAGAATGCAATTTGTGATACATAACGTTTAATGACAATGCACTTCAAATTCAAGATTAGCCAGACTTATAAGCTCTGTAAACCTACTTTATCATGGATTTCTAGAGCAGAACACATTACATTAACTCGAACATTATATTTTAACCGACTACTGTCGAAATAATCTCTTAGATGTCAATTATTTTAAAATTTCTTTGGTACAAAATTCTTACTACCTCTGGCAAGAATATCTCATTGGGTGTCCCTTTCATATGGCCTTGTGCTACATCTAAGCAAGAAAAAAGCTTAGTAAATTACTACCTCTGGCAAGAATAGCAGAATTAGCATACAGAGGACATTCACTTTGAGTTTTTTTAATCTAGTTGTTTGCTTTGTTTTAGTTTCTTTTTTTAATGGTATATCAACCTTTGTGGGTTATTTAATACCAAAGCCATTCTCGCAAGACACTCGTGATACTATTTAACCCAAAGCTGAGAGGATAAGGAGGGGTTCATACTTTTCTGAAGGGTATAAGTCCAAAAGTGATCGTAATAGTGCTACTAGAGTTTGAACTCTCTTCCTCCAATGTTGCAGTTCAATATGTTAGCCACTACAGCACGGAGATCCCCCTTTATTTAGCAGTAAATAAACAAACAACGGATAAGACACAAAACATTTAAGAGCTGTACATTCTGGCTTTAAAATATGCCTTCATCAAACGAGACTAAATTATTCAAATTAATGGTATAATTTTTCTTAGCCATACAGAGGAAAATATTATGGAATAACCCAATAATGAGCAAACAATTATGAAAGTAACTAGCAATAAATTTGAATTCATACCAACTTGCCTGTCCTCGAAATTGCACGGCTGTATTAGTTTAATTCAAGCATAGATTTCACTAATTCTAAGCAATAGTCTTCCTCAAAGTTGTTTCAATTTCCCCTGAATACCAGTTAATAGATCTTCTTTGGTAAATAGAGTCTTCCCATGAATACTTTTTTAATTCTACCATAAATTTTCAAATGGATTTAAATCCAGATGGTTGTCAAGCCATATCATTAAGTTAAGATTTCTTTCCAGAAGAAAAGTATTAAACCCCTTATATTACAATATTGATTATCGTCCTGAAAAAAGACTTATCATCACTCTAATTTTCTATCGGTGGAATTTGAAAATCATCCAAGATTTCAACGGATTAATGTGTATTGAATATAGGGGTACCAATTGCCATTTACCCCATGTCCTTTAAATCACATTCAACTCCATATAATGAATGGATTTGAAAACTTACTTTTTTTTTCAGGCAAGCATTTTTATGCATTATTTGACCGGTATCATCACTTTGGCCCATGGAAACTTTTTTGTTGCATGAGTGAATATCACTTTCATCCAATTGTTCACACGGTATCATTGTTTGTCTTCCTCTAACTTTACTCTCGTTTTCTTCTGTTTGTGTTGTTTTGGATTTCCTGTATGTAAATCTCATTCGGCCAATTTCTTACTGTTCTATCACAACTCCCGATTTGAACCCTTTGTTTTTCATTTGTTTTGTTGTACATGGTCAAATTACAATGCATATCATTGTGACTTTCTATCCTGACGCTTTGATGTCTTTCATTGACTATCTGTGTGTTTTCCTTTTTTAAGCACCTTATTTCTTTTACATTTTGCAACAAATTTTAGACAACTGACTGGGAACGAGCCACATCTTTCGCAATACTACACTGTAGATTGTCTTCTTGATTTGATTTTACGATCCTTTATTTTGTTTCAATGTACATTATTTTTTGTTGGAGTCATGTCTTCTTTCAATAGGTTATACTTGTTTGTTAAGGTCTACAAAAACAGTCAAAACTGTAGACCGATTTGCATATGTCTTTAAATTGTAAACCGATTTGCATATGTCTTTAAACTGTAGACCGATTTGCATATGTCTTTAAACTGTAGACCGATTTGCATATGTCTTTAAACTGTAGACCGATTTGCATATGTCTTTAAACAGTAAATTAATTTGTATACCAAGGCTTCTACCGGAAGTTGTTCTTGGTGAGCAAGTTACAAGGTCATTCCATATTTTTTCCTAATCATTTGGTGATTACATAATATTTTCCTCTGTACGGCTTTTCATGTAATACAGTGTATTGTGAAAATGGTTACTTTTGGGGTAAATCTATTCAGGATACCACGGATTTGAATTGACCTACTTTGACTCTGCGTTGTCACCTCATAGTTCTAAACATAATTATTTCGAAAACATATCATGTATATATTAGGTTTGTTTGGTTTCGTTTTATGGCATATCAACCATTGTTAGTTATTTCATGCCAAATTCTATTTATGCATATATATTAAATATATATATGATTTGTAAACACATTCGAGTGATCAAACAGTTCTATTTCTAACAATTCAATTTAGCATATATCAACAAAAGTTAAATGTTTCCAAGTATTGCTCCGTATCACACAATTCAATTAAACATCAGTTATTTGTTTATACACAATTAAATGATCAAACAGTTTTATTTCTTTAGAAGTCGCCATTCTAATGTGTAGAGATTGTAGGTATATTAAGTTGCAACTCCGTGCCTCTGACCGTAGCCAAACAAGGTAATTCTGAACGGCGGCTTGCCCAGTCAGCTGAGACTGCTAAATACACTGACTGCATCTCTGCAGAGGGGCAAGACTCTCCCAAAGAGTGTCCTAGATATGACATTAAACAATCTGAAGTTAAGGCTTCAGTAATTCTGGAGCTTTGGGGAATCCGAATCACCCCGTCATTGCTGTCGGTTCCAGGTCAACTCTGGCCCGGAATGGTAGCACCTGATAGGGTTCTATCTATGGGTCAAATAGAACTAAACTGTGTAATTACGCTAAACCGAATTGTTTCAAATTAACTGTTTTGACATTTAATACGCGTGTAAAATAACTATACTTACACTAAACTGAATTGTTTGAAATAGAATTGATTATATGTATAAAAATGGATTTGTTATAAAATAAATTACAATGGTGGATGGTGGATATGCCATAAAACCAAACCAAACCAAAACCGACTCCGGCCTACCTTTCACCTTCAGCACATTTCAGGACTTCCTTCCTGATGTGTGATGTACAGGCTGCCTTCGATCGCATATCGTCAATCTAATGGTGGAGCAGAGCTCATAGTAAAAACTGCCAAGAGGATAGTAAATGGAAATATTGGCCTTCAAGGTTACTTGAACAACGACAATGTCGCTTAGGCCATCCTGCAATTCTGAAACATCCCAATACAAGGCATCGGCCAATCACCGGCACAACTCCTACTCCACTGCCGACTCCGAGATACCATTCCTTCCCAACCACGCCCTGAATGGATAGTGGTGGCACAATGCCGCGAAGAAATCCTTCACCACCGCAATGCCAAAATGGTAGAAAGGGGTAACAGATATACCCACAACCTTTGACCATTATGAGCTGATGACACAGTAGCTATCCACTCAATAGCTGGTAGAATATTACAGGAAAAGGCATCACTGTCCTACAAGATCGCGTTTTAGATCTAAATCATCTTGTCTTCATGAGTGAGTGCTGACTTTGATACTAAACAACTATTCAACAATTTCTAACAATTCACTTTAGCATTAGTCATTTGTTTGCACACAGTTTTAATGTCAAATATCCATAAATAGGATCCTTTCAGGTGCTACCACTCCGGATCAGAGTGGATCTGGGAGCAATAACAATGAAGGGGTACTCCGCATTCCCCAAAGCTCCAGCATTACTGGAACCTCACCATCAGATTTCGTTGGAGGGGAGTCTAAATCCACTGTAGAGATAAAATCGGTGTATTCTACAGCCGCTTGCCGATTGGGTCAAGTTCTGTTTCATCAATTCAGTTTTTCATAAGTATAAAGTTTAAACGTCAAAACAGTTATATTTCGAACAATTCAGTTTAGAATAAGTATACAGTTGAATTCTGTTTAAGCCATAGATAGGACCCTATCACGTGCTACCACTCCGGGCCAACTGGACCTGGGAGGGATTCAATGAAGGGGTATTCCGCGTTCCCCAAAGCTCCAGTATTACTTGAGCTTCACCGTCAGATTGTTTAGTATGATATCCGGGACACTTGTTGCGGGGAGTTTTTACCCTCTGCAGAGATGCAGTTGGTGTATTCTGCAGTCCCCAGCCGAATGGCCAACCTAATCATTAGGTTATTACATAATATCACATAATATTTTCCTCTGTATGGCTTTTGATGTTAGACTGTGTATTGCGAAAATGTCTACGTTTTGAGGTAAATCTATTCAGGAAACAGCAGATTTAAATCGACCTACTTTGACTCTACGTTGTCGCCTCATAGATCTAGAGATAATTATTTCGAAAACATATCATGTATATATTAGGCTAAACATTTTAAATCGATTTGTGTTAATGAACACCTCCACGCAGTTATTTTAAGTGCAAACAGGGAAGTTATTCAGGCTTTTAACACTGTGCGTAAACCGTACGCAAGGGACAATTTAAATTGGAAAAAAAACCTATATAAAAAGCGATTTATCCCGCCAGGGGAAATTTTTTAACGTTTATTTTTTTCTTAATGGCCCAGTCATCTCTAGTGAATGAATTAATGTGGACCAATCAGAATAAAGCAAGAGAATTAATGTGGACCAATCAGAATAAAGCAAGAGAATATAAATCAGAATAATATTATAAACAGGCTAATCAAATTTTCGAACAAGTATTAACCCTATAAATCTTTTCGCCTTTTATAACGTGCTAGACCTAGGGTAAGTAACTCTACTGGTACAACTGATAAGCCGATGTCTTACTCTGGAATTTATACATTATATATATATATATATATATATAAGGTTGAGTTCTCTGGCGGAGAAGTAATCATGTTGCCATTAGCGTTTATTGCAAGCCTCTTCATATATGAATTGAGGTCTCGGTAGCCGTTGAACGGATGTATGTAAACAATAGTAATTGAGATTCATAACCGTTTAAAATTTACTTTGCAGCAAATGGCTCCTCGTGGCTGAAGGGCTAGAGGCTTGGCTTGGCGTTTGAGTCGACGGGGTTTCGATCCCAGCTACGGGAAGCTAATGTCTAGCCACACTGATGAGTTCTGATAGAACGAAACAGATCTGTCTGTGGATGACTATACATATATATATAACTTTACTATCGACTTGCCGTACAAAACTTTGGTAGGTGATGCTAATGCTGCCAAATTTCCTGAAGATTCGCAACCGACACCTCGATTAAAATCGAAGCAAGATTGGAGAAACATTTAAAGGCGTAAGAAATGTTGTTTATAGATTAGTGGTTAGTTAAACCGCTGTTTTATATGAATTAAATATAGAAAATAGAGGTTTGGTTTGGTTTTATGGCATATCAACCATTGTTGGTTTTTTAATGACAAATCCTGTTTATACATATATATTAAATATATAGTATTTGACTTGGTCGGGTTTTATAGCATGTCAACCATTGTAGGTTATTTAATGCCAAATCCTGTTTATACGTATATATTAAATATATAATTTGTAAACACATTTTCTAGATAACCACAGTTAAATGATCAAACAGTTCTATTTCTAACAATTTAGCATTAGTCACTTGTTTGCTCGCAGTTTAAATGTCAAATTTCTATTTGACCCATAGATAGGACTCTATCAGATGCTACCACTCCGGGCCAGAGTGGACTTGGGAGCGATGGCAATGAAGAGGTACTCCGCATTCCACAAAGCTCCAGCATTTTTAGACCCTCACCATCAGATTGTTTAATATCATATCTAGGAAACTCGTTGTTGCAGGGGAAGTCTTACTCCTTTACAGAGAGTCTGTGTATCCTACAGCCCTATGTGTCTGGGTTAAGAAAATAGAGGATAAAAAAAGTTAATTTTTGACGTTAAAGATAATACCAGGCATACCTTTTCACATTTTTGAGGGGAGAATATCAATGAGATTATATGATGGTTTGGACGTGAATTCAAGTGTGCTTTGGTGTCGATGACTTGAAGGTTGGTGTTCGTATATTTGTTGTATCTGAGTATCAAAACTCACCGCCAGGATTATTAGAGAATGAGGAACCCAATTTATCACTTGTAGCGGCGGGAAATGTATTATGGTTGAACATTTCATTGTGTCAAATAATGTTGTTGGTTGGTTGGTTTGATTTTGTGGTGTATACACCGTTGTAGGTTATTTAACGCCAAATCCATTTTTATGCAAATAGTCAGTTCTGTTACAAACAATTTAGTTTGTCAAAAACATTTCTATTTAAAGCGATTCAGTTTATCAAACAGTTCTAATTCAGCCAATTCAGTTTAGTATAAGTATAGATTTTTTTTACACAAAGTTAAATGTCAAAATAGTTCTGTATTAAACAATTCAGTTTAGTGTAAGTACACTTTCAATGTCAAAAACAGTTCCATTTCAAACAATTCAGTTTAGTATAAGCACGCAGTTTAAATGTAAGCACACATTTTAATTGTCAAAAACATTTCTATATCGAGCTATTCAGTTTAGTCAAACAATTCAGTTTATCATAAGTATGCAATTTAGTTCTATTTAACCCATAGATAGGGCTCTATCAGGTGCAACTACTCCAGGCCAACTGGACCTGGGAGCAATGGCAATGAAGAGGTACTCCACATTCCCCAAAGCTTCAGCATCACTGGAACCTCACCATCAGATTGTTTAGTGTCATATTGAGGACATTCATTGGAGCGGTCTTAGCCCTCTGTATAGTTTCAGTCGGTGTATTCTACAGCTCCAGCCAACTGGGCAAGCTAAATAATGTAAAACAATGACTAATTAACAATAATACATTTTTTGTCAAACCAAACTTAACAAAATGGATAGAGGAATTATATAAAATGCTGTAAATGCATTAATAAGAGGAATTTCTGTCAGAGGGCAGCAACCACTCATCACGAAAACTATCAAAATTAGACGAAACAGACATGCAGGACACTGCTGGAGAAGTAGGGACGAACTCATAAGTGATGTACTCCTGTGGACCCCTTCACATGGACGAGCAAAGGCAGGGTGACCAGCTTGAACCTACATACAGCTGTGTAGATACGGGGTGTAGCCCTGAAGACCTGACGGATGCGATGACCGATAGCGAGGGGTGGCAAGAGAGGGTCAGGGAAATCTGTGTTATCGGCACGACAAGATGATGATGAAATTGTTTCTTCATGGTTTGGTTTGGTTTGGTTTCTTTATTTAATGGTATATCAACTCTTTTTAGGTTATTTAATGCCGAATCCATTCTCCGAGAAGAACCGTGGTGGTACTATTTAACCCATAGCTGGGAGGATAAGGGGGTTCATACCTTTCCCAAGGGTATTTGCCCGAAATTGAACATAATAGCGCGACTGGAGTACGAACTCGCGTACTACAATTCCACAGTCCATCGCTTTAACCATTACACCACGAGGACACCCCCAAATTGTTTCTAATGTTTCTGTTTCCTATTAATCATTTGTTTGTATACAATTAAATGGATTCAAGCACAGTACAGTAACAATTAAACACCAGTCATTAGTGTTGTGCACCGTAATGATCGGAAATATATAAGATAAATACCCTTGGGAAAGGTATGAACCCCCTTATCCTCCCAGCTATGGGTTAAATAATGCCACTACTGTTCCTCTAGGAGAATGGCTTTGGCATTTAATAACCTACAAAGGTTGATATGCCATTAAACAAAGAAACCAAACCGTAATGATCTCAATAACACCGGTACATATTCAAATGCAAATACAAAACACAGACGGACGCAGTCGTTTCAGGTACGAACAGTTTATTAATTTCTTGACTTCGGTCTATGGCAACACGAGGAGAGAGACAATTCTTAAAAGTCAGTGCTAACCATACTATGCTGACTCCATCCCAACGCGCGGCGCGTCTTGTGGTGTTTAAGATCTCTGTCGGTAGAGCTCTGCAAAACATGACCGCATGCCTCAACGGCAGAAGATCCAACTCTCGCCTCAATGGTCCAATCTCAACTGACGTCTTTTCAAAATACTCAAATTCTCAGGACCATCTCTTCCGGGCATGAAGTCATCCACACTCAATCCCAATTTCCTGTCTGGGGGTTTATTATGACAAATGGTGATTGTCATATCACGAGCGTAACTGCACCAAATGAATATGCACCTGGACTCAAGAGACTCGAATAGTTCAAATCCCAACCAAACTGAATGATGAAAAATAATTAACGAAAAATGATTTATGTAAAAAATCATTCCTTAATTATATAACATTAGTTTACGCAGTTAAATGATCGAACAGTTCTATTTCTGACAATTCAATTTAGCATGAGTCATTTGTTTGGACACAGTTTAAATGTCGAATCATAGATAGGACCCAATTATGTGCTGCCACTCCGGGTCAGAGTGAACCTGGTAGCGATGGCAATGAAGGGGTACTCTTTATTTCCCAAAGCTCCAGGACTGGAATCTCAATATCAGATAGTTTAATGTCATATTCTGGACACTCGTTGGAGGAGTCTTACCCCTTCTGCTGAGATGCTGTCGGTGTATTCTACAGTCCCAGCCGACTGGGCCACATTTCGTTTGATTTTATGACTGATTTTCATTGGCCTGGAAAAATTGGCCACATTTTTTTTCTTTGGGTAACATTATTAGGAACATAGAAAAATTTATTTAAATCAACATGTTAAGGCATGAAACTAAAATAAACCTATTCAAGTTAGAATAACTATTTGTGGTGGTTCGAGTGAGTAAGTCGAGTCCGTTTTTTCTGAGAGAATTTTTATTGCTTCGAAATAGACAGACTTGTGGGAATAGCTCTTCGGGCTGAGCCTGAAAAGCCCCACCCCCAGAGACGCCACTGATGTACATATGATGTATGTATGTGTATTTAAAAAAATCAGAGTAATAAACAAGAAAAATACAATTAAATGACAAACAAAAAAATCAGCAAAATAACAAAACAATGAATCTCAGGGTGTGGCATTGTTACTAAATTAGATCCACGATACATAAAATTAGTCTAAATATTAAACTTTATCTGGGGAATATGTAAAAAAAATAATAATCAAATTGTTGAACTGGCATCATAGAATTAATTTACCGAATTCTCCAAAACAATTCGGTATTGCTTACTACTGCTGTGAAAAAATTGCGAAGGATGATGATGATGATGATCAAAGAAGGGACCTTGCTATAGAATTGAAAAAACTATGGAACATGAAGGTGACGGTGGTACCAGTAGTAATTGGTGTGCTCGGTATAGTCACCAAAGGATCGATAAAGGGTCTGGGGGCTTAGAATAAAGAAAACGGGTGGAAACTATCCAAACGACAACATTATTAAGATCGGCCAGAATACTGAGAAGAGTCCTGGAGACTTGAGGAGACTTGCTGTCACTCCGACTCCTATGAGAAACCATTAGCTAACATCGATATGAAAATCTCTCAAAATAGTGAAATAATAATGATAATAATAAACACCGATAAAACAAAAAAAAAAAAAAGGAATTGTTAGAAAATACGCAAATGCTATGATACCGAAATCTATTTCGTGGGAAGTTGGTTGGTTGGGTTTTATGACATATCAACCTTTGTAGTTCATTTAATGACAAATCTATTTCAAACAATTCAATTTAACATGATCACGGAGTTTGTCAAAAACATTTCTATTTCAAACAATTCAGTTTAGGGTAAGTACAGTTTCAATGTCAAAACAGTTCCATTTCAAACAATTCAGATTAGCATGAATACGCACTTTATATGTCAAAATAGTTCTATATCAAGCAGTTCAATTAAGCATAAGTACGCTGTTTAAACATCAAAACAGTTCTATTTCAAGTAATTCAGTTTATTATAAGTACGCATTTTAGTTCTATTGAGTCATAGATAGAATCCTATCAGGTGCTACCACTCCAAGCCAGAGTGAACCTAGGAGCAATGGCAATAAAGGGGTACTCGGTATTCCCCACACCTTCAGCATTACTGGAACCTCATCATCAGATTGTTTTGTGTCATATTCAGGACACTCATTGGGGAAGTCTTAGCCCTCTGCAGAAAAGCTGTCGGTATATTTTACAGCCCCAGCCAACTGGGCCACTTGTTGTGGGGGTCGTACCCCTCTGTTGAGGTGATGTCGGTCTACACCCCGCCAGCCGACTGGGTAACTAAAATCAATAACAGAAACTAAACAAGCTTCTAGTCATTGTGAATCTGGTATCTAAATTGATAAAAAAATCTAGAGAAATTGACCAGATATAATAATAAAAAAGAGTAAAAGAAAAACATCCCTTCTCATACATATGACAGACAACATATCAAAGAGAATAATAAAATATGTAAATACTAAGAACAGGTTGCTAATTCGGCTGGAGGGTGGGGCTGTAGAATACACAGACTGCTTCCCTGCGGAGGGGGAAGACACTCCCCAACGAGTTTCCTAGATATGACACTAAACAATCTGATGGTGAGTTTCCAGTATTGCTGGAGCTTTGGGGAATGCAGAGTACCCCTTCATTGCCATTGCTCCCAGGTCCGCTCTGGCTTGGAGTGGTAGTACCTGGTAGGGTCCGATCAATGCGTCAAATAGAACTTAACTGTGGTTTCGAGAGTTTACTGTTTCTGCATTTAAAGTGCGTATTTACGCTAAACTGAAATGTTCAAAATAGAACTATTTTTGACAATGAAACTGTACAACGCCAAATTGAATTATTCGGAAGAGAACTGTTAAATATCAAACTGAGTGTAAACAAAAACTATACTTATAGTAAACTGAACTATTAGACTTAACTGAATAGCGTGAAATTGAAATGTTTTTGATTAAACTGTACTCGTGCTAAACTGAATTGTTTGAAATAGAACTGTTTATTTGTATAAAAATGTATTTGACATTAAATAACCTACAAGGTTTGATATGCCATAAAACCAAAATATACAAACAAAGACCTGGAAATAGAAATAGTAAAAATGTGGCACCTTAAACTACCACCGTCCAAGTAATAGTGGGAGCCCTTGATATAGGCAGAAAGAGACAGAAAAAACACATTAAAAAGATATTTGACAGTCAGCGAATATGCAACATAAAGAATTACACTTTACAGATTTGATCATCTCCTTAAGAGAGTACTAAATAATTTGACTGAAAAATAACCCCCAAAAGAGGGGAGAAATAACTCCCTTCCCTCAGGCTAGGTCTTGGGTAAAGACCCAGTGAAGGGTTTTAAGAAATCGAAAGTAAAGCAGAAAATTAATACGTTCTTAAAGAAAAGGTCAAGTTTCAAGATGAAGTCATTTTTAGAAGAGCATGATCTTACCTTACAAGGTAAAGTAAAGTTGGCAACCTTATTCGAGGGTGACCAGAAGGCTGCTTTTTTGATAGCTACTACACCAAGGTGTAGGAGAGGGCGTTACTCCTTTCCCTGGACTGACCCACTTTACCTTTGATCTGTACCTTATAATGCTGAGTGTTGAGCATTTTTTAAGTCTTTGGTATGACTCGACCTGGGATTGGACCCAGGTCTCCCGGGTCTTTGGCAAACACTCTAACCATTATGCCACTGCCAAATAATCAAAGAAACTAGAAGAATAAATAAGAATCAAAACAAGGTGTCAAAGAGATAAAGAAAAACCTCATTTTGCAGTCCATGTCACTAAATTAAAGCTGTGAAACTTAAGGTAAGTATTAAACTTCAAGAAAACCTTTTAACCCACTCAAACTGCAGAGCCGACATTATAGGATATATATAAGTATCCCTAACTGTTTCCTGACAACTTAATAAATGCTTCCTACACAATAGTTTGAAATAGTGCAGAGGTATCTTGTTTATATTGGCAATTTTTAATTTTTTTTTATATATCTCTCGCACATGTTAAGATATGTCGTATTCCTTAGTTTTATTTAGCAAAAGGGGTATCCATATCATGTCTATTTCTGGTAATAAATAAAACCCGAAGAGTTTCGCGAAAGATATAAACAAGGACTTTTAATGAATACGATTGCCTTGCTAAACTTACTGCTTTAAGTATTCAATCTGCTGTCACTGACCTATATCAACAAAGAAAGGGGAGTAGCCTAAAAACAAGTGACTCACTTTTTACAGGAATCTTATTGCATTCACCATAAATGTATTATCAACCAATTTTTTTAAAACTACTAACATATAACTTACTTATTCACGTTTAGTTGAAGAAATCTAAGTTTAATCAGCGAGGAACGGATGTAAAAGATTCCAGTTATAGGAAGAGATGAGAAAAAATAGGATAAACTACTTTACAAGAAAAAAATAATGAGAGGTGATCAAATTAAGACATTCAAAATAATATATAAAATTTCTATTTATAGTTGATATTTTTTTCAGTATTTATCGCCGAACAGGAAATTTACGGTCAAGACAGATTTTAAATAATCTACAAACCAAATGGATTTTTGCAAATAGAGTAATATATTTTACGAACAAATTGCCTAATTGGATCAACAGCAATAGCTGTGGAGGCTTGAAAAGAAAAAGAATAAGTTTAAAAAATGTTGCAGTTCCCAGAAGCCTTCGACAGGAAGCAAAATTCGCGCTTGCCTGAAAGACAGACTTACTAACACCAAAGAGAAATCCGTTCTCAGTTCATCCTTCACTGCTACTACTGGAAGGACCCTTTTTTACTCGGCTGCAAGATAGCGAACCTGTGTGCCCAGCCCCCGGCTTTGCAGTTAGCTGTGTCTACCGCTAGCAACCTGCCGAACATATCTCACTGAAAAACATTTACTGGACATATCATAAACTTCATAAACCTACCGAAAATGATTCTTAATATATTTTAACATCTTGTCTGGGAGATGGGATAATATTTGCTGGCTTCAGGAAGAATTTCTACGTCCACAGAATAGTCCTTAAACCCTGAAATAAAGTTTTGAGTTAAAAAGGTTATCATTGTCTCTTTACTTCCTTCTTTGAATTTTCTAGCAGCCTTCTACAGACAAAGAAGCTGACAAGTTAAATGGGATAGGAAAAAGAACAAGGGAATCAAATGCCAAAACCCCGAAGTCAACGACGACGACAATACACGAACATAAATAATAACTAAAACAAATTTTCTTATATTCGATATAGAGTAAAAAAAACTTAAGATTAAATTGATTGATTTCAGAAAAAAAAATGCGAGAAAAAGAATTTAAAAAGGACATTTTGAGGAACTATCATGTGCATTATTGAACGGAATTTGGTATATATACAGCTGTTTTACTAATCATATTTACCAACCCCTCCGCTCGGGCAGGATATGACACAAGGTCAATTTTTTAAGCTGTGTTTAACAGGTTTGAATTCAGAGTTTTCCTTCTCCTAGACTAGTTGCCTCTCCAAGGCTGACGAACATAGTCTGTCCTACTATTTACCCATAGCTGGAGGGAGAATAATCGGATTCATACCTTTCCCAAGGGTATTAGTGCTATGTGAAATGCAACCAGTCTCGTCCAGGATTTGAACTCGTGTCGCCGTGTACATTTCACGGGCACCAGCTGTTTTACTAATAGTGTATATTTTCTGTGTAAAGAATCTGTCTTTTCTAAGGTTGATGTGAATCGATAGTAACAAGAGGAGACGCTCAAGGAGGCATAAAAAACAAATTATAATATGAATTTTTTAAAGGTTGATATTAAAAAATAGTAAAAAGTGGAGATGCCCTAGGAGGCTGAACAAACTATATATTTTTGGTAAATGTAGATTTTAGAAGATAGTAAAAAGCAGAGGTACCTAAGGAGGCATGACAAATTAATAATAAGTAAATGTAAAGTTGTCTCCCTTTAGTCGAGGGTGACCCGAAGGATCCCTTTTTCCATAGCTACCACACCGACGAGTAGGGGAAGGCGCTACTCCATTCCCTGGATTACGCCACTTTACCCTTGATCCTTACCTTATAATGCTGAGTATTAAGCAAGGCGGCATCAAGTACCATTTTTTTTTTTTGAGTCTTTGGTATGACTCGACCTGGGATTGAACCTCGGTCTCCTTGACCATTGGCGAACTCTCTACTCATTTACACGAAGTTACGCAAAAAGGTTTTCTTCCTCATGTATAGGCATAGAATATGCTGATTGTATATCCAATCGAGATTATTAAAAAGAGGATTCCTGGACATGGAGCAGTGGTGAGTACGCAATCACATATCCAGTGCCATTACTCCCAGTTCCACCTTAATCCAAAGTTAGGGTCTAACCTATGTTGTGTGTTCTATCGCAATATTTAATAACCTATAAACTTAAATTGTTTTTATCAATAGTCACTCGAACGTATAATTGTTTACTGAGGATTATTATTACTTGAAACTATATAACTGTGTGTAAACAAATGACTACAATCAAATAGAAATTTGCCCAGTCAGCTGGGGGCTGTAGAATACACCGACTGCACCTCTGTAGAGGGATGAGACCCCGCCCCGAATGTCCTATATATGACACAAAACAATCTGATGGTGAGTTTCCAGTGTTGCTTGGGCTTTGGGGAATGCGGAGCACCCCTTCATTGCCACTCTGGCCCGGAATGGTAGCACCTGATAGGGCCCTATCTATGGGTTAAATAGAACTAAACTGTATACTTATGCTAAACTGAATTGTTTGAAATAGAACTTTTTAACCTAACTAAATAGCTTGAAATAGAAATGTTTTTGACAATTAAACTGTGTACTTACATTTAAACTGCGTACTTATGCTAAACTGTATGGTTTGAAATGGTAGTTTTTGACATTGAAACTGTACTTACGCTAAACTGAATTGTTTAATATAGAACTGTTTTGACATTTAACTGTGTGTAAACAAGATCTATACTTATACTAAACTAAATTGTCTTTAATAGAACTGTTTGAATAAACTGAATCGCTTGAAATAGAAATGTTTTTGACATTTAAACTGTGTACTCATACTAAACTGAATTTTTTTTAAATAGAACGGATTATTTGTACAAAAATGGATTTTGCATTAAATAATCTACAATGTTTGATGTGCCATGAAACTTAAACAACAAACCAATCAAATAGAAATATAATTAGTTCAATCAGATGGTTACAAAAATTAAATGGCAAAGTGGTTAATACGGAAATACTGACAACGAATTTAAAAATGATATTTCGTTTTTATTTTAGAAAGACTCCCATCAGAATGACGAATTTTTCTAAAGTTCAACAAAGGAGGAAATAGATAATCAAAAATAAAAATGGAGGGGTCATAAGAAGGAGAGACAGAAAAGAAAGAAAGGAAGAGATAGTGATATATATTAGGGTGGTGGTGGCAGGGTTATTGGCTGTGACTATGATTCATTTTTGGAGCATCTGGGCCATGGCTAAGTAGATAGGGGGAGGCTACAACCACCGTCAAGCATATCAAATTTCATCAAAGACTTGACCAACAGAAATAGAATATGTAAATGAAAAAATGCAAAATTGTACAGAAGTATCGAAGTATGTAGGGAAATAAATGTCTTAGTCTTTTTATTTAAAAAAAAAATTCTATCCATTTTCTGTCAACTTAATCATGGCCCAGATGTTCTAAAAATGAATGACAGCCACAGCCGACAACCCCTGCCCACATCACTCTGATATATATCTACATCTCTCCCTTTCTATCTTTTCTGTCTCTCTTTATGACCCCTCCCTCTTTTTTTATTCATAATTATCTATTTCTTTCTTTGCTGAACTTTAGAAAAACTCATCATTCTGATGAAGTCTTTCTGAAATAAAGACGAAATATCATTTCTGAATCTGTTGTCAGTGCTTCGGTTTATCCACTTCTTTTTTCTTATTTTTCTCCATTCAATGGTTATGTGATATCAAGTATTCTTGTGTAAAAATACGTTAATATAATGAACGTGATTCTCTAACCTATAGGCATAAAAAAAACCTAGACAGGGTGACATGCCGTTAAAATCAATCAATACATAAATTTAAATCAATAACAGAATCTTATTTCTAGTAGAACCGAATACTATCAAAACGGATGTTTTTAAGTAATATTTATGGTCAAAATCCACTGCACTGAAACTTCGTAACAAAAACTAAAATGACAACACCCCTGTAAACATAATGACTCAAACTGATATGTTTAAAAATTAGTAGCATGGAATAGGAATACTTGACATGATTGGTTGGTTGGTTGGTTTGTTGGGTTTTATGGCATATCAACCTTTGTAGGTTATTTAACGCCAAATCCATTTTTATGTAAATAATCTGCTCTATTTAAAATTCCGTTTAGCATGAGTACACAGTTTAATTATCAAAACATTTCTTTTTCAAACTATTCAAACAGTTAGATGTAACAATTCAGTAAAGTGTAAATACAGTTTTAATGTCGAAAAACAGTTCTATTTCAAATAATTCAGTTAAGCATAAACACGCAGTTTAAATCTAAGTACGGTTTAAATGTCAAAAACATTTGCATTTCAAGCTATTCAGTTTACTCAAACAATTCAGTTTAGCATAAATATGCTGTTAGTTCTATTTAACCCATAGATAGGGCCCTATCAGGTGCTACCACTCCGAGCCAGAGTGGACCTGGGAGCGATGGCAATGAAAGGGTACTCCGCACTCCCCAAAGCTCCAGCACTGCTGGAACCTCACCATCAGATTGTTTAGTGTCATATCCAGTACACTCGTTGGGGGGGGGTCTTACCCCTCTGCAGAGGTGCAGTCAGTGTATTATACAACCCCAGCTGACTGGGCAAACTTGACATGAGAATTGCTCCCTATTGGGTTCCAATAAACTCATGAAAAACTGACTTCGGCAATCCTATAAATTGAAGACTCCAGAGTGACATATTTACATATTTGCAAATGATATTTTTTTGGGAAGTCATGCTTTCCACTGTGATGATATACCCCATAATAAGCCATCTGAAATAATATTGTGTAAATAACATTTAATTGGATTTAACTTTTTTAAAAAGTGGATATGACATGGGGGTAGTTCCTGTTTTGTAGATTTGAGGAATATTAACTATCCTTCATGCCATTACTCCCAGGTCCACTCTTTCCCGAATGTTAGTATATGATAAGGTCACATCCATGGGTAAAATAGATCTTTTCCTTATTATTTGTATTAGATATGACACCTGATTTCATAAATGTGTACAAGAAAATTTAGGAAACAATACAAATATATAAACACAAACTTATAATATCCGTAATTTCTAATTCTCTTGGCAAAAAGTAATCCCAGACAAATTGACAATCATTTTTTGCCGGTAAAATTTATTCACCATAGCTGCGTGTGTTCGTATGCATTTTTTCGGTATTGTTCCTATCGTGATGCTGGCAAAAAGAAAGACACGGGGAACACAAAAAGGTTGATAGAAAAACATATATATTCCGGTAACAGAAACAAGATACAAGTGAACTTGGTTAAACAGTGGTTAGTTAATAGGAAACTGAGAGTCCAGTAGGGTAGCGACTATCCGTCCACAACGCAAGTGGCATCACACGTGATTGTGTCACGTGGTTCTGGTCCGCTCCTCTGACGCTCCGTTAACGTGTTTTTATGGAGGAGGGTGAGTCCATTATGTCGGGAGTACAACAGTTCCGGAAACTGATATATATATATATATATATATATATATATATATATATATATATATATATAAAACACAGATTATATGCATAAATATAATTACAAAAATATCTATAAAACATTAAACTAATGTAGTGACCGTTTTCTATCACCAGTGAATCTGCTGCCCATATGTGTGACCGACAACAAAGTCAAGCACTAGAATTCTCACGATAAATACGAAAAACAGTCACACGTGAGTGGGAGATTTAAAAAAAAAGGGTCAATCTGTTAATAACCGCGAGAGGACAAAAAACTACTTAAATTTTGGAGCTAATACCCTCATTCGGGGTGATATATGATTTAGAAATTCTTTCATCAACTCCAAAGTACCTATATACATCTTGTTTTTCGATGTGTTTGAAAATTACCAGTATATATTAGGAAAACAAACAGTTATCATTGACTTTGATTATTGACTTAAAACTATTTTGTGGTGCACAGATTATTAGAATACAGAATACTTAAAAACCATATTATTGTAAAAATATCTGTATTAGGGATTGTTACCTGAAATTAGAATTGCTTACAAACGATTATATCAAACAAGAAAAATCCTAATTCAACAATCAAACCTATGTCTTAAAAAAGAATTGAAATTATATTTAAAATGTTCAAAACGTCCTAAGGAATTCATCTCTGCTCCACTATATAATAACTGCTACTGTTACTGTAAACGCGTAATAATATCAACCGCCGAAAGTTTTTTTAAATCACAAACTGCACTCAGAAAATGAAGATTAACGTCCAATGTAGTCTCTGCATTTAATTGATCTGGCGTATATATATATATATATATATATATTCTCTTAATACCCTGTCCGGTGGCAAAAGCTGCTTGGTAGCGCTAGGGGTGGAAGTACCGCCTTGAGCTACCGAAACTGTGTTATCAACCCTGGATGGCGGCTGATGAGGACATGGTATCGCACGTGCTTTCACACGTTGTATGATGAAAAAAAATTGCTAGAGTAAGAAGAGGAGTCTTGCTTTTTCCATGTCCATTAGTGAAAAGTGAAACGCAAAACTGCCGTGCAATAGACGTTACTCCACGAGCTTATATACATAACAAAACTAAAAGCTATTTTTGTCTCCTATGGACCCCTTCACACGAACGTACAAGAGTTGGACAACCTACTAGAACTTATCCACAACAGCCCTGTTCAGACACAGGATGTAGTCTAGAAGACCTGCCGGAAGCGATTGATGATAAGGAAATCTGTGCTAGGAGTAGGACGTTAGCAGAGAGAGAGAGAGAGAGAGAGAGAGAGAGAGAGAGAACTGTGTAAGCCAGCAGTAAGTTTCTCGGCAATGCATCCATCCAGCTAAGA
The DNA here is from genome assembly GCA_963585895.1 of Sepioteuthis lessoniana. Taxonomy (NCBI): domain Eukaryota; kingdom Metazoa; phylum Mollusca; class Cephalopoda; order Myopsida; family Loliginidae; genus Sepioteuthis; species Sepioteuthis lessoniana. The sequence continues at coordinate 12,945,947 of OY757929.1, forward strand.
ACAGACAAGAACCTGACAGTTGCCAAGTACTGTTGACTGTATCGACGCAATCGAAATTTAAATATATACGATTTATCAATGATATTGAACACTATGACGTTTTTAAAATAAATGTTGAACATTAATAACACCAGTTTTGAAACAGAACAACACTAACGGAAATAAAATGTTTAAAAAATTTTCATTTCATTTGAAAAATTAATTAAATACATACGTTTATTATTTTTTATTTCTTAAACAGATATTAAGTAAATATAATTACGAGGATGCGTATCTGCAATCCTCTTGGGAAGGCATAGCCCTGGAGGTGACTGTGTTCTCTGAAAGACTACGGATGTAATGACAAGACACATCAGGTAAAAATGACCGCGCATTTACCATGACTAGTTAATTTGGTGTGCGATATGGACCAGTAGCTCAGTGTTAGAGTTTTGGCTCTGCATTCTGTGGTCACTTCTTCGATCTCCTGTGGGGGAGATCACTGTATACACTGCTGATGAGACCAAATAAAGTCGAAACTTATTCAGTGGTCTCCTGTGTCATACGTAATGTTTGTCGGATTTTCTGGTCATGGGAATTCAATTTATAAAATTATATATAATTCAGAAGATACAACATCAATTATTTAAATGCCTACATGAAGGTTTAATTCAAAACCGGAATTATATAGAAAAATCATCCTCTTAACATCTTGTTCATATATATATATGAGAGAGAGAGTGGAAAGTGAAAGAAATCTACATTAGCCTTGTGTGCCATATTCTGGCTTACGTGGGTGATTTTTCGTGTTTTTAGACAAAATATGATTAATATGACAAGCTTCTGTTTATTCGAAGAAGAAAAAACACTAGTTCACAGAAACAGGTGTACCCAGCCTTTTAATGTCAACGAAAAAGTGTCCTAGCGAGGGAAATGGCATCTTATTCCTATTCAAAGAACTCGCCTTAGAATCTCAAATACTTATCCCAGCGTTTCTTCCTCTTTTTAAAACTACAACATTCTTTTTAAGGATTGCCATCAGCTGCCACGTTATTTCTCCCTAATCTCGCCCGAGATAGTTTTAAATCTGGGTATCCAAAGGGTATGTTCTTACAGGCTTTTGTGATGCAGCGTTTTACCAAAAATATTGACAAAATTCTGGTAAAAAATTTTTCAGAAGGTAGTTCGATTTTCAGTAAGGCTAACGTTACTGAGTCATCAGGTCAAGATTGATAGCAACACTAATGCAAGAAGCAATAAGTACGAAATCTATTAAGAAAGTAAAGTAAGATGGCGATCGTAGTCGAGGGCGATCAGAAGGCTCCCTTTTTGATAGCTACTACACAGAGGAGTAGGGTAGGAGTAGGGGAGGGCGAACACTCTACCCACTAGACCAATGAACCGGTGATATTAAGAAAGTAATCTAAAACAAAAACAAAACAAAAAAAGATTTTTACTTATATATGCGTATAACTGTATATGATAAGAGGGAGGGGCGTATTTCGTAAGGGCTGCCGTCGATAGGAATGTATACAGAGAGAAGAGTTCAATTTATGAACAAAGTTGTTTGTCATTCATTTGGCGCTGATGTCCTTGATAGAAAAGCATATATTCATATGTTCTCGCTTCCAAAAAATGATTGGGCAATTTGGGCTCTTTAGGTTTGAGTTCTCTTGTTTAATGGCATATCAACCTCTTTGGGTTATATAAAACCAAAGCCATCCTTATAGAAGAACAGTAGTGGTAATATCCAATCTATAGCTGGTCAGATAAGGGGGCTCATACTTTTCCAAAAGGTATTACTCCGAAAGTGAACATATTAACACGACCGGGGTTCGAATTGACTTACAACAATGTCGAAGACGAGCTCGTTAACCACAACAGCAGGAGGATTCCTCACCTGCGATTTTTACAGCCTTTGCTAAGGCAACCAGCCAAGAAGAAAAACTAAATTCTAACTAGTCGTACTCCACTTATTAAAATTGACTTTGCGTCGCATCTTACCAGTGAGGAAAGGGGTTGTTGAATATATACACACACACACAGATTATATATATATATATATATATATATAACAACTTTTAAACCTGACTTAAATACAACCTCCGACGAAGTTCTGGTTCTTGATTGCTTCCATCTAAACCAGGGTAATTTATACGGGAGGTGGGGTCTCAAGGATCTCATTTTCTCCTCATAAGCGAAAAATAGATCTTTTTCGCAATAAATCTATTACTATACACTAAAATATTTTGGGGCTGAGAGAACATGTATAATACATCAAAATGAAGGTGTTCCTCTGTGGATCACATCCTTACTTCTCAACATAGTCACTGTTTCTCTCTATAGTAATATTCCACCAGCAAGTAAAATTCTGTTGACTGTTCTTTAAGTCATTTCAATGCAGTTTTTTCATTTCCTCGTCACTGGCATTATGTTAGCCTTTTAAACTCTCTTTCATGGGGATGAAGAGATGATAGTCTGAAGGTGCTAAATCTGGTGAGTATGGAGGGTGCGGTAAAGTTGTCCACTCGAATGAGATGAAAGTCTCCTGATGCTTGTATGTGATTGAGCATTGTAATGCAGAATGAGGAGAATATCGATTGACAAGTTGGGTCTTAATCGTCGGATTCTTGCTATGAGCTTCGTCTGGGTCTTAATGTATGCCTCAGATTTTATTGTTTCTCAGACAGAAAGAACGGTCAACAGAATTTTACGAGGCAAGGATACATCCTCTCATTCGAAGGTGAAACATTGCTATATAGAGAAAAAATGACAATGTTGAGAAGTAGGGATGTGATCCAAAGAAGACCAGCTTTATTTTGATGCGTATATATGTTCCTGTGTCAGTAATTGTTTCTGGAGTAAAAAAAATGTTTCTTTTTAATTCACCCGCGTACTTTCTTTAATAAACCCTTAAATTAAAAAAAAAATTGTGATATTGTGAAAAAGATCTATTTTTTTCGCTTATGAGGAGGGAGAGATCCTTCAGATAGAGGAAGACCTCCCTCCACCACCCCGTATAGATTACCCTGGTTTAGATGGAGGCAAACAGGGACTAAAACTTAGTTGAAGGTGGTATCAAATTCCCTTCTGTTTGCAGAGACCAGGCTTGAGATTTTATAAATATATATGAGAGAGAGAGAGAGAGAGGGGGGGTTAATGGTTGAAGCGCTTGGACTGCAGAATCGTTGTATGTGAGTTCGAATTCCAATTACGCAATTACGTTTATTTTCGGACAAATACTGTTGGGAAAGGTATGTACCCTGTTATCCTTCCATGTATGCGTTAAATAGAACCACTACTGTCCTTAAGAAAAAAGGGGGCTGATTTGGCATTAAATAACCCAAGAAGATTGATATGCCATTGAATAACAAATAAATATACCTATCAGGAAACTGACTTTACGGAGTTTTTCTTTAATCCCTCCAGGGTTTTTATTTCTTTTTCTATTTTTTCCCCTTCGAACAGTTGATTCACCACACTCTTTATCCCTAGTTTTTCTAACGGTCATTTCTCTGACGCGACATAAGCGGGAAAAAAAGAGATCTTTTTCAGAATTAATAAGCTACTATATATATTTGCCTACTCCTTCGCACAACCAGGATGTGACACAGGGTCAATGTTTTTAGTGGAGTTTAACAGGTTTGAATTCAGAGTTTTCCTTCTCCTAGAGTGGTTGCCATAACAAGGCTAAAAAGTTCAGTCGGTCCTACTATTTACGCATAGTTGGAGGAAGAACAGGTGAATTCGTACCTTTCCCAATGGTTCTGGAGCTCTTAAAAGTACGGATTCTTACCTTCATTGCCATTACTCCCAGATCCACTTTCACTCGGAGGGGTAGTACTCGTTAGGGTTCCATCTATGGGTCAAATAGATCTGTTAGAATTTGTTTAGGATAACTGATATCATATCTAACAGCGTGCGAATTATTTGTATTAAGAATAGTCACTTGAGGCTATAATTGTTCACTAAGGATTATTATCATTTTTATTATAATAAAAAAAGTATATAATTGCTTTTCAATTATTAGTGTTGGTTAGGTTATTGTGTTTTATGGCATATTAACCCTTGTAGGTTATTTAATGCCAAATCCTGTTTATACATATTAAATATATGTGATTTGCTAACGAATAACCTGAAACATTTTTAAACAAGTCAGAGGTCATTTGTTTGCACACAGTTAAATGATTCTAAGTATGTATTTACCCAACCCCTCCGCATGGACATGTTGCAACATAAGGTCACTTTTTAAGCGGAGTTTAACGGGTTTGAATTCAGAGGTTTCCTTCTGATAGATTGGTTGTCTAAAAAGGTTAAAGAACCCAGTCTGCCCTACTATTTATCCATGATTAGATTCATACCTTTCCTCAAAGTGAAATGCATTCAGCCCGGCCCCGAATTCGAACTCGTGTCGCGGTGTCCATTTCCTATGACGTTAAATATTACACCAGGAACGCTTCTTAATATGGTTTTAAGAATAGTGATGGTTAGATATTTCCTAATCACCCATTGATGGGATCCTGACATGTACTCATCATCATCTCGCGCTGCTAGCACAGATCTCTCTGACCTTCTCTCACCACCTGTCTCTATCGTATATCACTCCCGGCAGGTCTTCCAGGCTACATCCTGTATCAGCACAGAGCTGTTGTATATAGGTTCTAGCTGGTTGTCCGACCTTTGCTCGTCTATGTGCAGAGGTCTACAGGAGTATATCGCTTATGAGTTCGTTCTTCTCCAGTAGTATCCCGCATGTCTGATTCGTCTAACTTGGATAATTTTCGTGATGGGAGGCAGGTGGCCGTATAGTTGGTGCCTTGTGGGGTGTTGCCGCCAGGACTTGTTCAATATTGCTAGCAGTATTCTTGTATAATTGCCGTCAAGCTTTTTCTCCATACGTTTAGTTAGTGTCCATGTAGTGCATCCATATAGCAGTATCGACACAACCGCCGCTTGGAAAAAACTGCGTTTTATTTTATCGGTCAGGTCTGACTTCCATATGACCGATAGCCTATCGTTAGCTGTCAATGCCTTTGCTAGTCGCGTGTTGATGTCTTTCTCGGTTGATCAGGCACTGCTTCCAAAGTAGGTGAACTTGTCCACTAGTTTCAGAGAGCTATCGTTTAGTGCGGAGATGTCGCCTGTTTGATTAAAGAACGTGTATTCTATCTTGTTTGCGTTTACATGGAGGCCTAAGCCAGCAGCTGCTCGTTCCAGACAATTCAGCTCAGACTACTTCAACATTGTAGCTGGTGTGCTGCAAGGAGACACATTAGTCCAATACTTGTTTATCATCTGCTTAGACTATGAGCTTAGAACGTCTATTGATATAATGAAAGAACGGTTTCAAGCTGGCAAAGGAAAGAAGCAGAAGATATCGAGCATAAACAATTACGGATGCGGACTACCCCGATGACATAGTGTTTCTGCCAAATATACTCGCCCAAGTCGAACAGTGAATAAACTATGATTTTCATAAAAGCGCTTGTGGTGTAACGGTTATCGTCGTAGGAAATGATTAGGGTGACCCAAGTTTAAATCCTGGACTTGGCTGCTTGTATTTCACATAGCCCAAATACCTTTGGGAAAGGCATGAATCCAACTATTTTTCTTCCAGATCTAGATAACTTGAGCATACTTGGATCTTTAACTTTGGCATGGCAACCAGTCTAGGAGAAAGAAAACTGAATTAACCTTGTGCCTCATCCTGAGAAGGGGTTGAATAAATTCTTAGAATTATCCTTAATTATTAGATAAAATCCTTGATATCATTTATAATTTTACATAAATCATAAATGTTAAATAAGAACACTTGATATAACTCTTAAAAGAAATGATCGACAACATTTCTAATTGTTGTGGGTATGACACTAAACTGAATCTGATGGTGAGGCTCCCATTCTGGAGTTATGGGGAATTTGGCGTTCCTCTTCATTGCTATTACACCTACGTCATCTGACCTGGAATGATAGTACCGGGTAGGGTCCCATTTACGGGATAGATATACCGGTTTGAAAATTATTCATATTCGCGAGTGATACTTGATGCCATATTACTGTGTACTAAAAATGGTTGTCTAGGTTTTATGGTATTTAGGGTATATCAACCTTTGTAGGTTATTTAACGCCAAATCCACTATTATGCAAACAGTTCTATTTCAAACAATGCAGTTTAGCATGACTACACAGTTTAATTGTCAAAAACATTTTTATTTCAAGCTAGTCAGTTTATTAAAAAAGTTCTAATTCAGCTAATTCAGTTTAGTATAAGTACAGATTTGTTTACACACAGTTAAATGTCAAAACAGTTATATATTAAAGAATTCAGTTTAGTGTAAGTACAGTTTCAAAGTTAAAAACCGTTCCATCTCAAACAATTCAGTTTAGCATAAGTACACAGTTTAATTTCAAGCTCTTCATTTTAGTCAAACAGTTCTAAGGGCCCTATCAGGTGCTATCATTCCGGGCCAGAATGGACCTGGGAGCAATGGCAATGAAGAGGTGCTCCGTATTCCCCAAAGCTCCAGCATCACTGGAACCTCACCATCAGATTGTTTAGCATCATATCCAGGACATTCATTGAGGAGGGGTCTTACCTCTCTGCAGAGAGGCAGTCGGTGTATTCTACAGCTCCCCTTGCCCCAGCCGACTGGGTAAATCTATACATAATGAAGATGATATAAGTGAGATTAAAAGCAAAAAGATTGCAATCTTGAAAATATAAATACCTATGATTATAATCAAACATTTACAAATGAATCAAATTAAATAACCCCTTAAGAGTTGATATGTCGTTAAAAAGACTAAACCAACATTTAAGTGATTTTTTAAATGCTGTGTACCATTGAGAATAAAGATATGATACGAGGTGCGTACGATAAGTTTCCAGACTTTTTGTGTGGAGGCAGTAAAAATTGTCGTAGACTCTTGAAAATTCAGTATATTATTGCTATATATCTTATGAGATCACTGACCAATTTTTATGATTTCAGGTTCAAATGAACAGCTACAGCAGCAATTGGAATACACCCTACTAAAGCATGATTGTCACAGCTGGTGAATTTCAAAAATGCAATCTGGACGTGAGGACACTTTAGAAGAACGATATGCAATAAAAGTGTGTTTTAAACTTGGAAAAAATGCCACAGAAACGTATGGAATGCTTCAGACTGCTTTTCGACCATCTTGCACGAATCAAGCATCAGTTTTTGTGTGGCATAAGAGATTCAAGGAAGGCAGGAAGTCTGTGAGGGATGATGAAAGGTGTGGGAAGAGTAAGGAAGTCAATAGACCAGTGTTGATTGACCAAAGGTTAGGGTTAGGGTTACTATGTTGAGGTTTCAAAGGAGTTCAGCACTCTTCAAATCGGGTCAATAGCATTTCGACCAGGACAATGCGCCAGTCCAAAACTACATCCTTGTCACAGACTATTTGACTAAGATGCGCATCAAGACAGTTCCTCACCGTCCCTATTGTCCAGACCTTGTTCCCTGTGACTTTTGCTTATTCTCTAAGCTCAGAGGCTGTCGTTATGAGACAGTTAAGGAGATGAAAGAGGCTGTGACGAAAGTCATTGACACGCTCACACAAGAAGACTTCCATGGGGTTTTTCAGAAGTTGTTGGAACGGTACAACAAGAGCATTGCAGCCGGAGGAAATTACTTCGAAGGGGACTATAGTTTCATGTGTGTACTATCAATAAAAGTGCCGATACGAAAAACGTCTGGAAACTTATTTAATGAGCCTCGTAGATATGATAATAAGCATTTAAAAATGGATCAAATTACAGCATTAAATGACCTCTATGAAGTTTTGCACGTTTCCCTTCATATGATTACATCTTTCAGTAAAGAGAGCTTTATTTCCATATTTTATGCAGGTGTCAATACATTACAGAACGGCACAGCCACATGACGACTTGCGACGGATATTATGATCATGGGTTGGGTTGGTCAGCTCCTTTTTCTGAAGAAACACGTGAACTGTAGGAGTAGTAAATCAACATCCCTATAAACTTCCTGAACGTAGGACATTTTGTTCTTTATTTCTTTAAGATTCCTTTTAGGGGTAATTGCAAAAGTGGAAACCAAATCTCAATAACGACTAGAATACGTCCCCCACAAAAAAAAGGTTTCCTAGGTATAACACTAAACTGCATCCAATGGTGAGGCTTCAGTTCTAGTTCTCTGATGAGTGTGGAGTCAACCCTTTACTCTCAGGTCCATTGTTGATGCACGTGACGTGAGGAAAAATGACACAGTGTCTAGTGTTCAAATCTTCGATAAAGCTGCTTGTTTTCCTCTTTGTGCTAATGCCCTTTAGCATAAATCTATCTCCTCTTTCCACATCCAGGAATGGGTAAATAGTAGAACCGAATAGGGATTCATTAGTTTTGGTATGGCATAGTTTATTTTTTTAACTTATCTAATAACAATTTAAGATCTTAAGGGTCAGACTGATTTGGTACAAAATAACCCAGCAAGGGTTGACATGCCGCAACAGTAACCGATGTATCATTTAAAGTTATGAAGTTATTTTGAGTTTGAGACATCATTTGTCTTGGACCATTTCAAAATTTTGTGTCTCTTCGTCTGACTCCCTCCTCTACCATATTAGGGGGTCTTTGGGCTTATAACTATTTCTCTTCCGGTCTGTTTTTACTTTCAGACTAAATCAGCCAACAAACATATATACAGAAATCCAGGATTGGCTTTTATCTTGTTATCTTGTTTAATTGACGTGCTTATATGGAGCGTCAAGATATTTTGGTGTTAAATTTCTTTTGTTTAAGGTGTTGCCTGACAATCGAGTGACATTAGGATTTTCTGGCATAAACCTACTTAAAAAAAAAAAACTAGCTGTTGCAATCATTGTTTAAGATTTAATTCTTGACCACTGACAATCCCTAATTCATTTTAAGTGCACAATCTGTGTATTTTTTTAAAGATTCATACAAAATAAGGTCCAAATTGGTAACTTCAGCAAAGGGTTATGATGTTATGGCAATGGGGAATGGAAAATGAATCGTAAGAATGATTGGAAAATGAAGGGTTAATGAAGAGAGACTTATCTCAGCAACATATTGTCATGTGAAATTTCATTTTCATTTGTCACTATAAATGCATTGGAATTTTTTTTACTATAAAAATGCATTGGAATCTTTTTTACTATAAAAAGGCATTGGAATCTTTTTTACTAGAAAAAGGCATTGGAATTTTTTTACTAGAAAAATGCATTAGATTTTTTTTTACTATAAAAATCCATTGGAATCTTTTTTACTAGAAAAATGCATTGGACTTTTTTATTTTTACTATAAAAATGCATAGGAACCTTTTTTTCTTTTCTTTTTTTGACATTAAAAATGTATTTGAAATTACAGTAAAAATGTATTGGAACTTATTTTTTCATATAAAAATACATGGCAAATATTTTTATTATAAAAATGCATTGGAACAGAAAAACATTTAAAATAGAATATTTTTGAAAATATTTTGAATATCACGGATATATTTGGAAGACCAGTCAGCTGAGTCTGTAGAATACACCGACTGCATCTCTGCAGGGTGTAAGTCACACACCCCAACGAGGGTCCTGGATATAACACTAAACAATCTGATGGTGAGGCTCCAGTAATGCTGGAACTTTAGGGAATGCTTAATACTTATTCATTATCAACCCTCCCTAGTCCACTCAGGCCTGAAGTGCTAGCACTTTGCAGGGTCCTATCTAAGAGTCAAATACAATTGTTTGACGTTTAAATTGAGTGCAAATAAATAACTTATGCTAAAATGAGTTGTTAGAAATAGAACTGTTTGATCATTTAACTATCTACAAAATGTGTTTACAAATCATAATATATATGTAAAGTCAGGATTTAGCATTGAATAATCAACAATGGTTGCTATGCCGTAAAACCAAATGAAACTTAATACATCAGAAAATGAATGTGTGTGTGTGTGTGTGTGTGTGTGTGTGTGTAAAAGGGAAAATGTTATAAAAATAAAAAGGGAATTCGTTGTAATAAAGCTGAAAAATATTTATGAAATCGATAGTCCATACCGGCACATTGGCTCAATGAGTAGAGTGTTTGCCAGTGGTCCGGGAGATCGGCGTTCAATCCCAGGTCGAATCATACCAAAGACTCAAAAATGGTACTTGATGCCGCCTTGCTTAAAACTCAGCATTACAAAGTAAGAATCAAGGGTAAAGTGGAGCAATCCAGGGAATAGAGTATCACCCTCCCCAACACCTCGGTGTAGTAACTATTGAAAAGGGAGCCTTTGGGTCACCCTCGACTAAAGGGAGACAACTTTACTTCTATTTACCGATGGATGGAGTAAAAAAAAAAATTAAACGTATTGTAATCAACTTCATCATAGCAGTAAATAATGACACACAAAACCAATCAGATTCCACAATAAGCGGTTTATCAAGAGAATTATTATTTCTTTTTTAATAATTAATATCAATTAAAAATCCTTTTATTTCTTAGAGATAAACAACGGTCATTCTATAGAAAAGGAAATTTTTTTTGAAAATAAAAATAATTTTTTCAGTGTTATTTATTTATTACAAATGTAAATTCTGCAATGTTTAAAATGGGTTTATTGCAAAAATCTTTAAAAAAAATTTTTCTGGGGGCTATTCAAAATTCCGTCAATTCAAATAATGATCCAGGCCTGAACAGAAGTCTGACATGAAGTTTTTGGTGGCTGAGAAGAGCAAACCATGTGAAATTTACAGAAGAATGTGTGGTGTAAATATCTTAGTGAAAAAAACAAAACAAAGACATTATTTATTCATTTTCACAAATCGGCAAATCACTATGGGTCATCAGATTCGAAAAGAATGTCTATAGAGTGAAAACACGTTGACTCATGTGAAGAAAAAGTTATTTGCGCTGCGGTCAGTTTAAAAAAATACATTCTGAGAGTCTTTTGGGGCGTGAAAGGACCTATCACAGTTGATTTCCTTTTAAAAAGATACAACAATAAACAGAGCTTCCTATTGCTACCTTCTTAGACAATATTCATCTTATTTATTAAAATCACTGTCATATTTACAAAAACTATATATCCTCCATCAGCTTTGAGTAAATAGCTGGGCAGACTGGTCTCTTCAGCTTTGCTACGGCAACTAATCTAGGAGAAGGAATGTGTAAACTCTGAAAAATTATCTCCGGCAGCTTGATTATCCAAAGTATAACAGCAAAACTAACTTCTGGATTGAAACTGACGGTTGGTTGGGTTTTATGGCATATCAACCTTTGTAGGTTATTTAATACCAAATCCATTTTTATGAAAATAGTTCTATTTCAAACAATTCAGTTTAGCACGAGTACACAGTTTAATTGTCAAAAACATTTCTATTTCAAGCTATTCAGTTTATCCAAACAGTTTTAATTCAGTTAATTCAGTTTAGTATCAGTAGAAGTTTTGTTTACGCACAGTTAAATATCAAAACAGTTCTATATTAAACAATTCAGTTTAGGGTAAGTACAGTTTCAATGTCAAAATCATTTCTATTTCAAGCTATTCAGTTTAGTCCAACAGTTCTAATTCAGTTTAGTATTAGTACAAATTTTGTTTACACACAGTTAAATGTCAAAACAGTTCAATATTAAACAATTCAGTTTAGTGTAAGTACAGTTTTAATGTCAAAAACTGTTCCATTTCAAAAAAATCAGTTTAGATGCAAGTACACGGTTTAATTGTCAGAAACATTTCTATTTCATGCTATTAGTTTAGCTCAGATAATTCAGTTTAGCATAAGTATACAGTTTAGATATCAAAACAGTTCTATTTTAAACAATTCAGTTTAGCATAAATACGTAGTTTAAATGCAAAAAAAACAGTAAAATCAAGAAACCACGGTTTAGTTCTTTTTAACCCATAGATAGGACCCTTATCAGGTGCTACCACTCCGGGTCAGAGTGTACCTGGGAGCGATGGCAAGGAAGGGGTACTCTGCATTCCCCAATACTCCAGCATTACTGGAACTTCACCATCAAATTGATGTGTGTCATATTACAGGACATTTGTTGGGGAGGTCTTACCTCTCTGCAGAGAAGCAGTCGGTGTATTCTACGGCCTCTGGGCAAGGATTTAAACTGAATTTACATTCCAAACCCGATAGATCATTCTGCTGGACCCTCTATCAATCAGTATGATGTGTACTTTTTACAAAGATATATACGCTCCCTGTTCCGGGGGCTAAGCACTCTAGCGAAGGAATTAACGGTTGCCTCTCGAGTAATGCCAAGTTCTCAAAACCAATTGAGCACTCCGGTCTCTGATAACATAAAATGTAAATAAATGAAAGTTAATACATATACGTTAAATTCCCGAGCTGCCATTGGATCGCCGATTGGCTGATAGGTGTTTTATCGGTTTGATGTAAAGTTATGCGGGTTTCGATCCCAGCTTGAAGCGTCTCGCGTGCCTAGCCACTCGGAGGAATTGTGATTCAACGGAACAGTCTCTCTGTGAATGACATATATATATATATATATATATATATATATATATATATATATATATAAAATTGTCATTCACACACATACTATATATATATTTGACATTATTTCTCTACAGAAAGTAAACCGAATATAATCAGTTTTTTAAAACAAATTTTGACTCGCCATAAACAGCAGAATATTTCACTACAACGTGAAACGTCAGATGTTGATCAAGCAAAAAATACTAAGTACTACCATGAAATTTCCGGATGGGCAGACATTTATAAATGATAAGCGGGTCAATGTTGGGGATATAGTAAGATTGGTTGTAAGTTGTTCTCATTTCAGTGAGATGTTAGAAACCCCGCCCTAAAATTAATGGTGCAAATATCTGATAGTGAGTCACCAGTTCTGGAGATATGGGGAGTAGAGAATGCCCCTTCGTCGACATTACTTCCAGGTTCACTCTGACACGAAGTGGTTGTACCTGTTTGGATTCCATCAATGGGTCAAATAGATTTGTTTACAAATCATTCGTATTCATTTGGAATACGTGAAACCATATAACTAAATTGTTTATTGTAAAAACGGGAGCAATATTGAACAAGTCCTGGCAGCAACACCCCACAAGACACCAACTATACGGCCACCTGCCTCCCATCACGAAAACTATCCAAGTTAGACGAACGAGGCACGCAGGACACTGCTGGAGAAGCAGGGACGTGCTCATAAGTGATGTACTCCTATGGACCCCCACATATGACCGAGCAAAAGCAGAACGACCAGCTCGAACATACATTCAGCAGCTATGTGAGGATACGGAATGTTGCCCTGAAAACCTACCAGAGGCGATGAACGATAGGGAGAAGTGGCAAGAGAGGGTCAGGGATATCCGTGCTGGCGGCACGACATGATGATGATGATGATTAGTCATTTGAAACCATATAACTGTGTGCAAACAAATAACTATTATTAGATAGATATAATTACTGGAAACCATATAATTATTTGCATTAGATCGGATTACTTGAAACCATATAACTGTGTGCAAGCAAATGACTATCATTAAATAGAAATAATGACTGTGCGCAACCTCACCCACCGAAAAATCTCTTAAATAAGTGCACAAAAGCTGTAAGCATAAACGTCCGATGAGATTCCTTAATTTCTAGACATGAAATAATCCCAGACAACTTGACATGCCGTTAAAAATCAATTCGAATTGGATGACTTCAAAAATAATGTTAAAAAAGGAAAATAAGAGGGCATTTTGGAGAAGTATCGGATGAATTACTGAAGAGAATTTAATCCTTAGATGTGGCACAAAGATATATGAATGGGGCACTCAATGAGATTCGAACTCACTTGTGAAGGTTTGCAAGTCTAGCTTGTTAACGTTTACACCACTCGAGGCACCCAAAGTAATTTACTAAGCTTTTTGCTTAGATGTGGCACAGGGCCATATTAATGGGGCACCCAATGCGATTCGAACTCACTTGTGAAGGTTTGCAAGTCTAGCTTGTTAACCTTTACACCACTCGAGGCACCCAAAGTAATTTACTAAGCTTTTTGCTTAGATGTGGCACAGGGCCATATTAATGGGGCACCCAATGCGATTCGAACTCACTCGTGAAGGTTTGCAAGTCTAGCTTGTTAACCTTTACACCACTCGAGGCACCCAAAGTAATTTACTAAGCTTTTTGCTTAGATGTGGCACAGGGCCATATTAATGCGGCACCCAATGCGATTCGAACTCACTCGTGAAGGTTTGCAAGTCTAGCTTGTTAACCTTTACACCACTCGAGGCACCCAAAGTAATTTACTAAGCTTTTTGCTTAGATGTGGCACAGGGCCATATTAATGCGGCACCCAATGCGATTCGAACTCACTTGTGAAGGTTTGCAAGTCTAGCTTGTTAACCTTTACACCACTCGAGGCACCCAAAGTAATTTACTAAGCTTTTTGCTTAGATGTGGCACAGGGCCATATTAATGCGGCACCCAATGCGATTCGAACTCACTTGTGAAGGTTTGCAAGTCTAGCTTGTTAACCTTTACACCACTCGAGGCACCCAAAGTAATTTACTAAGCTTTTTGCTTAGATGTGGCACAGGGCCATATTAATGCGGCACCCAATGCGATTCGAACTCACTCGTGAAGGTTTGCAAGTCTAGCTTGTTAACCTTTACACCACTCGAGGCACCCAAAGTAATTTACTAAGCTTTTTGCTTAGATGTGGCACAGGGCCATATTAATGGGGCACCCAATGCGATTCGAACTCACTCGTGAAGGTTTGCAAGTCTAGCTTGCTAACCAATACACCACCCGAGGCGCTCTTCATCAGTATACAGATGTCTATTAATATTGCATATATTCAGGACAAAGAGTTTTTAAAGTTGATACAAGAAGATAATTAAAAGGGGAGATACCCTAGGAAACATATCAAACGAATAATTAAAAAACAAACACACGCGGTCTAATTGCTTAAGTTGAGAATTTCTTCCGTTAAGTCACTAATTTTGTAACTGGAAAAAATGAAACCTGTTTTTTTTTTGTGAGGTATAATAGATGCACTACATGGACGCTAACAAAACGGTCGGAGAAGAAACTAGATGGCAATTACACAAGAATGCTGCGTGCAATCCTGAACAAGTCCTGGCAGCAACACCCCACAAGACACCAACTGTACGGCCACCTGCCCCCTATCACGAAAACTATTCAAGTTAGGCGAACCAGACATGCAGGACACTGCTGGAGAAGCAGAGATGAACTCATAAGAGATGTACTCTTATGGATCCCCACACATGGCCGCGCAAAAGCAGGACGACCAGCTCAAACGTACATTCAGCAGCTATGTGAGGATACAGGTTGTTGTCCTGAAGACCTACCTAGGGCGATGAACGATAGGGAGGAGGGGCGAGAGAGGGTCAGGGATATCCGTGCTGCCAGCACGATATGATGATGATGATGATGAATATATTTCTTCGTTTTGCGCGTCATGTGAACACTAAATCTGCTCACGTGAAAAAATAAATAATATACTAAGAATCCTAGACTAACGGAAGCACAAGATTGAAATAAATAAGTTGTCGCCTGCGATATATCACGGGCCACCCGTTTCGAGACATACAGACTCTGAGGAGAGAGAGAGAGAAACAATATATCAAAATGACCAACTTAGGAAGGGTGTGTGAGGGATACATCATTCGTTTAAAAAAAAAACTCCACCCAACAACCCCTACCATAAAAAACACCACATATGACTACCCAATATTTTGGTAGTACTAGATAATAGTTTCCTTTGACTGGTTTGGTTTCTTTGTTCAATGGCATATCAACCTTAGTGGGGTATTTAACTCCGAAGTTATTCTTGCAAAAGAACAGTAGTGATACTATAACTAGGGAGGTAAGGGGGTTCATACTTTTCTCAAATCTCTACGTAATAGTGCAACTTGAGTTCGAACTTGCCAACTTCGAGGCTGCAGTCCAGCACATTAGCAACGACGCCACCGATAATTCAACCACCTAATTTTGGACTCGTTGAAGTCATAACTAGATTTTTAATTGCACTTTTGTTTAAAATGAATTATTAACACACATTTATATGGTTTCAAGTATTCTTATAGAACACCAACAATTTGCAAGCAATGTAATGATTTCATATGTAACTAATTATAAAATCCTTAGTATTGACCCAACCCCTCCACCTCGAGCAGACTATAACGGAAGATCAATTTTAAATAGAGTAAAGCTGGTGTGAATTTAAGAGTTTTCCTTCTTCCAGACTCGTTGTCGAACCAAGGTTAAAGAGCAGAGTCTGCCATACTACTTACCCATAGCTGGGAGAAAAATTGATGAATTCATCCCTTTCACCAGAGCACTGGCCTTGAAGTAATATGCAAACAGGTTCGTCCAGGATTTGAAATCCTGTCACCGATTCCATTTTCTTCGCTGATTACCGTTACGCTAAGCGCGCCACCAGTTATATTGTATTGTAAATAAGACACAATACTTGATGTGAGGAGGTCTAACTATCGAACAACTAGACTAGATGAGGTGCCAACTTTGTTGCTAACGTGCTGGACAGAGTAAGCGAGTTCAAACTCCGGTAGCGGTATAACGTTCACTTTCGGAATAATACCCTTGTTTGGCTTTATGGCATATCAACTATTGTAGGTTATTTGATGCCAAATCCTCTTTATACATATATATTAAATATATAGGATTTGGTTTTGTTGGGTTTTATGGCATATCAATCATTGTAGGTTATATAATGCCAAATCCTCTTTATACATATATATTAAATATATATGATTTCGTTGGGTTGGATTTTATGGCATATCAACCATTGTAGGTTATTTTACGCCAAGTCCTCTTTATACGTATATATTAAATATATATGATTTGTAGATATTCTGTTGATAACCTTTTTAAACTTACTCGAGCTCATTCTTTTGCGCAAAGTTAAAAGGTTTCAAGTTCGTATCTCGTATCTTTAACACAAATAATTTTATCAACTCTGACTTATTTATCTGAAGACAGTTAAATGGTTTTAAGTATTGCTATGTAACACTAACAATTTAGTTTAACATTGTTCATTTGCACCTAGTTAAATGGTTATATATATATCATTTGTAAGTGAATTTGTTCGAACTAATTTGTTTGCACACAAGTATTGCAATTGTTTCTAAAGGTATATGGTTTCAATTATTGTGATCTAAAACAAATATTTCAATTCAATATTAATCATTTGCTTGCAATGAAGTGCTTTCAAGTATTGCAATTTAACACTAATTATTGCTGAGTAATACTAATAGTTCTTTATTGCACACAGATAAACGGTTTCAAATATTCCACACTAATATTTTTATTTGCACACAGTTGAATGGTTCCAAGTATTGCAATGTATCACTAACAATTCAGTTTAACATCAGAGGGGTAAGACTGCAGAGATGCAGTCGGTGTATTCTTCAGCCCCAGTTGACTGGACTACTAACATTAAAAAATAGTTACTTGAAACCATATAGTTTGCCCAGTCGGCTGGAGCTGTAGAATACACTGACTGCACCTCTGGAGAGGGGTAGGACCCCACAACGAGTGTCCAGGATATGACACTAAACAGTCTGATGGTGAGGTCTTAGTTATGCTGGGGCCTTGGGGAATACGGAGCACCCCTTCATTGCCATTGCCCCCAGGTCCACTCTGGCCTGGCGTTGTAGCACCTGATAGGGCCCTCTCTATGGGTTAGAAAGAACTAACGGCATACTTATACTAAACTGAATTGTTTGATTAAACTGAATAGCTTGAAATAGACATGTTTTTGATAATTAAACCGTACTGACATTTAAACTGCGTGCTTATGATAAACTGAATTATTTGAAATAGAACTGTTTTTGACATTGAACCTGTACTTGTTCTAAACTGAATTGTTATATATAACTGCTTGAATAGTTTGAAATAGAAATGTTTTTGACAATTAAACTGTGTACTCATGCTGAACTGAATTGTTTTAAATAGATCTGATTATTTACTTAAAAATGGATTTGGCGTTAAATAACCTACAAAGGTTGATATGGTATAAAACCCAACAAACAAAAACGAAACCATATAGTTATGTATAAATTATTAGTATTTTATAGGAATACTTGAAACCTTGTTTACACAAATTAGTAAAAGCAATTGCAATAAAAAAAAAACGGAACATTTAAAATGTAGTTATCAAATATTAAAAATTCATGAAATTTAGGTATTAAATCTCTTCCTCTCTCTCTCTCTCTTTATCTATTGTAATCAATTATTTACAAATAAATCCAATTTCAGCATTAGATTACCCCTAAAGAGTTGATATGTCGTTAAACAAATAAAGTAACTTTTTTCTTTCCTTTCTATTTGTATCACCAAACATTTACAAATCAATCAAAGTTTGGCATTAGATGACCCATAAACATTTGATATGCCCTTAAACAAGTAAACACCTCTCTCTCTCTCTCTCTCTCTTGTTCTATGACAAAAATATCGCTAAGAGTAATAAACAGATGCAAGACTTTGATGCTAGCTCGAAGATTCAGGGGAAAAGTGTAATGTCCACAAACAAACACAAAAAAATAATAATAATAATAGATCAAGTCAAGAATTCAAAGAAATTAGACTATACGAATGTGCGAATGGAAATTTCAAGAAATTTAAAACGCAAAATCTTTTTCATCTGCCTAAATTCCTCTGGTGGGTATCAAAAGAACGAATCTTATCAGGACGAAGTAAACATTAAGAAAAAATTATTTAAAAAATTATAAAAAACATGAACCTGCTTTTCCCTGCAATAAAAGTTGAATCGCGCATCGCAAAATATCTATTCCTCATAGATAGAAATCTCCCTGTCGCCAAAACTTAGAATGCGCTGATTGTATTCATCTGCAGAGGTTTAAGACCCCTCCTACTCAACTCTAAAAAAAAAAAAAAAAAAAAATACTGTTAGCATCTAATAAGGCCCTATCTATGGGTCGAATAGAACTGTTTGATATTTAAGTGCAAACAAATGCCTTATGCTAAACTGAATTGTTTAAAATAGAACTGTTTGATCATTTAACTGTGTGTAACCAAATGACTGATGTTAAATTGAATTGTAAGTGATACATAGCAATTCTTGGAACCATTTAACTTTGCTGACATGCTTAACTGAATTGTTTCAAATAGAACTGTTTGATCATTTGTGCGCAAGAAACGCTGTGTCATTAGCATAGTTTGTGTCCGTAATAATTTCTGCATAGTATCGTAGACTCCTTGCCTTTTTAGTGTAAAGCTATTTTCTATTAGATCTATTTATGTTCTAAGTACGTAACCTAGGTGCATTATGAAAAGATATGGTGCAAATATATCCTCTTGCAGAACTCCAGATAGAGGTCTGTGTCGACATCCGGTGAACGCACCTTGACTTTAGGGTTTCTATAGAGCATAATTATGGCTGTAACAGTTTCTTTGGAGAGACCATAAGCTAGAAGTATTTTCTCCATGTTTTCTCTGTGTATGGAATGAAATGCTTTGGAGAAATCGACCAACACGAGTGTCACCTCGAGGTTTTTTGCACGAACTCCAATGATTCTACATTTTCTTTCTTTACTAAAAGACCCTTGTGTGTCCATAAAAGAAAAGAGACAAAAAAATAATCAACTTGTCTACATTCCGACTTTCCTCTCTAACAAGCCCGAGCACGCTATAATATTTAGGTATAGTTGTGAGAATATCTGTGACAAAGCTTGATTTTTATCATACCAGGTTTTCGTCTTTATTGTTATATATACAACGTTTCGGCTGATATGTCTCCAGCCTTCTACAGGTGTTTCCTATCGAACTTGGAAGCCTACACGGAACTTCGAACCACGTTCACAGGGGTCGCTTGCTCTGATTACGTAAATCAAAACCGGGTACAAGTGTTAAGTATTCCTGTATTATTACTCGCCTGCAGTGAGGATTGAACCTGCAACCTCCAGATGATTGTCTCCTTAGAAGCTTAGGGAACCAACGACCCTAACCGTTACGCCATGTGTCCTGCAGGAGTAAATCGTGGGGACTTCGCCAATAGCCCAGGAGACCGGGGTTCTATCTAATGTCGAGTCATACTAAAGACTAAAAAAAAAAATGGTACTTGATGCCACCTTGCTTAACATGCAGCGTTATAACGGACGGATCAAAGGTAAAAAGAGTAATCCAGGGAAAGTAGTAGCGCCCTCTCTTACACCTCCGTGTAGTAACTAATGAAAAAGGAGCCTTTGAGTCGACCTCGACTACGGTCTCCAACTTTATATATATATATATATATATATATATATATTGTGGGTTAGAAGTGGTTTGGTTTGGTTTGTTGGGTTTTATGGCATATCAACCTTTGTAGGTTATTTAACGCAAATCCATTTTTATGTAAATAATCTGTTCTATTGAAAACAATTCAGTTTAGCATAAGTACACAGTTTAATTGTCAAAAACATTTATTTCAAACTATTCAAGAAGTTATATGTAACAATTTAGTTAAGTGTAAATACAATTTTGATGTTGAAAAACAGTTCTATTTTAAATAATTCAGTTAAGCATAAGCACGCAGTTTAAATGTAAGTACGGTTTAACTGTCAAAAACATTTCTATTTCAAGCTATTCAGTTTACTCAAACAATTCAGTTTAGCATAAGAATGCAATTATTTCTATGTAACCCATAGATAGGGCCCTATCAGGTGCTACCACTCCGGGCCAGAGTGGACCTGGGAGCGATGGTAATGAAGGGGTACTCCGCATTCCTCAAAGCTCCAGCATTGCTTGAACCTCACCATCAGACTGTTTAGTGTCATATCCAGGACACTCGTTAGGGGGGGTCTTACCCCTCTGCAGAGGTGCAGTCAGTGTATTCTACAGCCCCAGCTGACTGGGTAAAGTTAGAAGTGGCTCCAGTCTAGTGTCAAAGCCGAGGTGAAGGCAACTAAAAGATGTTAACTTCAAAATCAAAACTGGGGAAGGAAACTCTTTCTGGTCGCCCTCGACTACGGTCGCCAACATTTTTTACTTTCTAAGGTGTAATTAAAAAATGATGGAATCCAAGTTACTAAAAGTTTAATTACTTTTACCAAAAATATTATTTATCCTGAAGTTACAAATGAGTAACATATTCATTTCCCTAATTTATTTGTTTATGCTAATCAATTTTTCTTGTTATCTATACTCAAATAGTGAATTTTGCATCCGATCCTCGTCGGCTGGGGCTGTAGAATACGCCGACTGCACCTCTACCGAGGGGTAAGACAACTCCCCAACTAGTATCCTGGATATAACACTAAACAATCTGATTGTGAGCTTCTAGTAATGCTGAAGCTTTGGGGAATACAGAATATCCCCTTCATTGCCACTGCTTCCAGGTCCACTCTGGCCCAGAGTGGTAGCAACTTATAAGGGTCCTATATATGACTCAAATAGAAATAAATTGCGTACTTATGTTAAACTGAGTTAATTGAAATAGAACTGTTTTGACATTGAAACTGCGTACTTACGCTTACTGAATTGTTTGGATTAGAACTATTTGACTAAACTGAATAGCTTGTAATAGAAATGTTTTTGACAGTTAAACTGTGTGCTCATGTTAAACTGAATTGTTTGAAAAAGAACTGATTATTTGTATAAAAATGGATATGATATTAAATAACCTACAAAAGTTGATATGTCATAAAACCCAACCAACCAACCTAACTGATCAATATAGTCTCATGGAATGTGACCAAATGAAGTTTATATTGCAACAGCCGCCCTTGCAAGCTACACACTTCTTCAACCGGTGTTGCAGTGGTTGGATCCCATTGTTAAAAAAACATCAAAAGCATATATATCCTTATCATATGAACTTTTCAGTCAACCCATTTAAGTACAGAAATACCCTCCACATTTTAAACCGTCACTTGTGTGATGCAAGCGGATTTAGGCAAGTGGTGATGGTAGCTCCACCTAGCTAATGTCTTTAACGTTTTTGTTTTTCTTCAGATACGATCGAGTCTGAACGGTTCTCTCCGTGCTTCGTTGTTGAAAGGTTTTTCAAGTTTGGTGAATCTGTAATTTATATACAGAAAGCTTTTCGTGCTCATTTCCGGCTATGTCGGAATGATGCTATTCCGGATAGAATTTTTAACCCATGGTGTTGTATAGCCACATACATATACAAATATACACGTATACAAGCGGAAACATTATCAAACATAATGACGACTTCAACAAACGAACGAACACACTTCTTTATAAAAATATATCTCTCACTTTATTCTCGAAAGGGTGATGTTTCTTGTGTGTGAGAGATGAGCTGGAGATAGGGACAGACCGCTATATTGACCCAGGTTCTGACCATAGCAGCACTTCTTCCTCTTCTTAGCTGGAGTTGCTCAACTGTGGGTCACTGAGGGTCCAAACCCCTCTGTCTGCCGCTGGCTCTCACTTCGGCATCTTGCCTCCAATTGACTCGAAGCATCTGTACACCTAGTTATATTATTGCTTAACGTACACCTGCTTCCGCTGTTCTTCAGCTTATTTACACAGGTGCTTCTCTTGATTGACGGCTTGGTCGAGGGTCAATATATAACAATAGCAGTATTGATTTTCCATCCGAAACTGTACCCTTCCGTAGTAACACGAAACGAGCGTGAAAATCTCGCCGTAAAGAAATTACAGATTCCACAGTCTTTAAAAAAGTTTCAACTGTTACTACAGTGTGCACCAGTCCAAGCTATGATCTTAACTGATCATATCTGGATAAAAAAATTCCAAGATATTATCTCGATGGAGCTACCATAACCATTTTCCTAAGTTCACTTGCACCACAAAGACGATAGTTTAAAATGCGAGAGGAATTTCTGTCTCACCCTGTATTATCTTCATCATCATGTCGTTCTAGTAGCACGGATATCCCTGACCCTCTCTCGCCACTTTTCCCTATCGTTCATAGCCTCAGGCAGGTCTTCAGGACAACATCCTGTATCCTCACATAGTTGCTGAATGTAGGGTGTCTCAATATACATGGGACCCTTGTGACTGCTATTAACTCTTCTAATTATAATATTGCGTTCTTTTTTTGTTACAGATTTGAAAATAGTATACTATAACAACTATTAATCCTTGGTTACAATGTCTTGGACAAGTGAGGGAAAAATATTTTGCGTCACTACTTATTTGGAGACAAAAATCATTCAAAACTATCTCAAAACAGATGCAACCCATTAATATGATAATGATATATTACAGAGATAAGAAACTCTTGCATTGGTTACTTAGGTGCAACATTAACGCAGGTGTTCACGCGCACGGGCGGAGCGGACGTGTCACTCAGAGATGTCACAATAGCCCAGATGGGAAACGAGGCTAGAGAGTGCGGGTGACGTCACGCACCGGAAGCGCGCGGAGGATTTGGGGGATTTTGAAAAAAGTCAGTTGAGTTGAGTTCTGCCTCGGGAGAAGACTGTTGGCTTTCGCTTGCTAGCCGAAGCCAGGCCAGTGGCCTTGTGGTGGGTACCACAGGTGTTGGGGGTGAGGAGATGAAAAAGTCATCATAGAAAGATCGTGCATCTCTCTTCCTTATGTCGAAACCTTTAACTCAAAGGTAATAAAAGGTTTCGTACCTGAACTAAGAAGTCGTTACGTGTTTTTCGTGTTTCGGGACTCCTATGTTCTATGTATATATGTTATGAACATTCTATGTTCGTTTCACACATAGCCGTATCTGGCTATGGTACAGGGTGAGTGTTGTTTCTTACCATTCCTTGCTCTATCAGTGGAGTTAAGAGTATACTGGCTGTATTATAAACAGGAGGTGCCACGTGGTGCAATGGTTATCGTCATAGGAATTGATACGAGTTCAAATCCTGGATGAAACTGAATGCATTTCACATAGCACTAATACCCTTGGGAAAGGTATGAATCCAATTATTCTCCCTCCAGCTATGGGTAAATAGTAGGACAGACTAGGTTCTTCAGCCTTGGTGAGGCAACTAGTCTAGGAGAAGGAAAACTCTGAATTCAAACCTATTAAACTCCGCTTAAAAATCGACCTTGTGTCATATCCTGCCCGAGCGGAGGGGTTGGTAAATAAGGTATTATAAACAGGAGAGAAACCCACCACCACCAAAAAAGTGGTATCTTGTGTATAACACAAAATCCAACGGTGAGGCTCCAGTTCTGGAGCTCTGAGGAGCACGGAGTGCCTCTTCATTGCCATCATCCCAGATATACTCTGACCTGGAGTGATAGTACTTGTTAGGGTACAATCTACGAGTCAAATAGATCTGTTTGAAGATTTGAAGTTTTGGATAACAATAATTACTTGAAACTAAATACTTGTGTATAAACTATTTATATTAGATAGAAGTTGATATCATGTGACTATATGCAAATTATAAATATTAAACAGACGTACTTGATACCATACAACTGTGCGCAAGTAATTGATATTAGATAAGAATACTTGATACCATATAACTTTATGCAAATTACTAATATTAGACTGGAGTATTTGATTCCATATAACTGTGTAAATTGTAGATATTACACCGAAACGTTTGATATTATAAAACAGTGTGCAAATTATTGATATTAAACAGGAGTACTTGATATCATATGTGTAAATTATTAGTATTAAACAGGAGTCCTTGATATATAACTTTGTGTAAATTATTGATTTTAGACAGGAGTACTTGATACCATATAAGTATGTGTAAATTAATATTAAACAGGAGTACTTGATATCGTATACCTTTGTGTAAATTATTATTTTTAGACAGGAGTACTTGATACCATATAAGTATGTGTAAATTATTGATACCAAACAGGAGCACTTGATATCATAACTTTGTGCAAATTATTGATGTTAGACAAGAGTACTTGATACCATATAAGTATGTGTCACTTATTAATATTACACAGGAATACTTGATTCTATATTACATTACAAACGAATGATTGTCATCGACAAATGAAAAGGTTTAGTAAACTTAGTCGGTTTAATGTTAAGCCAACATTTAGTTACCAAATGCCGAAGTCAGTATCTTTTTTAAACATGCACCTGTATGTTTTTTGAAGACGAAAAGGAAATTCAAAAAAAGATAAATGCAAAAAGTAACAGTTTCCCACGAGGCCCCTGAGAGGAAGCAAAATCGGCGCATACCTAAAAAGAGGGGTTAGCGCTAGAGAGAAATTCTTCCTTATCAAGCATCTACCACCTCGACTGAAAGGACCTGTTTCTCCCGGCTCCTAGTAAGTAGTACACGTACTCGTTAAGTCTTCGGGCTTAGCGACTGGTAGCTTCTAATACTAATAGAAGCCTCTGTTAAACATACCCACCGAATATGCAACAGACCCTTAAACTTGTAATATGCAAATGCCTTGTAACTATTTCTATTGATTCAGAGAAACGTCCCCACCATAGAATGGTCGTAAACCCTAAAATAAGGTTTGAGTCTTAAGGTAGTCCTGTCTTTTTCTTTCCGTCCTTAATTCTCGTCCAGCTTCGACAGACCAAAGAAGACAACTAGTGAATGGGGTCAGAAGAAAAAAAAAGGAGTCAGATACGAAATTCAGAAGTTCCCTACTAACAATTGACCATATACCACAAGAAACCCTTCATATACCCGATAGTTTCAACAAATAATAATCTTTTGTAAACTCAGGCAACTATTGTTGATACAAATAACTTACACATATTTACCAAGGCTTAGAATACGATGACCGTATCCTCTTTAGAGAACACCCCTTTCTACCCCATAAGGGGTTTCTTAGGGTATAACACAAATTTACGTCTGGTAGTGGGGCATCTGGAGCGTGTGGAGTACATCTTCATTACCATTAATTCCAGTTCCACTCAGATATGGTGTACCTGTTAGGGTCCTATCAATGGGTTAAATAGATCTATTTAAAAATTTGTAGTTATTTGAAAATTATTAGGATTACCCCAGGCATTGTAAGAAGGGATGTGATCCACAGATGACCAGCTTTATTTGGATGTATAATATATGTTACTATGTCAGGAATTGTTTCTGTACTAAAGAAAAAGACGTTAATTTTTTTAATTCGCCCACGTAGTTTCTTTAATAAACCCTTAAAGCTAATTTTAAAAAAAAAAACATTCCCCCCCCCCAGCACCCAAATACTTTAGCGTATTGTAACATAGTCGAAAAGATCTTTTTTTTCGCTTATGTGGAGAGAGATATTCCTGAGTGGAGAAAAGACCCCCCCGTATAGATTACCCTGGTTTAGATAGAGACAAACAGGAACCAGAACTTGGAGGTTGTATCTAAACCCCTTCTGTTAAAAGAGACCCGGTTGAAGAGATATATATATATATATATATATATATATATATATATATATATATATATATATATATATATATATATATATATATATATATATATATATATATATATATATATATATATATATATATATATATATATATATATATATATATATATATATATATATATATATATATATATATATATATATATATATATATATATATATATATATATATATATATATATATATATATATATATATATGTGTGTGTGTGTGTGTGTGTGTGAGATGGTTAAAGCGCTGGACTGCGGAATCGTAGTACGCGAGTTCGAATTCAGTTGTGCAATTACGTTCATTTTTCGGATAAATACAGCTGGGAAAGGTATGGACCCCGTTATCTTCACATCTATGGGTTAAATAGAACAACTACAGTCTTTAAAAAAGGAAGAATTATTTGGCCTTAAGCAACACGAAAAGGGTGATATGCCATTAAATAACAAACGAATAAATATAGCTATCAGTAAACTAGCCTTACAGGGTTTTTCCTTAATCCTTCCCGGGCTTTTTTCCTTTTTTTTATCCCTCCTCGAACAATTGACTCTCCACACTCTTTATCACTGGTTTCTCTAACGTCCATTTCTCTGAGGAGACGTAAGCGGGGAAAAAAAGAAATCTTTTTCAGAATGAATAAGCTACTATATGTATTTGCCAACTCCTTCGCACGACTGGAATGCGACAATTTTTTTAAGTGGAGTTTAACAGGTTTGAATTCAGAATTTTCCTTCTCATAGATCAATGACCATAGCAAGGCTAAAGAGCCTAGTCTGTCCGACTATTAATGCATACATTTCCCAGGTGTATTAGCGCTATGAGAAATGCAAAAAGCCTCGTCCAGGAATTGAACTCGGATCGCTGAGTCCATTTTCGATAACAATAACCATTACAACACGAGCGCCTCCTAAAACACCGTTATATGGTTTTTGATATTTTTATCTAATACTAATAATTTTTACACAATTATAGGGTTTAAAGTAACTAGTTTTACTGCATGATTATTAATTCGCACAGTCTTGTTGGTTTAAGTATTTCTATCAAACACCAATAATTTGTATGCAATTATAGTTTCAAGTGATGAAAAATAAATGGAAAAAGTAGTAGTACGAAAAACAAACAACGGATTCAGTTCAGAATATTTCGTTCTTATTCATTGGAAAGAACTTTTTCAACCGAGAAAATAGTTTTTTTTCTAGAAGTTAGGAAAAAGAGAAAATAGATAAAAGTATATGAATGTGAATATGAAAGGGGGTAGGGGCTAAAGCCAAAAGACAGAAAAGGAAAAAGGGGGAATAAATCTAGGATTTTTTCTTCTTTTAGTGCCTCCATATTTTTAATTTTCTTTTTCAGATAGATATTCTAATGTAGTCAAAATATTAAAACGAAACAGGGTGTGTCTAATCCTTCGCCACCCCAACATACATCTCATCATTTCCCTTTCATTTCCCTTCTATTCCTCCCTCTTAAGCCCTCCCCCCTTCCTTAAGTTGTCTCTCTTTTTTTTTCTCTTTGAAATTAAGTTAAAGCCAACAACCCCAACGACCATCACTCAATCCCAAATCTATTTCCCCTCATCCCTTTTCTGTCTTTAGACCCTTTCATATATATATATATATATCCTCTTTTGCTAAATTTTAGAAAAGAACTATTTTTCTCAGTTGAAAATGTTCTTTGATATATATAAAAATGAAGTATTTGGAATTGAATCCGTTGTCTGTGTTTTTAGAATATCCACTTTTTTCCATCATCTTGTCAGATCTACCAAAATGTTTACCCTTTCTCTCTATCTATATACACATGTAAAGATTTTGAGGTACGTGCAGAATTTAAACAGTGCTTTTATAAAGCGTATGCATTTAAAAACCAATAAAAGATTTTAAAATCAAGTAAACTATTTTAAAATTCTAAAAAAAATAATTTATAAATAATTTTTAAAAAAATCTTCATAGAATTAATTTGCACACAGTTGAATAGTTTCAAGTATTCTTATTTAATGCTAATAATTTTCAAATGCATTTGAATCATAGATGGGAACCTAATTCCGGGTCAGAGTAAATATGGGAGTAATGCCAATGAAGAGATACTTCATGGTTTTGTTGGCCCAGGCGGCTGGGGCTGCAGAATACACCAATTGGGGAAATTTGTTAAGGAACTAGTGATCCTGTTTCACCGAATACCACCAGCCCCTTGTGGTGTCCACTATAAAAGAGGGGCATCTGAAGAATCTTCCACTTTTTTTCCACTCCTACCACTGTGAGCAACAGGTCGAAATTGTAATAGCCCATCGACGGCGAACGTATTTGGTATTCTCACCACCACCCGGGAGCCAAGAGCGACGAACGCATGTGCTGAGTTAAAAGGAACCAGGATCACAACAAAGTTCCCGCAGGCATTTTATCTGCAAAACATTACCTTTTCTTAAACCTCCCTTAACTTTACTTCCAACCTTACCTTTACAAAACCTTACCTCACCTTTTCTTAATCCTCCCTTAACTTTACTTCCAACCTTACCTTTACAAAACCGTATCTTACCTTACCTTTTGATATGTGCATTTTACTCTTATATACCTACCACCTATCAGAACATTGAACTCTTTTTGAACTCTTACAAATTCGTTGTTTGTTCCATTTGGTCTTTAAAACCATGTTTATCGTTTGTTGCATATAAATTTTGTTACACAAAAAGTCGTTCGTCGCCTTTCTTCAAAAGCTGCCACCCACCTCCCTACTGCGGTCGAAGTACGGTTTATTCTTTTACAAAACGCAGGAATTAAACCGGGCTTTTCGGGTTTTATAAAAATCCCCATACGATTACATCTCTGCAGGGGTGTATGACTCTCCTTACGAGTGTCCTGATATGACACTACACAATCTGATGGTGAGTCTTCAATAATAGTGGACCTTTAAGAAATACGGAATACCCCTTCATTGCCATTGCTCCAAATTCAACAATGATCCGGAGTAGTAGCACCTGATAGGGTCCTATCTGAGTTAATTTGATATTTAAACTGTGTACTTATGCTAAACTGAATTGTTTGAAATAGAACTGTTTTACCATTTAACTGTGCTTAAACAAAAGATTGATGTTTAAATGGATTGTTAGGGATACATAGTTAAATGGTTCCAGGTATTGCAGCGTGCACACAAATGATTAAGGATAAATAGAATTATTCATTTTAGATAAAAATGAGTGAAACCATTTAACTGTGTGAAAAAAATGAGCTCAGGCTTGTTTAAAAATGTTATCCACAAAATGTGTTCAAAAATCATATATTTGATATATATAAGATGAGAATTTGGCATTAAGTAACCCACAATGATTGATATGCCATAAAACCAAACCAAATCATATGTATTTGATATATATCTATAAAGAGGATTTGACATTAAATAACCTACAATGGTTGATAAAAAATCATACGTATGTGATTATGTAACATCAAGAATCGGTTACTATAAGCGCGTAATGACATCAACGGCCGAAAGTAAACGCGTTTTTAAAAATCGCAAACTGCACTAAAAATGAAGATGGACGTACAATGTAATCTCTGCTTTTAGTTGATCTGGCGTATATATATATATATATATATAATTTTTTTGAATACCCTGTCCGGTGACAAAAGCTGCTTGGTAGCGCCAGGAGTGGCAGTACCGCCTTGAGCTACCGAAACTGTGTTATCACCCCTGGTTGGCGGTTGATGAGGGCAGGGTATCGCACGCGGTTTCACACGTCGCATGATGAAAAAAAAATCATGAAGAGGATTTGGCATTAAATAACCTACAATAGTTCATATGCCATAAAATCAAGCCAAACCACTCATGGTTTCCAGGGCTCGAGATCTGGAGCCGCACCACCGAATATAGTTTTGTGTCATATTTGGATATTCTTGTCAGGGGTTCTAACTCTTCTGCTGAGGATACTGTCTGGGGTGAAGTAAACATCCTTTAATCGTTACCTTTTGCTTCTCATTATAACGTGGAATTTCCACGAGTTTTGTGGACTTATTTATCAGTGGAGTTTGTTCGATCCACACGAGGTATTTCACTGGATTAAACTCCGTAAATAACCCGAGTTGAAATATGAAAGAAATCTTTTTCTGAACACGAAACAAGAAGATTTTATTGCTTATTTTCCGATATAATTGTCAGGGTTTTTTGTTTGTTTGTTTTTGTTTATTGGGTTTAATGGAATGTCAGTCTTCGGAGGTTATTTAATGCCAAAGCCACCCTTGGCAAAGAACAGCTGTCATACTATTTAACCTATAGTAATTGGGATAAATAAGGTCATACCTTTCCCAAGGATTTTTATCTGAAAGTGAATGTGTAACAGTCACAGATCTATTTCCTTTCGCGAATCAATGCCCCCACTAAGCGATTCGGCTATACACTGACCAATCAGGGACAGAGCGCATTGATTCCTTCTTCCTCTCTAGAACTATTTTTTCTCGTCCTTTTTGGTAGTCGGCCGAAAGTCTGAGAGCACTTAGCCAGCAGCCAAGACAGGCCTCTCTCGCATCCACTGCTACGGATGCCACTTGGAACCCCTTCGCTGAAGAACACGCTGCAACTAGTTTCACACTCAGAAGAACCAGTTTTGTGGTCAGTCACACGAGCTATTTGCTACAGTGACAAACACTTCCCACAAACTCTAGGACCAACATACTAACCGGCGACACCCAAAGGTACACTTTCTCACTGACTCTTTTACTTATGCTAAATTAATAAACCTTTTTTTTTTTTGTGGTTCAAAAGAAGTTTCGTTATTTATTTGTGTTGTCAAATAATCTATAGTGTTATGGAAACTAACCATTTTCAACACTATAAATAAAATGGCACGACTGGAGTTCGAACTCGCTTACTTCGACACCGCAGTCCAACACTTTAACCATTACGCCGCAAGGACTCGATTGTTTTGTTGTTTGGTTTTGTTTTTTTTTACTTCTTTTTAAATAAAAATATTCAAAACAGGCAATTTAAATATGACTAAAGAATATTGACTATGTATGACACATGGTCAAATGACTTACTTCCAAATAGAGTTGATTTATCCGGTATTTGCTATTAAAAGGATAATTGAGAATCCATTCAACGTTGGTTTCTTTAAATGTACAGTCACGAAGTAGCTAGAATTAAGCTTTATAAAATAGAAAGAGTGACAAACTAGAGAAAGAAAGTAGACGAAGAGGTAATGAAGGAAAGAGTGTATAGAAATTGTGAAAAAGTAAAAAAAAGGACGACTGGAAAACATTCAGACATTAAATAAAAAAAAAATATTTGAAAAAAAACAAACAAACAAAAAAAAAAAACAAGAAGGACAGACACAAAAAAACGTAAGTGAGGAATGAAAAAAAAAGAAGGAAATCAGAACGGGAAAAAAAAATTGAAAAGTTGGAAGAAAAAAAATTGAAAACTTGGAACGTGAAAAAAAAAATGACGAAAGGAAGGAAGGAACATAACGAAAGAAACGAGAGGAAGGAAGAAGAGAGAGAAAGAAAAAAAAGGAAAGAAAGGAAATAATGGTTCCGAGAAAGAAAACGAAAGATGAAGTGAAGAGTTAGAAAAAGTAAAACAAAACAAAAGGGGACATAAAAGATAGTTACGAAAGAATAGAGAGTAAAAAAAATGTGTGTGTGAGAGGGGGTGTAAGTTAAAGCTACTGCGAGTGAAAAAAAACGAAAAGAAAGAAGGAATACTATAGGCGTGAAACTCAAAGTGAAAATATGTATTTCAAAGTGAGAGTCGCAAAAAGAAAAATAAATAAATAACGAGTCGTATCGACGAAAATTTGTGGAAAGCCTAATTATTTACTAAATCTTGCTAAGTGGTGACACAAGTCCTGGTGGATTAAGCGCTCAGGGAAAATATGCAGAAAACCCCAAATATTCAGTGATTGAAGGATGAAAATTTACACACGCTCTCTCTCTCTCTTCGTCTCTCTCTCTCTCTCTCTCGTAATTAATGCGTACTGGCACTACTCTTTATTTTCGTCGTTGTGGGTAAAATAATGAGTTGGGAGTGGCTCATTTGAGGGCTGGTTCGTATTCGTAAGAGTAGCAGGTATGGGAGTAGTTTTAAAAAGTTCTCAGACGTGATTTTTATTCTGTGAAGACTCAAGGTAAATAATGAGGTTAATTCATTCAATTAAAAAAAAATGTCATCTGCAAAAAAAAAAAAAAAAAAAAAAAAAAAAATGACCGCCTAGATTTTTAAAACTATCAGCTTCAACAAACAACGACTTTCCTCTCAATTGGTTTCAATAAATGCTGAGATGAGTAAAGTGCCCGCCGTAACTACCGACAAGCTCCTCGAGTACGAATGCACCATGACGGCATTCGCTGCACAAATAGTATTTACGTTGTAAATACTAGATGAAGTACCCATCTACGTTGGGAAGAAAAATCAAACACAAATCGCAGACGTAGCGAAACAAAAAGACGAAGATAAAAACTTATTTAATTTTTCTAAACAATCTACTTTTGGATAGAGGGAGAAAAACGTTCTTGTGGATCGGGAAGTCAAATCAGGCCGATAAAACATGGACTACGCTGAAAAAATTGTTTTTTCTGAAAACAACGTCGTTATACCTATTTTGGAAAAGAGGGCAGTCTCCAGTTTTTCAGATTTTTACGAGCCTAGAATGTGGGCACATATGACTCACATTGCATCTCAGGATCCTATGATCAGCATAGTTCAGCAGGGCCCAAGTTTAGGCCCCTACCCGACCTCCCCCCCCAAAGAAAACATTTTAAAAAAGACCTTGTGTCAAGTCCTATCTGGTGGGAGGCAGAGACAAACATAGTATGTGGGCTAATTTTTTAACGATATATCAAGCCGTCTGGGGTTATTTTGTGCCAGAAGGTTAGGGAATTGCATTTATATTTTTTGTGTACTTCAGAGTATTTTTCTCTTGGGGTGGGGTGCACATGATCCTATCGAATACGAATAATTTTCAAACAGATCTAGTAAAGTAAAGTTGGCAACCTTAGTCGAGCGTGACTCGAAGGCTCCCTTTTCAACAGCTACCACACCGAGGTGTAGGGGAGGACGCTACTCCATTCCCTGGATTGCTCCACTTTACCCTTGATCCTTACCTTATAATGCTGAGTGTTAAGCAAGGCAGCATCAAGTACTGTTTTTTGAGTCTTTGATATGACTCGACCTGGGATTGAATCCAGTTCTCCCGGACCATTGGCAAACACTCTATTTGACCCTTAAATGGAACCCTTACGAGTACTACCACTCCAAGTTATGACAGTGAAGTGGTACTCTAAATTAAGTGGTACTCTAAACTCCTCAGATCTCCAGAGCTGAAGCCTCATCATCAGATGCAGTTAAGTGTCGAGACACCCTCTTTTGGAGGTAGGTCTTACCCCTCAGCAGGGAATACTGTTAAGATATTCTAAGCCCTACTGATAAAGTACGGAGCTATTCTTTTCTCATCGTTTTAACATTTCATCGTCAGTTCAATTTCAAACAATTCAGCTTAGTATAAGTATAGTTTTTTGTTTACGCAAAGTTAAATATCAAAAACATCTCTATTTCGAACAATTCAATTTAGCATAAGTACTCAGTTTCAAAGGCAAAAAACAGTTATATTTCAAGCAATTCAGTTTAGCATAAGTAAACAGTTTACTTCTATTTGACCCATAGATAGAACCCTTATCAGGTTCTATCACTCCGGGCTAAAGTGGACCTGGGAGCGATAGCAATGAAGGGGCACTCTGCCTTCCCTAAAGCTCCAGTATTACTGGAGCTTCACCATCAGATTGTTTAGTGTTATATCCAGGACCCTCGTTGGGCGGGGGTCTTATTCTTCTGCAGAGAAGCAGTCGATGTATTCTACAGCCCCAGTCAGCTAGGCAAGGCCTCCTCTTGGAAGACGCGTTTGTTATTTATCCAATCTGACACAAAGTCGCTTTATAGTGGGGCAACCACACACGAATCTTGACTCCTGCAAGACCGTCATGAAAAAAAGCTTGATCTCTCGGCATTCCCCATTTTTTGGTCGCTTCAGGCGCCAAGCTATGAATTCTGACCCGCAATTTATTGCCTGGATGGAAGGTCCCCGCTGAGATCTTAGCAAACGCTAGGTGGCCCCAGAAAACTGAGTGAGGTACATTTGACATAAATATTATTGTTTCGAAGAAGTTTGATTCTCACTAGGAGCCCTCATATTTCTGGCTATACAATGTTAAGTTTAGTCAGCGACTCAGATACGTCGTGTGATATCCTGACTAGCAAATTAAGCTAGCTGATTATTGTTAGTGAGTTTGATTCTCACTGGGTGCATTATATGTATATGGCTTTGTGCTAAAAGCATCCTAAACTTAATAAACAACTTGTGCACCTTGCATGGTGTATTGGCTTGAGAGTTAGGTAAGCGGACCATTGTTAGAGAGATTGATTCTCACTGTGTGCCCTCATACTTCTTCCTTTACGGTTATCGACGTTGAAATTAGAATCAGCGATACGAGTTGAAATACTGGATGACTGGTTTGAGTTGGTTTGGTTTTATGGCATATCAACCCTTGTAGGGTATTTAATGCCAAATCTTTATACATATATATTACAAATAATATTAACGACTTTAACAAATCCTACAAAAAACTAATCTCCAACGAAGATCAATCTTGGTCGTCATTGATCAATTACCACCCAATAATCTCTAAAATTTACAGTCTTCCCAAAACCCATAAACTTGACATTCCTCTAAGACCCATCATATCTGGTATAGGATCTGCCCACCTCCCATAATATCACTAAACTTCTAGCTAAATTATTATCCTCTCTATTAGGTACCATCAGTAACGCACACCTAAAAAATTCCGGATCACTGCTCAACAAACTAACTGACATTGATATGCACAACAAATATTTAGCTACTCTAGACATCAAATCCTTATACACCAATATACCAGTTGATAAATGCACTGAACGCCTGCATAATTACCTTTGAAAATATAATACTACATTTCCTCAACCTATCTCTAAATGGATTAAGATTTATACCTTATATACCTCACATTGCTACTTCCAATACACCAACACATTTTATAAACAAAAATTTGGTTTACCAATGGGATCTCCACTTAGCGAAGTTCTTGCTTGCATTTATCTAGAATTCTTAGAATCTGGCCCCTTTAAATATATTGTACCCAACACTGCACATTACTTCAGATATATTGATAAACTGAACAATGTCGAACCTTCCTTAAAGTTCACATATGAACTTGAATACAACTACACCCTACCTTTTCTGGACATTTTACTAATTCGGAATATCAACATACCAGAATTCAAGGTTTATCGCAAACCCACTTGTAAAAAGGACCACATTCACTTTTATTCCCACCACAGCAACAATACTAAAAGAGGTATCATCATAGGTTTTTACCTCAGAGTTCTGCGCATTTGTTCCTCGAAATATTTAAACGATGAATTTATCCACATAGAAAACTCCTTCCTTAACCTTCAGTACCCCAAATCCTTTATAAATTTTGCTAAATCTAAAGCCCTCAAAATCCACAACAAGAATAAATCTCAAACTAATGCCTCCTCAATATCTGATAAAACTAGTCCCCCCCCCCACATTGATACATAACTTTGCCAAACAACTTTTCCTCTCACAGCATAACAAACAACTTAAATAAACTCAATATCAAAACTACTTCTCTACCTTCTAAAACGATCCGCAAATAAGTACACACCAGCCCTCAACGTAACATATTTTCTGACGCCGGTGTTTATTGCATCCCTTGTAAGGATTGTAAACTTAAATACATCAGCGAAACATCCCGAAACCTTCATATCCGTTTGAAAGAGCACAAAAGAGACATAAGAATTGGTAACTCAAACAACGCATTATTCCTACACATTTCTCAACATAATCATAACTTTGACTTCAACTCTGCTAAGATGCTCACTTACATCCATAATAAAAATCTTAGACGAATTTTCAAAGCCGCCGCTATCTCATTCCTTAATTCCCTAAATACTCGTCCTGGCTTTTATAATATTTCTCCTTACTTAAGCAAACACATTTTAAATAGCTACAATATATTCCATCCTTAGATAATATTTTCCGTATATCTCATAATTTCTATGCTTTCTTTTTTTCTTTCTTTCTTTCTTTCTTTCTTTCTTTCTTTCTTTTCTTCCTTCTTACCCGAAATCTTTCTCGAACAAACGTGCATAAATTCTATCCAATATTCCTAATAAGTCAAATGACGTAATTTAAAACATCAAACTCTCATTCGCCAGTTAAACGGCCAACTTTTTCTTATACACATTTTCGCCTAGGTTTTTTATATTTCACATTCCTAAACATCCATCGTTAACTCAAAATTGTTAATATCACCCCTCATGGTCCTGATGATGGTTCAGCAGAACCGAAACACTATAGTGATGACCCCTCAATAAACCATTCCTTCCACTTGGATCGTTGTTATCAGTTTTTCTACACATATATATTAGATATATATGATTTGGTTTGGTTTGGTTTTATGGCATATCAACCCTTGTAGGTTATTTAATGCCAAATCCTCTTTATACATATATATTAAATATTTATGATTTGGTTTGGTTGGGTTTTATGGCATATCAACCATTGTAGGTTATTTAATGCCAAATCCTCTTTATACATATATATTAAATATATATGATTTGGTTGGGTTGGGTTTTATGGCATATCAACCATTGTAGGTTATTTAATGCCAAATCCTCTTTATACATATATATTAAATATATATGATTTGGTTGGGTTGGGTTTTATGGCATATCAACCATTGTAGGTTATTTAATGCCAAATCCTCTTTATACATATATATTAAATATATATGATTTGGTTGGGTTGGGTTTTATGGCATATCAACCATTGTAGGTTATTTAATGCCAAATCCTCTTTATACATATGTATTAAATATATATGATTTGGTTGGGTTGGGTTTTATGGCATATCAACCATTGTAGGTTATTTAATGCCAAATCCTCTTTATACATATATATTAAATATATATGATTTGGTTGGGTTGGGTTTTATGGCATATCAACCATTGTAGGTTATTTAATGCCAAATCCTCTTTATACATATATATTAAATATATATGATTTGGTTGGGTTGCGTTTTATGGCATATCAACCATTGTAGGTTATTTAATGCCAATTCCTCTTTATACATATATAGTAAATATATGAGTCCTAAGCGCATTTTGTTGAGAACATTTTTAAAACAAACCTCAGTTCATTTTTTCCCGCAGTTAAGTGGTTTCTATCTTATATGAATAATTCTATTCATTATTGATTATTTGTTTACACACAGTTAAATGATCAAACAGTTCGATTTCAAATAATTCCGTTTAACAGGTCAAAGTTAAACGGTTCCAAATATTGCTATGTGACACTAACAATTCAATTAAACATCAGCCCTTTGTTTACAAACAGTTAAACGATCAAACGGTTCTATTAAACAATTTAGTTTGGCATCAGTACACAATTTTTTGTTTACACACAATTAAGTGTAAAAACAGTTCTATTTTAAGCCATTCAGTTTAGCATAAGTAAACTTGGCGACTGTTGTCGAGGGCGACACGAAAGCTCTCTTTTCAGTAGCTACTACACCGAGGTATAGGGGAGGGCGCAACTCCTTTCCCTAGATTGCTCCCCTTTACTCTTGATACGTACCTTATAATACTGAGTGTTAAGCAAGGAGGTAACATGTACCATTTTAAAAGTCTTTTTTATCACTCGACCTGGGATTGAACCCCGGTCTCCCTGACCATTGGCGAACACTCGACCCACAAGACCAATGAACCGGTTTAAACAGTTCTATTTAACCCATTGTGTAATTGACGTCTAGCTTCTTCTCCAGCCGTTTAGTTAGCGTCCAAGTAGTGCATCCATATAGTAGTATCGATACGACCGCTGCCGGGAAGAAACTGCGTTTCATTTTATCGGTGAGGTCTGATTTCCATATAATCGATAGCCTATTGATAGCTGTCCATGCCTTCGTTAGCTGCGTATCGATATCTTTTTCGGTTGATGAGACACTGCTTCCTTGGTTGGTGAATTTGTCTACCAGTTTCAGGGGGGTTCCGTCTAGTGTGGAAATTTCGCTTGTTTGATTATAGCACATATATTCAGTTTTGTGTGCATTGACATGGACGCCAATGCCTGCGGCGGCTCGTTCCAAACTATGCAGTAGTGTTTTGGCTTGGTTGGGTGTATTGGCCAGTATCGCTATGTCATCGGCGTAGTCGTCGTCGGTAATTGTTTTTGCGGGTTGCGAGCAATATTGAACAAGTCCTGGCGGCAACACCCCACAAGGCACCAACTATACGGCCACCTGCCCCCCATCACGAAAACTATCTAAGTTAGACGAACCAGACATGCAGGACACTGCTGGAGAAGCAGGGACGAGCTCATAAGTGATGTACTCCAATGGACGCCCACATATGACCGAACAAAAGCAGGACGACCAGCTCGAACATACATACAGCAGCTCTGTGAGGATACGGGATGTAGCCCTGAAGACCTGCCGGAGGCGATGAACGATATGGAGAAGAGGTGAGAGAGGGTCAGGGATATCCGTGCTAGCGGTACGACATGATGATTTTACCCATAGATAGGACCCTATCAGGTGCTACTAAGGGCCTGAGTGGACCTGTGAGTGATGGCAATGAATGGGTGCTCCGCATTCACAAGAGCTGTAGCATTACTGAAGTTTCACCATTGTTTAGTGTCATATCCAGGACACTCGTTGGGTGGGGGTCGATCTAACCCCTTTGCATAGAAGCAGTCGGTGTTTTGTACGGCCCCAGAAATACTGGACGAGACTGTTCGCGTTTCTTTTCACGTAAATACTCTTAAAAAGGCATGAATCCATCTCTTCGCTTTCCAGATCTGGATAGGCTCTTTAGCTTCGGAAAGGCAACCAGTCTAAGAGAAGGAAAAGTCCGAATTAACACCACTGTACTCTGCTTAACAAGATGGTTTTTATGTTGTATCCTGCTTGTGGCGAGGAGGTTGGATAATACAGAAATCCTTAACATCTTCTTTGTCATTTTTTTTTTTTGCGAGATGGTAGCCAACCGGCAATACCCATCTACTTTCTTGGTTAATGACCTTCAGTCGAAAATCATTGAGTACGATGGGGACAGACACATGACCGCAAGTAGAATATGTGAATTAGCTCAAAACGTAGAGGAAAACGCTTCCTGTTTCAAATGTTCATTAATTCCGTTTCTACTTTTTTTATTCGATATCTGTCTATATTTCTGAGAAGAGGTATCATGTACATTATACACATTTTTCGGAATATTGGCCTCGTCTTTGTCGCCATGTTTATCACAACGTTTCGGCCGTTGTACGCTCCGGCCTTCTTCAGGTGGTTGGAATGTCGAACTTAGCCCTTTAATTCGCTAACCGGGGTAGACTGTTCTAGTTCCACGAGCCATGTTTAATGGATGCCAGTTATCAGTTATCTTCTCTTAATTTCCTCTCTGAAAGTTCTCCACTGCCTTCACCGGGTATTGAACTCACACTCTTTGGATATGTCACTGAGATCTTTTTTATTTGGTTTTGACTTTTGATGAATTCCATTTTTTCCATTTAACTCTATTTCATTGTTGAATAATTATAAATTCAACTATAAAAAGAGAAAACAGGCCAGTTGCCTAATGAGTTGAGCGTTCGCCAATGGTTCAGGAGACCAGGGTTCCATCCCAGGTCTAGTTATACCAAAGACTCAAAAAATGATACTTGATGCCGCATTGCTTAGCACTCAGCACTATAAGGTGAGAATCAAGTGTAAAGTGGAACAATCCCGAGAATGGAGTAGCACCCTCCCATACACCTTGGTGTAGTAGCTATTGAAAGGGGAGCCTTTGGGTCACCCTCGACTAAGGTTGCCAACTTTACTTACTATAAATAGAGAAAACGAAAGCAAAACAAAGTTCTATCATATTTAAAGAGATTGGAGATAAGAATTTTTGTTTATTCTACATTTTGTATGATTTTCTGCTTGTGTTTGTTGTTTGTCATCTTAGTTACACATTTCCTGTTGACATTATGAAAAAAAAAGAAAAAATTCCCGCCGTCCCATTGTACGATTTAATTTTCTAAAATCTCAGACAGTCCTCTCCCATAATACGTTCTTTGAAACAAACTAACAAACAAGATAGATAGATTTCGACTGTTCAACTTTTGATATGACAGTGACACCAATATTAACGTACATATAAGTGTTCTCAAAAGGGAAAAACAATAAAAATTCTGCAATATATGGGTAAACTAGCAAATTTTCTATAGATGTTAGGAAAACATTTAAGGAGTTTTTAGTGGGTACTTTTAAATAAGGTGTTCAACAGTTTTCTCGTTTGGATACTGGTTCAGACGATAAAGTTTTCGAAAATCAAGAGAAACAGAAGAAAATAAAAGATAGAAAGGATAAAGTCTTGCAAATTTGTTGTGATTTGCAAGAATTTATCAGAAAAAGTGTCCAATAAATAAAGTTCTTTGAATTTGAGTAATTTTTTCTGGTTTCGTGGAATTTTGTTTTGTTTTTTTCTTCACCTTTTGTTTAATTTTTCTTGGGTTTTCTGTTAAATTCAACTGAACTAAAAGTCAACTTAAGTGAATTTTCTGTTTTGTAGACTTTTAGTTGAATTTCTCGAACAGCTCCTTGACAATGTAATTAGTTTTTAACGGTAAAAGGAGCAAATGACAAACACTTTTCTGCTCGCTATATTTTTTACCGCTTCACAGGCCGGCATCTGAGCGCTCAGTGAAGTTTTGGAGTTGCTGGCGAAGAAATCGCGGGGGCAGCTCTTGGTGCCTTATTGTCTAGCTCCACCCATCTAGTCTGAAAGCGCCAAAGTTGCTGTTAATTTGCCACATCGTGGTCAGTCATATTCTTTGTTTGAAATAAATTTTTATGTCTCAAGGGAGAAATATGTTCTAGGGCCAAGGGAAAAATTACCAAGTTTTTGAATAATACTAGCCACGAAAATTGTTCTACCACAATAGTCATGAAAATAGGAAAATCTTGAAAATTTCTCAAGCTGAATTTTTCAAGATATTTAGTGAGAATTTGACAAGAATTTAACTCATTTGAAACACAGTATTTATAAGACGAGCGATCAACAAACGTGCAGGATTTCCGTTGTAACAATGTTTCATGATCATATATATCCTCTTATTTACGAAGGTGTGAAGGCTTGGTTTGGTTGGGTTTTATAGAATATCGACCATTGAATGTTATCTAATACCAAATCCTGTTTATACATATATATATATATATATATATATATATATATATATATTAAGTATACATAATTTGTCAGCATATTTTTGAAGATAACATTCTTTGCCGAGCCTAAGTTCTTTTTTGTACACAGCTAAATGGTTTCAAGTATTGTTATATAACAGTTACAATTCAACATCAGTCATTTGTTTGCACACAGCTTGTTCTACTTGACCCATAGATAGGACCCTATCAGATGCCACCACTCCGGGCCTAAGTGGACGTGAGAGCAATGGCAATGAAGGCGTACTCCCCATTCCACAAATCTTAAGGCTCTAGCCAAGTCATCAGATTGTTTAATGTCATATACGGGACACTAGTTGTAAGGGGGGGTCTTACCTATCGACAGAGATGCAGTCGGTGTATTCAACACCCCCAGCAGATTGGGCCGAGGAAAGTGTGAAGTATTCTAATTAGTTGTTGGTTATTTTTACGAAGTATCAACCTTTGTTAATTCATCTGATGGCGAAGTCAGTCTATCTTTATAGCAATCCAATGGTCTCCAGTGAAGCATTTGGAGACAATTATAGCTTCAAGTCGTTATTCCTAATACTTCTGATTTAAACACAGTTATATGGTTTCAAGTATTTCAATTAAATACTAATAATTTGCTACCAATTTTATGGTTTCAAGTAACATATTTAATAAGAATAACTTGCTTGTACACAGTTATATGGTCCCAAGTACTATATCTAACACAAATACGTATCGTCGTATAGTCTTAAGTATTCCTATCAAATACAAATAATTCTCAAAAAAGATTTACTTGACCCATGAATGGAACTAATTGGTAATAACGCTCTAGATCAAAGTGAACCGGAGAGTAATGGCAACGAAGCGGTACTTCACACACATCACATTACTTGTTAGAGTTCCATCTGTGTGTTTATATATATATATATATATATATAATGAATGGAGATGAAATTCAGGTAAGAAAATTGTATAAAAGTTCCCAATGATTTTTATAGCAAGGCAAGTATAAAACATAATTTATCAAAACAGTTGAGTCCGTTACTCAGAGTTTCCCGGAGAACACACAATCGTCAAGATGTGTACTTATTTTTGGCTGCTATATATACATGTTTTCAGTATCGAAGTGTATCAATTGCATGGATTCTTTTAACACTATATCGTTATCAATCACCCTGATATCACCCTTCGAAGTTCTCCAAGACAGCATCCGATCACCGTACAGAACCGATGAATATAAGTTTTTGTTGGTCGGTACTTGTGTGACCATGTGTAGGAGTCCATCTGAGAACGTCTCTTATGAGTTCGTCCTCATTTCACCAGCAGTGCCCAGCATATTTTGGTCGTCTTTTTTTAATGGTCTGCGAGATGAGAAGTAAATGGCCACGCAAATGCTACTTTGTGGGGTGCTGCTTCTAAGATTTGCTCAAAACAACACACAGTATTCTAGTGTAGTTCCTATCTAGCATTTTTTCCAATTGTATCGTTAGAGTTAAAAGTGGTGCAACCATACAGTGGTGATGACACAGTTACAACTTGGAAGAATTTGTCTTACAAAGCTGATAAACACGACCTGAAGTATAAGAGTTGTGAGGATGCACAACAGCTATCAGTTTATCTTCTCCCTGCTGAAGACATAAGAGAAAGTCCCTTCTGTATATGGCACATCACTTTTTTGGGGGGGGAGGTCAGTCGGCTGGGGCTGTAGAATACACCGACTGCCTTTCTGCAGAGGGCTAAGACTCCCTCCAACAAGTATCCAGTATCTGACACTAAACTATCTGATGGCGTGGTTCTAGTTATGCTGAAACGTTGGGGAATGCGGAGTACCCCATTCATTGCCATCACTCTAAGGTCCACTCGGGTTGGTAGTGGTAGCACCTGATAGTCCGGGAGACTGGGGTTCAGTCCCGAGTCGAGTCATACCAAAGACTCAAAAAATGCTACTTGACGCCGCCTTGCTTAACACTCAACATTATAAAGTAAGGATCAAGGGTAAAGTGGAGCAATCCAGGGAATGGAGTAGCGCCCTCCGCTAAACCCTTGTGTAGTAGCTATTGAAAAGGGAGCCTTCGGGTCACTCTCGACTAAGGTCACCAACTTTACTTACTAATGATTATTTCGCCAATGGCCCGGGAGACCGGGGTTCAATCCCAGGCGGAGTTATACCAAAGACACATAAATGGTACTTGATACCCTTTTATTTAACACTCAGCATCATAAGGTACATATCAAGGGTAAAGTAGAGCAATCAAAGGAAAGGAGTAGCACTCTCCCCTACACCTCAGTGTAGTAGCTACTGGAAAGGGAGCCTTCAGGTTGCCCTCGACTACTGGAGGCCAACTTTATTTATTTTTCAATTACTTCAAACGATATA
Source organism: Sepioteuthis lessoniana (assembly GCA_963585895.1). Lineage (NCBI taxonomy): Eukaryota > Metazoa > Mollusca > Cephalopoda > Myopsida > Loliginidae > Sepioteuthis > Sepioteuthis lessoniana. Next base: position 12,989,892 of record OY757929.1, read on the forward strand.
ATTATGAGCAAATTATTTGTATTTGAACGTATAGGAATACTTGAAACTATATAACTATGTGTAAACAAAAGATTAATATTGAATAGAAACAATTACTTGAAACGATATAATTATCCATATTAGATAGGGTTACTTAAAGCCATACAAATGTGTGCGTATTTCAATCATACATCTTAGATGCATCAGGGAGGTCTTCAGTGATGCGCTGTCTTCATTGCCGATTTCGGGTTATTTCTGCATCATATCAGCTCCGACAGTAACCCCGGCTTGACTCTGAAAGAGCCAAGCCGCCCTCCGTGATCGCGACGTGCTACGCTCGTGCCTCTACCAAAGCAAAGAAAAAATAGATAAAAAGCCGGACTTCGGCCGTTCTTATTGACATCTGTCTTTTAGTAAACAGCCAATGAAAACAGGGCGTTCCACACTCCTCTGCTATATAATTACTATTTCTATAAAATAAGAAAACTTAGTGTAACGGTTTGGAAAAAAACTTTTAAGAAACAACGACACAAAAGATGTAACGCGATTCCTTAACTTCTTGATATAAAATACGGGTTGACATGCCGTTTTATAAATCAATCAATTATTGATGTTAGTAACACCGAAAATATTACATCGCCGTTTTCCAGAGTGTTTTTTTTTTCATCCCAATTCTACGAAGTCCTTTTCAGGTTTGAGGATAGAGAGTCAAAAACATACGAGATGTGATCAGAAAGTATCAAAAATTCTGAAGCTGTCATTTTATTATTTAAATTGAGACGAATGCTAAGCTGAGTAATTATATAATTACCAGCCGTAGTACCCACACTTCGCTGCGACATTTCTCATTTCGTGTCTGTTTACTTGCGTGCACATTTATGTTGATAGTTTATCTTTTAAAGGTAATGAAAAGGCCAAAACATTAAAAGTACATTTCAAATTGTCTTTCTTACAAAGGTTATACATGGGATAATTGACGTGTGTGTGTGTGTGTGTGTGTGTGTGTGTGAGTAAGTATAATTTTTTTCGTTGGTCCAATGAGATAAAAAAGTAAATATTCTAAAACGAATAGGTTCACAAGAGAATTATAATAATTGTTATTTATTCTTCTTCAACTCGTGTTTCTAGCGTTTTAAGTTATCTTCGGGAAGTAAATGGTGTTTCCTTTGTTTTTTGTTTTTTTTTTATAGTAGCGACTGTTTTGATAGGGTTGGGGTTCTCTCTGTGAATATCCAGTTCGAGTTAATTGTCCGAATCAAACTTTCGTCTCTGCGGATGTTGTCAATCTCTTTTTTTTTTCTTTTTTTTTTTACAAGATTGTATTCTGTTTGTTTGTAAGACTGCGTGGGTGTTTGTGTCCATGTATATATATATATATACCTTTGTTTTTGTTTTATATTTTGTTGCTTTTTTTTCTTCTTTATAACCCTCCCCACCCCCTAAATAATTTATGAGAGTTGATATGATATAAAGTTCAACTGATTGCTAATCTTCCTACCCAAGTGATTGTACGTGTGTGTGTGCACATTGGGGATATATATATATATATATATATATATATATATATATATATATATATATATAGGCGCACAATCATTAAAAGTGATTAAAACAGAACAGTTACTTATTAAAATCTGCTTTTCAAAATCATTATGCTAAGGTTGCTAAGCCTCAGGATAACCTACAACTGCAGTAAACGTCATTTGTAAGTCCATAAATACCTACGGCACCTTTATTATGCCTTTCATAACTTAACATGGTGTTGACCGTTTTAATGTTAGCTTGGCTGCAAAAACACGTACAGAAAATCGCATTTTTTTAGAATAGAAATAAAGATATCAAGATGTCTTAGATTCTTCTACTGCCAACTGAAGATACTTATGAAATGCTAATTAGTTTGGTTTGTTTGGGTTTTATGGCATATCAACCATTGTAGGTTATTTAATGCCAAATCCATTTTTATACATATAAACAGTTCTATTTCAAACTATTCAGTTTAGTCAAAGTTAAATGGTTCCAAGTATTGCGATGTATCACTAACAATTCAATTAAAAATCAGTCATTTATTTACTCAAAGTTAAATATAAAAATAGTTTTATTTCATACAGTTTAGTTCTATTTGACTCAGATAGGACCCTATCAGGTGTGACCACTACAGGCTAGAGTGGACATGGGAGTGATAGCAATAAAGGAGTACTCCGCATTCCCTAAAGCTACGTCATTACTGGGGCCTCACCGTCAGATTGGTGCATTCTACAGCCCCAGCCGACTGGACCACTGGACATTCTTTTGGAGAGTCTAACCCATCTGCAGAGATGCAGTTGGTGCATTCTACAGCCCCAGCCGACTGAGTCACTGGACACTCTTTTGGAGAGTCTTACCCATCTGCAGAGATGCAGTTGGTGCATTCTACAGCCCCAGCCGACTGAGTCACTGGACACTCTTTTGGAGAGTCTTACCCATCTGCAGAGATGCAGTTGGTGCATTCTACAGCCCCAGCCGACTGGACCCATTCTAATTAGAATCGTTTACTATACTTTAAAACATGGATATAAAGAACTTTTACAAATGGAACCCAACGGGCTTACGGGTTGTCTACAATCGTAATAAAAGTTTCCTTTTTTTATAATAATTTAAAATAAACTCATATATTTCTTCTCGTGGAAAAAGCCGAAACCCAGTCGGGAAGATAATAAGAAATAAGGAATTCTGGTTGTATCTTTGATGGTTTTTGTAGAAATGGAAATAAAACGAAATACTGACTCCATGTCGGCAGGAATCTGTGTTAATGTTCGCCAGACATTATCCAGGATACCGTAAAGGAAAAATAACAAAATATCTATAAAATGAACAAAAGTAGGAATATTTCTCTGATGTTATTCATTTGTACTCAACAAATGGTTTTGTTTGGTTTGGTTTAATGACATATCAACTATTGTTGGTTATTTAATGCCAAATATTCTTAGGATTTAGTTTAATTTGCTTTTATGGCATATTAACCATTGTTTTTCTTTACACACAGTTAAATGTCAAAATAGTTCTATATCAAACAATTCAGCTTCGCTTAAATACAAATGTAGATCTATTTGACTCATAGATAGGACCCTATGTAGTGCTACCACTCCGGGGCCAGAGTAAACCTGGGAGCGATGGCAATAAAGAGGCATTCTGTATTTCCCAAAGCTCCAGCATTACTGGATCCTCGCCATTAGATTGTTTAGAGTCCTATCTTGGAGACTCGTTGGGGAAGTCTTTCACTTCTGCAGAGATACAATCGGTGTATTCTACAGACCTAGCTGACTCCGCAAATTTAGCATAAGTACACAAAACTGTTCTATTTTATCCATAGATAGGACCCTATCAAGTGCTACTACTCCGTGCCAGAGTGGATCTGGGAGCGATGTCAATAAAGAGGTACTCCGAATTCCTCAAAGCTCCAGCAGCTGTTTTGTGGGCTGTTGCTTCCAGGACTTGTTCAATAGAGCCTGAAGCATTCTTGTGTAATTGCCGTCAAGCTTTTTCTCCATACGTTTAGTTAGCGTCCTTGTAGCGCATCCATATAGCAGTATAGACACGACCACTACTTGGAAAAAACTGCGTTTTTATTTTATTGGTCAGGTCTGACTTCCAGTGTATATATATATAAAGGATTTGGCCTTAAAGTTGATATGTCATAAAACCAAACAAAACTATAATCAAATAGCATCAAAATATAATGTCATAAGAATCAATTTTATCAAACCAACGATTGTAAATACCGACAAGGATAGCAAGTGTAGGTGACAGAAATGAAAAAATTAATAGCATAAGCAAAAGCAGAAAATTGACACAAAAGAAATACAATACTAGGCACGACTGGGTTGGAAAGGTGATCCCCTAGGTATCTGTGCAAGAGACTGAAATTTGACTTTGACAAATACGCACAAACCAGAATCTGTCCTAGAAAATCAGACCGATAAAAATTCTCAGGGATTTTCAGATACAAAACGGATCACCCAATCCAGACAACAAAACACTACCGAGAGTTAATTTACAAGAAAACAATTTTTCATCAAGTGGATTTTGCTGTTCCGGCTGACCATAAAGCGAAAATAAAGCAAAAAGATGAAAAAAAAATTTAGATCGTTTAAGAGAGATGAAAAAGCTAGAAATTATAAAAAATAACGGCAATGCAAATTGGGGACAACTCCAAGGGCACCAACCACAAAAGACTCGAAATCTCTTGAGGGGGTGCTGAAGATCAGAAGAAGAATCAACAATATCCAGACCACAGCACTGTTAAAATCAACTCGAATATTTACAAGGGTCTTTGAGAGCTGAAGGGATCTACTGACACTTGGACTACAGTAAAAGCAAAAACAGTTAAAACTGGCGTGAAAAACTCTTTAAAAAAATTGAAATCATCAGAAAAATGATCCACAATATACTCAGGGATTTTTATATAAAGACGGATCACCTAATCTAAACCTCTCATTAGTCGTTATAATCTACAAGAAGTGGATTTCGTCGTTTCAGTAGAACAAAAAGTGAAAATAAGGGAAGATTAAATGAATACTAGGACCTTGCTTGTAATCGGAAATAAAAAAGAAGGACAAACTATAAAATAAGGAAAGTCATAGTGGTATCAATCTCAGTCGAAACTCTGGGAAGAATCTTAAAGCGTTGGCGAATTAGAAATTTGAAATGAAACCGCCCAGATCATAATGTTTAGGTCGGCTAGAATAGTGACAAGAGTCTCAGAAAGCTGGAGAGACATTTTGTCAGGGTTCAGTGAAAGCAACCAGTAACTACTGGTGTGATAACTCGAACATTGGTTGGTTGGATTTTATGGCATATCAACCTTGTTAGTTATTTAATACCAAATCTTGTTTTCAGGAGCATTCGAGTCGCCCTCGATTACAGACGGCTAACTTTTATATATATATATATATATATATATATATACACACACATATATATACATATATAGTCATTATATATATATATACCCCCATTATATATATATACCCATTATATATATATATATATATATATATATATATATATACCATTAAATATATATATATATATATATATATACATACCCATTAAATATATATATATATATATATATACATACCCATTAAATATATATATATATATATATATATATATATATATATATACACACCCATTATATATATACACCCATTAAATATATATATACATATATACCCATTATATATATATACACATATACCCATTATATATATATACACATATACCCATTATATATATATACACATATACCCATTATATATATATATATATATATATATATATATATATATATATATACCCATTATATATATATATATATATATACCCATTATATATATATATATATATATATACCCATTATATATATATATATATATATATATATATACCCATTATATATATATATATATATATATATATATATATATATATACCCATTATATATATATATATATATATATATACCCATTATATATATATATATATATATATATATATACCCATTATATATATATATATATATATATATACCCATTATATATATATATATACCCATTATATATATATATATATATATATATATGATTTGTAAACGCATACTTTGTGAACATTTTTAAGCGTGCCAGGGCTAATTTGTTTGCTCACAGTGAAATAAAGCTTTTAGTTCCTCATAGTTAAATGGTTATACATATACGATTTGTAAGTAAATAGTTTGTAGGTAATTTTATTTTTTAAATTACAGCTAATTTGTTAGAACACAGTTCGCTGGTTTCGAGTATTGCTATTTAACACTGATAATTCTATTCAACACAGTTCATTTGCACACAGTTAAATTGTTCAATGTATTCCTATCTAGCATGAATGATTCTATTTAGTATCAATCATTTGTTTGCACACACTAAAATGGCTTCAGGTATTGCTATCTAACACCAGTAGTTTTATTTGCACACAGTTAAATGGTTTTAAATATCGCTGTTTAACACTTGTTCATTTTGTTATCAGTGATTTGTCTGTACACAGTTAAATAGTTAAACAGTTCTATTTGATCCATAGATCGGACCCTAATATGTACAACCACTCCGGCTCAGAGTGGACCTGGGAGTAATGGAAATGAAGGGATACTCTACTTTCACCAAAAGTCCAGGACTGTAGTCTCACTTTCAGATGTTTTATTCTACGGCCCTAACCGACTGAACCGACTCACAAAGAGTAAAATAATAATAAAAAATTCCACGAAGCCATTTAGTTTTTCATTGGACGATGATTATGTTGGTTCTTCTATTTAGGAAGGAGTGAATGCTTCTAATAAGCATTTCATTGTTATTTAAGTTATATGAATATTCGGAAAGATTTAAAAAAATATGGAGCAGAAAAATTATCATTCAGTTGCAAGATTTGACTAAAACCTGCCTCTCCAGTCGCGCTATCATGTCCACTTTCGGACAAATACCCTAGGGAAACGTAGGAACCCCATTATCCTACCATCTATGGGTTAAATAGAATCACAACTGTACTCCTAAAAGGATGGATTTGGCATTAAATAACCTACAAAGGTTGATATGCCTTTAAACAACAAACAAAATAAAAACTGCATTATTATCATTACAGGGAATTTAAACGTAATGCCCATCTACAAATTTTGGTATGAAGTGCTTTTTTTGGTGGGGGGGTCCTCGTGGTGTAATGGTTAAAGCGATGGAGTACAAAATCGTAGTAAGCGAGTTCGTATTCCAGTCGCGCTATTACGTTCACTTTCGGGCAAATATCCTTGGGAAAGGTATGAATCCCCTTATCCCTTGGAGGTGCCCGTGGTGTAATGGTTATCGTCGTAGGAAATGGACACGGCGACCCGAGTTCAAATCCTGGACGAGACTGATTGCATTTCACATAGCACTAATACCCTTGGGAAAGGTATGAATCCAATTATTCTCCCTCCAGCTATGGGTAAATAGTAGGACAGACTAGGTTCTTCAGCCTTGGTGAGGCAACTAGTCTAGAAGGAAAACTGAATTCAAAACTGTTAAACTCCGCTTAAAAAAATTGACCTTGTGTCATATCCTGCCCGTGCGGAGGGGTTGGGTAAATATGATGAAGCGCTTTTTTTCGGATCACGATTACATATATGTATACAAACATAATGAAAGTTTTATTGATATATTGACATTTCTTTGATCTTATGAATACACGCGCCATAAAAATATCGAACAAGCTGATTGACGTCTGTAATCGAACTCTTTCTGATCCCTTTAGACAATTTTTTTCTTTCAACGCTTAATGTTAGAGTTACGAACATAGCATAATTCAAACCTGCAGTACGCCACTTAAAAACTACCCTTGTGTCGCCTCCAGACCGTAGCAGAATGGATGGTTTTGGTTTCTTTGTTTAATGGCATATCAATCTTTGTAGGTTATTTAATACCAAGCTTATCCTTCTAGAAGAACATTAGTGGTACTATAGCTGGGAGGAGAAAGGGGTTCATACCTTTCCCAAGGGTATTTGTCCGAAAGTGAACGTAACCATGCGGCCGGAGTTTGAACTCGCTTACTACGATTCCGCAGTCCATCGCTTTAACCATTAAACCACGAGGACACTTCCGGGCGTGAGTGGGGGGGGGGGAATGAGTAAATACACACGCTTTTTTTTGACATTTCAGAGGTAAAATAAGAAGTTTCTATGTCTCACTAGACCACCCATAGTTTAGTTGGGTTCCTCTTGTCCATGATGTAACAACGCAATTAATAATAATATGTTGTAACTGACTGCCCTATTACTTCTGCTCTGCCATACTTAAGCTTGTATATAATCTTACATGGTTCATGATGATATTGGTGCTTCTATGTAGGAAGGAGGGGAAAATTATAACAAGGAGTTGACCGTTATCTGTTATATAAAGAATTTGGATAATTAAAAAAAAACGCGCAAAGTGAACGAAAGTGTCTCAAAAATAGCTTTCAATTTGCAAGGTGGACCGAAAATTGCTTTATTCTTTAAGTCTGAATTTTTAATTGCATTACTACAATACAAATCTCTCATGATGTACTTTTTTCTAGGTTACAGGTACATATAATGAAAATGAAGATAAACGTACCATGTAATTTCTCTTTTTAGTTGATCTGGCATATATATTTTAAATACCCTGTCCGGTGGCAAAAGCTGCTTGGTAGCGCCAGGAGTGGCAGTACCGCCTTCGGCTACCGAAACTGTGTTATCACCCCTGGTTGGCGGCTGATGAGGGCAGGGTATCACACGTGCTTTCATACGTTGTTTGATGAATATATATATATATATATATATATATATATTCATGAATATATATTTAAAAAAAATTTTTTTTTTAATTATCCAAATTCTTTATATAACAGACAACGGTCAACTCCTCGTTATAATTTTCCCCTCCTTACTAAATAGAAGCACCAATATCATCATGAACCACTCAAACAACGGAAACCCGACGAGTTCTCAGATAGCCAAGTTATAAATGCAGTGAAACATTGTGTAAGATTATATACAAGCATAAGTATGGTCGGTATGAGACTTCCTGATGATCCGTTAAGGTGAAACTTTAGTAGGAGATTTCCGACTCGCGATTTCGGTTAATTTTATAATTGGCTCCACTCGTGTTGAGCACTCTTGTTATTGTAGCATTACAGCGTTTACGGTGGGTTTTAGTTTTCTTTTGACCAACTGATTGCATATCTCTTGATTTTTTTCAACTGGTGAGATGGGGTTGGTCTTCTCTTTCTTTTTGTCCCAGGATATTTTTTCTTTTTCCCCCGGGCGGTGATTCGAGATATTTTTATCTCTTGTTCCCGGTGGGGTTTTTTTCTTTTTTTTTCTGGTAACCGTGAATGCTGGTAGATATCAGATTAGTATATATATATATATATATATATATATATATATATATATATTACAACATATGAAAGCTGCATTTCACATAGAATTCATACCCTTAAGATACGACGACTGCATCTATGCAGAATGGTAAGACCCCTCCTTCCATTTGTCCTGGATATGATATTAAACAGTCTGATGGTGAGGCTCCAGTAATGCTGGAACTTTGGGAAATGCAGATTATCCCTTCATTGCCATCGCTCCCAGGTCCTCTCTGACCCGGAGCGAAACACACGATGAGCACCTATCTATGGGTCAAATACAACTGTTTGACATCTAAACTGTGTCCAAACAAATGACTTATGCTAAATTGAATTGTTAGAAATAGAACTGTTTGATCATTTAACTGTCTTTAAACAAATGACTGATGTTTATTTGAATTGTTTGTGATACATAGCAATACTTGAAACCATTTAACCGTGTGCAAAAAAAAAAAAAATTAGTTCATGCTGGTTTAAAAATATTATCAACAAAATGTGTTTACAAATCATGTATATTTTATGTATATGTATTAACAGGATTTAGCAATAAAGGACCTACAGGGGTTGATATGCCATAAAAGGAAAGGACACATAGCATAACAGTTATAGGCGTTGGTTCCCTAAGCTTCAAAGGAGACAATTATCTGGGGGTTGCAGGTTCAATCCTGACTGCAGGCGAGCAACAATACATGAATACTTAACTCTTGTACCCGGTTGCGTGCTGCACGGTTCGTTCGGGTGTGTTGCACCACTGGATACTACACCTCTGGCCTTAGGGAGCCGTCCCCCAGGTTTTAACCCTCTTCGGAGGGGTTGGGTTTATTGGCCGGCGCCAGAGGCGCCCCAAAAAGGGGAATGACGATGAGGACGGAGGCATTTTTGGAACTGCCTGACGCGTGTGAGCTCCGGCCCTACGACTGGACCCACCTTAAAAAGGCCTTGTGCCACATTCTTACGCTGGTGGGGCGTAGGATAAATACAGTACTCGGTTATGGCTAACGGAATCAGAACAGGCAACCCCCGTGGATTCAATAAAGGACGTAGTTCGAAGTTCCGTTAAGGTTCCCGAGTTCGATAAACACCTGAAGAAGGCCGGAGAACATATCGGCAGAAACGTTGTGGAAATAACGATAAAAATGAAGGCAGTAGTCCGAAAACCTTTAATGATAAAAATCGACAAGCTTCGTCTCAGAAATTTAGACAACTAAACTAATCTCCACTTAGCTATAGATAAATTGCAGGGCAGACAGAATTCGTAAACCTTAGTATAGCAGCACGTGGAAAAGAAAACTGAATTTAACCCCTTTAAATATTCTGATTGTGCAGTAGAGTTTGGTAAATATGTTACAGAGCCATACATGAATATGTGAAATGCACATAGAATGTTCATAACTCGTATATAGATAATATAGGAATCCCGAAACACAAAAAAACACTTACGACATTTTAGTTCAGGTACGAAATTTTATTACCTTTGAGTTAAAAGGTTTTTCGACATGAGAGAGAGGCACAATCTTTCTATGCTGACTTTCCCTTTCCCCACCGCCCATCACGTGCGGTACCCGCCGTAAGGCCTCGGCGAGCTCCGAAAGTCAACCGTCTTCCTCGGACGCTAAAACCCAACTCACTGACCTTTTTTTCAAATCCCAAAAATCCTCCGCGCGCGCTTCCGGTGCATGACGACATTCACATCCCGCGGTCATATTTTCTATCTGGGGTTTCTATTATGACATCTCTGTATAACACGTTCGCCCCGCGCGCGCGTGAACACCTGCGCTCATGTTTGCACCTAAATAACCCATGCGCTAAGCGAAAGGTTCTCTGCCTAACTAAACCGAAAGGCAAGATGTATAAAACGAAATCTCTCGGCCATTATATTATAAATGTATATAATCTGTTTCAAGTGATTTTTGCTTGAGAAACAAACAAAAAAATTTAAAAAAAAGGAATGGTACATTTAATTTCAGCAGTTAACAAAAATTTACCTGGAAAAACTTTGCGCGTCAGAAAACATTTGGTCCTTTACTTCCTATTATTCTATAACATGGCTCTTATCAGACAAATTTCACTTGAAACAAAGGGGAAAAAAATTATAAAACTCTTTAAAGTTCGATGATAACCCTCATTGGCTGAGGGCTGTAGAATACACCGACTGCATCTCTGCAGAGGGGTAAGATTTCCCCTACGAGTGTCCCGGATATGACACTAAACAATCTGATGGTGAGGCTTCAGTAATGCTAGAACTTAGGGAAATGTGGAGCACCCCTTTATTACCATCGTTTCCTGGTCCACTCTAGCTCTGAGTGATAGTACTTGATAGGGTCATATCTATGAGTCAAACAGAATTAAGCTGCGTAATTATGCTATATTGAATTGGTTGAACTAGAACTGTTTTTGACATTTTAAACTGTGTACTTATATTGAACTGAATTGTTGGAAATAGAAGTTTTTACATTTAACTGCGTGTAAACAAAGAAAACTCTACTCATGCGCAACTGAATTGCTGGAAATTAAACTGTTTTTTACATTAAAAAATAACTTATGGCCCAGTCAGCAAGAGCAGCATAATGCAATGACTGTTTCTCTGCAGAGGGGTGAGACCACCTCCTACTAGTGACCAGGATATGACATTAAACAATCAGATGGTGAGGTTTCAGTTATGCTGGACGTTTGGGAAACGCAGAATACCCACTCATTACCATAACTCCAGGTTCACTCTGGCCCTGAGTGGTAGCACCTGACAGTGTCCTATCTATGGGTCAAATAGAACTGTTTGACATCTAACCAGTGTACTTAGGCTAAACTGAATTCCTTGAAATAGAACTGTTTTGACAAATGTGTGTAAACAAAAAAATATATTTATACTAAACCGAATTTATTGAAGCTTTTATCAAATGACTTAATTCGGCGTTAAATAATCCAAAAAAGGTTGATACGCCGAAAAACCAACCAACCAACCACCCAACCATGGTCGATGAAAGATATTATTTTTTCGATCCTTAAGTTCATGCCTCGAAAAAACTAAGGCGAGAAAAAGTACTGATTTTTTTTTTGTTTTGTTTGGGTTATCCGTTATATTTAGAATTTGAACGATTTTTAAATTACATTCAGGGCGGAGGCAAAACAACATAAGAAATCTTCATGCTGTTTTGAACAAACCCCAGAAGCAACACCTCACTAAACAGTGACTGTACGGCCACTTACCTCTGATCTCACCAACCATCCAAGTAAGACGAACCAGGCATGCTGGGTAAAGCTGGTTAAGTAAATACGAACTCCTAAACGACGTTCTCTTATGGACACATTCACAGGGATGCGCCAGTATTGGCTGACCAGCAAAAACTTGCATCCTGCTCTGTGTGAACACTGGATACAGTCTAGGTGATTTGTCTGGAGCAATAGACAATAGGGACGGGTGGCGAGAGAGAGCCAGGCAACACCGTGCAATCAACACGGCTTGATAATAATGATTCTCGCGTCAGTGTACGAGGATCATTAGATAAGTTTCCAGACTTTTTTCGCATGGGCACTTTTATTGATAGTACACACATGAAACTCTAGTCCCCTTCGAAGTAATCTCCTCCGGCTGCAATGCACTTGTTGTACCGTTCCAACAATATCTGAAAGGCCACATGGAAGTCTTCTTGTGTGAGCGTGTCAATGACCTTCGTCACAGCCTCTTTCATCTCCTCAATTGTCTCATAACGACAGCCTCTGAGCTTAGGGAAGAACCAAAAGTCAGAGGGAGCAAGGTCTAGACTATAGGGAGAGTGAGGAACTGTGTTGATGCCCATCTTGGTCAAATAGTCTGTGACAAGGATGGAATTGTGGACTGGTGCATTGTCCTGCTGGAAATACCACTGACCCGATTTGAAGAGTGCTGGCCTCTTTCGACAGAATCTCTTCCTGAACTCCCTTAAAACCTCAGCATAGTAACCCTAAACCTAAACCTTTGGCCAATCAACTCTGGTGTATTGACTTCCTTACTCCTCCCATACTTCTCATCATCCCTCACAGACTCCCTGTCCTCCTTGAATCTCTTATGCCACTCAAAAACTGATGCTCGAAAAGCAGTCTGAAGCATTCCATACGTTTCTGTGGCATTTTTTCCTAGTTTAAAACGGAATTTTATTGCATATCGTTCTTCTAAAGTCCAGATTGCATTTTTGAAATTCACCAGCTGTGACAAGCTGGCTTTAGTAGGGTGTATTCCAATTGCTTCTGTAGCTGTTCATTTGAACCTGAAATCATAAACATTGGTCAATCATCTCATAAAATGTATAGCAATAACATAGTCAATTTTCAAGAGTCTACGACAATTTTAAATGCCCGTACAAAAAAGTCTGGAAACTTATTGAAGGCACCACGTATTTCTTTCAAGATAGATTGTGTTCTCGTATTACCCGTACTGCAAATAAAATCTTTGTTAACATGCAAACAAGGGTCTTTATGGTAGGGGTTTCAAGGGTAGAGAACTCTGAAATTTAATCGCTCTTTCTTGGGATTTAGAATATTCTTTATCCCCTGCAAAGGAGTAAGAGCCGCTGTCTGCTCTCTCCCTCCCTCCCAAAATATGACACAAAATTACATCTGGTAGTTAGGCTCCACTTCTGAAAATCTGGGAAGCGCGAAGTACAACTTCGTGACCTTTACTCTCAGGTCCACTCACCCCTGAAGTCCAATCTATGTTTAAAAAACATTTGTATTCAATAAGACTGGGGGAGGAAACTTTAAGAAACAACAGAAAAAATATGAATACGAACCTACCATGAACGCAATTTTCTAACCTCTAGGCATAAAATAACTCTAGACAAGTTGACAGGCCATTAAAATCAATTATAGAGCATATACTTAAATACGATAGGATTATTTGTATTAGGTAAGAATATTTATCATAAAACTAAATTATTTCTATAAAGAATAGTTACTTGAAGTAATAATTGTTTACTAGGGATTATTATTAGTTGAAACTATATAAATGTGTGCTAAAAATGACTTATTAAATAAATAGAAATAATTGCTTAAAACTATATCGTTACAAGTGTTAGATTAGAATACTTGAAACAATACTACTGCGCAAATTATTTGTATTAGATAAGGGTATTTGATTATATATATATATATATATATATATATATATATATACTCCCTTACCCCCGTAGGGTTGAGTTCTCTAGCGAAGAAGTAATCGTGTTGCCATTAGCGTTCATTGCAAGCCTCTTTGTAGATGAATTGAGGTCTCGGCAACCGTTGAACGGATGTATGTAAACAATAGTAATTGTGATTCATAACCGTTTAAAATTTACTTCGCAGCTAATATCTCCTCGTGGCTAAATGGTTAGAAGCTTTGGCTTGGCGTTTGAGTCAACCGGGTTTCGATCCCAGCTACGGGAAGATACTGTCTAGCCACACTGATGAGTTCTGATAGAACGAAACAGATCTGTCTGTGGATGACTATATATACATATATATATAGTAAAGTTGGCAGCCTTAGTCGAGGGTTACCCGGAGGCTCTCTTTTCAATAGCTACCACACTGAGATGAAGGAGAGAGCGCTACTCCATTCCCTGGATTTTTCCACACTTTATAATGTTGAATGATAAGCAAGGCAGCATCAAGTACCATTTTTGAGTCTTTGGTATGACTCGACCTGGGATTGAACTCCAGTGTCCAGTGCCATTGGCGAACACTCTACTCAAATAGACAAATTGCCCGGATATATATATATTTTGTAACAGTGTTGGTTGTCACTAATTCCCTTGGTGGGTTTGTGGCGAACCAAGTGCGATATAATTTGGAGAGTGCTCAATATCTGTGATAGAGCTATTATATGTTATAAAAATAAATAAATATATATTAAATTTTATATATTTAATACTATCGAAGTTTGTGTGCGACCTTAGGTTTCATAAAGTTTTACAAACAACAATCATCAAACAGATAACGAAAGAAAATGAAGACATCGAAAAAAAAAAAAAAAAAAAAACAGTCAAAAACTGTTAGAATTGTGTACAAAATTTTGTGTGTGCGTGTGAGAGTGTGTATGGATTATAGATGAGTATTAGTGTGAGTGGTATCTTGTATATGTGTGTGTGAAGATACGTACGCAGAGCGACGAACGTGAGGTTGTCTTCCGGAGAGATGCAACGGTGCATAAACTAAAATTAAAATGCTGTTATGTAGCAAGGTTCGCTACAGGACGGCCGAGAAAAAATTCTTTATTTCTTTATATATTTGTGTGAATGTTTTTGGAGGTAATTTTAACTAAGGAACAAAACATCTTCACTGCATTTCGAAGAAAATAAAGTTATGATTTGTAAATAGCGTAAATTGGCCAGTGTAGTATGGTAGGCCAGAATCACAGTAAATATCATGGTGTAGGGATATATTGTAATATACTATGGGATATTATACAATATTGGTATTTTATGCTTGGTAGATGGCAATGAAGGGGTACTCCGCATTCCTCAAAGACCTAGGGTTACTAGAACTTCACTATAAGATTTAGTGTCATATTATCAGGACACTCGTTAGTGTGTGGGGGGTCTTAGCCCTCTGCAGAGAAGCAGTCGGTGTATTCTGCAAACAAGTATATAAAGAAACAAATACAGATTTTTTTTCTCGGCCGTCTTGTAGCAAACCCTTCTACATAACAACGTTCATCTATCCGGAAGATAACCTCAAGTTTATCGCGCTGCGTATGTATCTTCATACACACGTATACTAAACATCACTCATACGTCCACACACAATAATACACAACTATACCCCCCCACACACACACTTATAAGCACACATAAAAATTTGTACACAATTGTAACGTTTTTTGACTAAATTTTTCGATTTCTTCCTTTTTTGTTATCTGCCTGATGATTGTTGTTTGTAAAACTTCATAAAACCTAAGGTCGCAGACAAACTTCCATGGCATTAAATATATAAAATCCAATTCACACACACACACACACACACACACACACACACACACACACATATATATATATATATAATCCAAAGGGCAGGAATGAGTGCTCAATACTAATGGCTAGGGGTGGTTTAGTTTGGTTTGTTGGGTTTTATGGCATATCAACCTTTGTAGGTTATTTAACGCCAAATCCATTTTTATGTAAATAATCTGTGCGATTTAAAACAATTCAGTTTAGCACAAGCACACAGTTTAATTGTCAAAAACATTTCCATTTCAAACTATTCAAGCAGTTATATGTAACAATTCAGTTAAGTATAAATACAGTTTTAATATCGAAAAACGGTTTTATTTCAAATAATTCAGTTAAGCATAAGCACGCTGTTTAAATGTAAGTACAGTTCAATTGTCAAAAACATTTCTATTTCAAGCTATTCAGTTTACTCAAACAATCAGGTGCTACCACTCCGGGCCAGAGTGGACCTGGGAGCGATGGCAATGAAGGGGTACTCCGCATTCCCCAAAGCTCCGGCATTACTGGAACCTCACCATCAGATTGTTTAGTGTCATATCCAGGACACTCGTTCTTACCCCTCTGCCGAGAAGCAGTCTGTGTATTCTACAGTTCCAGCTGACTGGGCTAAGAGGCTATGGATGTATAATTAGCTTAGGATTAATGTTACATCAACACTCAACGTACAGAGCTATAAAATGCTTTTATATAAAGACAAAAAGAAAAAATTCACTTACTTGGTATTATTATAAATTTATTTCAGTTTTTTTAAAGACCTTCCTCAGATGAATAATTGAAAATTTTTATTTAAAGGTTTTTATATTGCTTCCGGTAAGAATGGGATTCGGAAAAAAAATCCTTTTTTTTTCTTTAAATTAAAATAATTTTTGATACATTTTATCATATTTGTTAATCAAGAAAAAAAAATTAAAGTTGAATATATATCTATTATTTTTTTTTTAAATCTATATAATCCAAAAAACAAATCATTTTGAATTAAAATAATTTTTAGATATTCTATCATATTTTTTTAAAGGTTGAAGAGATTATATATATATATATATATATATATATATATATATATTCGCCAATGGTCCGGGAGACCTGGGTTCAATCCTAGGACGAGTCATACCAAAGACTCAAAAAATGGTACTTGATGCTACCTTGCTTAACACTCAGCATTATAAGGTAAGGATCAAGAGTAAAGTGGAGTAATCCAGGGAAAGGAGTAGCGCCCCCCCCTACACTTTGGTGTAGTAGTTATCGAAAAGGGAACTTTCGGGTCACCCTCGACTAAGGTCACCAACTTTATATATATAAGCAAACTGCACAAAAATATAGGCGGTGAAATAGTTAAAGCACTGAACTGCGGAATCGTTGTACGCGAGTTCGAACTCCAGTCGCGGTATTACGTTCACTTTCGGACAAATACCCTTGGGAAAGGCATGAACCCCCTAATCCTCCAATCTATGAATTAATAGTAGCCCTGCTGTCCTTCTAAAAGAATGGATTTGGCATTAAATAACCCGAGAAGATTGATATGCTATTAAATAACAAACAAAAATGTAAAAATGATCGCGATTCCCTAACCAACATCTTGGCGAAAAATTACCGGAGATTTGTTTACATGTAGTTAAAAATTAATTAAAGCTATGAGTGTTTATTCGGGATTATTATTTGTAACTTGAAACCATATGATAGTGTTCAAACAAATTATTATAATTTAGTTAAAGTAATTACTCAAAACCATGCAATTATTAGTATTAGATAGGAATACTTGAAACTATACAAATGTGTACAAATTGTTTGTATTAGATTGGAATACTTGAAACCATACAACAGTGAGAAATTTATTTGTTAAATTGGAAGACTTGATATGATAAATATGTGTAAAAACCAATGAAGAAATAATAAGTAAAAAAAAAATGTAAATATAAAAATACAATGAATGTAATTCTATCACCTCTCAGCATACAATAACCGTATACAGGTTGACATGCCTTTAAAATCAAAATGACTCAAACATCACATTGGTCCGCTAATTTTTAAAAAAAGAAAAAGAAAAGAATATTGCAGTCAAAATTCGGTACTTGTTAAAAGCCGTGGTCTTTAAAAAAAAGGTCCCGTCCTCTTTGCTAGACCTACTTACCAATTCAGGTGTCCGATATTTGTTATAGAGCAATAAATAAATATATATTGGGTTTGTTGGTTGTTTTTATTTTCTTATATCTTACTCCATTAGAAATAAGCGTCTAAACATGGATCTGCTTTTTTTAAACATAGCCGAATTACCCGGGGGGTGGGGTGCACTATATTACGTACATAAAAAGAAAAACATAACAAAAACACGTAAATCCTATCGTCAGCTTTATGGACAGAGTTGCCCCTGAACACTCTAAATCATCTACAAGGTACGGATGGGGTCCCGATCGGAATGTTGCTGACTTGTTTTGTCCACGACACAGCATTCTAAATTGATTATCCCGTGTAAATAAGAGCAAGTAAAGTTGGCGACTGTAGTCGAGGGCGATCAGAAGGCTCCCTTTTTAATAGCTACAACACTGAAGTGTAGGGGAT
This sequence comes from Sepioteuthis lessoniana, assembly GCA_963585895.1. Taxonomy (NCBI): domain Eukaryota; kingdom Metazoa; phylum Mollusca; class Cephalopoda; order Myopsida; family Loliginidae; genus Sepioteuthis; species Sepioteuthis lessoniana. The sequence continues at coordinate 13,008,299 of OY757929.1, forward strand.
GGCTTGATACGTATCTTATATTGCTGAGTGTTAAGCAAGGAGGTATCAAGTACCATTTTTAAAGTCTTTGGTATGACGCGACCTGGAGTTGAACCCAGGTCTCCCGGACCATTGGCGAACACTCTACCTACTAAGAGGGACGTTCCAAAAGTAATGCCTATTTATTTCGGCAGACTCTGCAACAAATACAGGAAACACATTTTTTCCATCATTGACAACACATATGTTAGATGCAACAGAAGTAATGCCTTCTTTCCATCGAAACTACAACAGAAGTGCGCTTAGCGTAGCAAGAACTGGAACCGACGACCAGGGTTCAAATCCTAGACAAGGTTGTTTACGTTTCACTTCGAGCTAATGCACTTGAAAAAAAAAAAAAAAAAAAAAAAAAAAAAGCATGAACCCATCAGTTCTCCTCCTCCTCACCTATGAGTAGAGAAATTCGAGTTCTTTAACCTTGATATGGCAACGAGCATAGGAGAAGGAAATTCTGAATTAAAACCAGGTTTACTCCGATTTAAAAAGAAAAAAACGCCTCGTGTCACATCCTGCCCGCGGCAGAGGGGGTGGGTAAATACATACAACGGATATGGGGAGCAGAATTATGCCTTTGGATTGAGCAAGTTCTCTGCGATTAAACACTAATTTCCACATCATCAAAGTCAGACTTTTTCCTTAGGACTGCTCCGAAAGTAATGCCTCCAGTATATATCCTAAAATTAGAATGATTCAACAGACACGGGGAGCACAATGATACCGTTGGATAGAGCAAGTTTTCAGCTACAAAGTTCTTTTTTGGGGGGGAGGGGGGGCAGAAGGTAGTCGGTATTTCTGCATCTTTAACTTCCAAACATTGATTTTTTTTTGTTGTTTTTTTTTTTTAACAAGAAAAACGAAAATTTAAGAAAGACAAAATTGAACAGAATTTTTTTTTAACATTTGATTTAGATACGATTGCAGTCCTGACAATTTCATACCCATAAAAAATGAAAAAAAAACATTGAATCACTAAGCTTTGACTAATCTTTACAATATATTTACATTAAAAAATAAATAAATAAATAAAAATGGAGAATACCTCCCACTAAAAAAATAAATAAGTAAATAAAATTTTCTTCTAATTCATATTAAAAGCGCGGTACTAGTAATCCGAAACCAAACATTTTTACACCTTCATTTTCCGATGAAAGCATCATTGGGGAACAAAAAATGCGTTGGTAAACGGGCCCAAACCGCACTGTTTACCAAAACTTCTCGTTCCCCAATGATACCTACATCGGATAAATGAAGACTAGTTAGGCTTTAGATTAATCTCACTGCTCTTTTTACCCTGACCTATTACTTAAAAAGAAAAAAGTTTTTGGTATTTGGATTTTTTGTTTGCATAGTAAATAAAAAAAATTTGAAGAGTGTCAAAATCATTCGTATTTAAATTTATTAAAAAGAAAAAATTTGATAAAATTTGTATTTTTCTTACAAATTTTCCCCGCATTTTAATATCGTGAATTCGATGAAACTTGGTCGAACTGTAGTGGTTTTGGCGAATAAATCAACTGAAAAAAAATGTTTGCGTAGCTATATCTGATTTACAATTAATTCTGGATTAACGATAGTTTATTCGGGATTATCCATATACTTTAACTCTTTTAAATTCCTTCTGAGCTACTGGTGTTTTTGGTAATATATTTCGGCATATATTTTATGAGAAAGGGAGGTCTCAAATTCTGAAATTAATTCAAAATTAATGAATAATTACAGTAGCCTTGAAAACAAGGCTTAGTATACGTTGACTGCATTCTGCCCCAAATGGAATGTCATAGGTATGACACTAAAATGCTTTTAACAGAGCTCTGGAAACGTGTAAAGTCACTTTTTTATTGTCGTTATTTCTTGGTCCACTCTGACCCGGAACGGTAGTACCTGTAAGGGTCTCATCTATGAGTCAAATAGATGAGTTTAAAAATTATTAGTATTCGACAGGACAGTGTGAAAAAAAAAAAAGAATTAAGAAACCAAATAACCCTCGACGAATTGAAATGCCCTTAAAATCAATCATGAATAATTACAAATGTTCGTGGTTACAATCAGGTGAATACGACGTTAAGAATGTACAGCCGTCCACACTATAGAAAGTGATTTTTCAAGAACTTTGTAAGAGGTACTGTATATTTGAGGGACCTCACTTCTTAACTTGTACCAATAACTCTTATAAAAAAAATTAAAAAAAATCTCTGCCTTGATTGTTTATTTTCATTTTATTTCTGACCTCAGCCTTTTTTTTTTAAACACAAAATCACAAATATTCAATTGGCATATGAGTTGACACTTTAAACAGAGGTTTCTATAATATCACCAAAGTTAAACAACGACGAGCCTGTACTCAACTTGGATGGGTGACCACTTAGAATCGGTGCTATAAACAATCCGAGCCTTGTATACTAAGCTAAGCTGAAACTTATCAAATTCTAAGCACGCTGAAATCAGTTTCCCGCTAGATGACCAAAGTTAAGCAGCGACGAGTCTGTCCTCTACTTAGATGGGTTACAACTTAGACTCGGTGCTCGGAGCCTTGCATGCTAAATTGAGTTGAAGTTTAAGACACCCGAAAAGAAATGGTTCTCGTTAGATTACCTATGATCCCTTTAGTTCTCAGTATACTCCAGGTACTGAAAACAATTTGCAGCTTGTGTAACGAACCAAGCAAGCTTAGAAAATAACAATTTAAGATAGAAACTTCCAAAGATGTTCTACATGCGGGGAAAAAAAGATAGGTAAATAAAATTGATAATGGAGAAAAATCTGATATAAAAATCATTTACTTTTTTTTCCAGGAAAGTATGTTTAACAAACATAGATATTTATTGAAATTCCAGAAAATTAAATCGTGCAGTTTTATCTAAATTATTTTAATTTATTTTCATTTTTAACTGTAAATATTTTTTTCATTTTATGAGTTAATAAAAAAAGAAGTTATATCAACTGATTTTTAGTAAATTGTTTGTGTATTCGGCACTGAAAATGTTGCAATTTTCTTAACTTAGTTTTGCACGAGGCTAGAAATACGAGGTACCCAGTGAGAATTGAACTCACTTGTCACAAGCTTCTCATGACGCAAGGCATCCAAAAATTTTTCCCCTATTCAATTGTAATAAAAATTTTTCCCCTATTCAATTGTAAAAAAAGATTTATATACTCGAAGAAATAAATAAGACTCTTTTAAAGAAAATAAGTTTTATATCAGATTTTTTCTTTCGCAAATTCTATTGTTCAGTAGAATGCATAATTATTCGTTTTGTATGGATGACTTCAGCATTTGCTCATGGGTGGCCAATTATTTTCAACAAGTTCGTGGGTACGACACGATTTTTAATGTTAAACAAGCTATGCTAACGAACCATTGTTAACGAGCTAGATTCTCACAGGGTGATCTTACTAAGCTTACTAATTGAAAAAGAAAAAAGAAAATTGTCTGCTTCTGAGGTGTGAAAAAAAAACAACAAAAAACAAAAGAATAAAAAGAGATTTTTAAAAAAGTAAGTGAAGGAATAAATAAATAAATAGATAAAAAGCAATTATCTCTTTTACTTAGCTGTAATTAAATCTTAGAAAATTGATTCTAGTCTTAAAATAATCTTCCTTGGTATCAATGACTTACTATTTAGTTCAGGCTATAATTAGCAATCGATTCATTTAATTAATCAAATAAATAAACAACGGAACAAAAAGTTTGATTGATAATTTTTTTTGTGTGTGTGTGAAAAGTAAAAGAAAAAATATGAAGATACAAATTAACGATATATATATATATATATATATATATATATAGATAGATAGATAGATAGATAGATAAGTTATGAAACCATCACGTGGGAAACTCACCTTTTGGTCGTCAACACTCTCTCAGTGATGTGTTAGCGTGCGTGCCGACTATTCGTCCTGAGCAAAGTTCTAACGGTAACTACAACTACTACTACTGCTAGTAGTAGTAGTAGTAGTTGTACAATATCCGATGGGTGGGTGTATGAAAGGGAAGGAAGTCGGTATTTCTGCATCTCTATTCCTCTGACTATCACCTTTTTTTTGTTGGTTTTTTTTTTTTTTTGCTATTATTACGTGCGGGAGTCGTTCATATTACCACAAGTACTTTCAAAATTAACATTACTTGAAGCATTTTTGTTTGTTTGTTTCATTGTTTGTTTTTTTATATCGTTGTTTTTTTTATGTTGTTTGCTTTTATTTCTTTTCCTTTTTTTACTTCTACCCGACCGACCTCCTTTTTCCCGCCAGGCTCCTCTCCCTCTCTCTCTCTCTATATATATATATATATATATATATATATATCTCACCTATTCATACGTTGTTTTCACGGGTAAAAAGAAAACAACTTTTAATAAAAGAATAGAGAAGCTAAGTTAACCAGATTATTCCATTAAGGAACGCAGAAAAAAAAAAACAATAGAGGCATATATATATATATATATATATATATATATATATATATGTGTGTGTGTGTGTGTGTGTGTGTGTGTGTGTTAAAAAGCGACTTATCTCGTAACTTACTTTGGTCTGAGGGACACTACTCACGTGGTTATTTACTAAGCTGTGTTTAGTTGTGGCACTGAGCCGAAAGTATTGGGGCACCCGGTGAGAATCGAACTCACTAAAAATGGTCTGCTAATCCAATTTGCAAACCATTACATCACGTGAGCTGCCCCCACTCATGTGGCGTGTCTTGGGCACGAATAGCCGGGCGAATTCCATTCCTGTTCGGGTTTCGTTTGAATTCAGAGTTTTCCCTCGTCTGGCAAGATTAAAAAGCTCAGTCTGACCCACTATTTATTCATAATTGGAGGGAATATAATTAGATTCATGCCTTTCTCTGGAGTATTGGCGCAATGGGAAATATAAACAACTTCATTCAGGATTCGAACTTAACAATCTGTGTCCACTTCCCACAACGAGAACCATGTGAATCGCTCGTGTATTATATTCTTGATAATGACCGATGATAGCTAAAAGAATTCAAATTACAATACCAAAAAAAGATTAAAAGAAAAAGAAATAAAAAGGACTTGGAGTGATCGTATATATATATATATATATATATATACTTCATAACTATTTACAGCATTTCACAAAACGTCAGGGAAAACTTAAAAAAAAAAGAAAGAAAGCAAACGAACAAACAATCCTTGTTTAATGTTTGTCATATTTAATGAAGGACATACAGAGGGAGAGAGACAGAGACAGACAGAGACAGAGAGACAGAGACAGTGTTTCGGTCTATCATTTTTCCACTTACTTTTGCTCATCTTGTCGGATTTACCAAATCTAATATTTCTCCATATAAGTAAGTAAAGTTGGTGACTGTAGTCGAGGGCGACTTGAAGGCTCCCTTTTCAATAACTACTACACCGAGGTGTAGGGGAGAGCGCTACTCCTTTCCCTGGATTGCTCCACTTTACCCTTGATACGCACCTTATATTGCTGAGTGTTAAGCAAGAAGGTATCAAGTA
>OY757929.1:13018814-13128814 GCA_963585895.1 Sepioteuthis lessoniana
GTTGATATTCCATAAAACCAAACCAAACCAAATCCTATATATTTAATATATATGTATAAAGAGGATTTGGCATTAAACAACCTACAATGCTTGATATGCCATAAAACCCAACCCAACCAAATCCTATATATTTAATATATATGTATAAAGAAGATTTGGCATTAAACAACCTACAATGGTTGATATGCCATAAAACCCAACCAAACCAAATCCTTTATATTCAACATATAGGTATAAAGAGGATTTAGCATTAAACAACCTACAATTGTTGATATGCCAAACGGGAGCCTCCACAAAACTCCGAACTGAACCCTTTATTCAATCCATGAGGCTAGATGGTTCTAATTCCATTAACCATGACCAGGTACAAGTATTAAGCTATTGTGAGTATTCCTAGTTATTGACCAGCAACTGGGATTGAACCTGCAGCCGCTAGATGAATTCATTGGGAAGCACTTTTCTACAAACGCCAATATCCGCTGCGCCATATGTCCTGCTAGATACGTGATCCTAAATGAGGCTGTTTGCATTTCACGTAGAGCTAATACCCTTAGGGAAAGGTATGAATCCAGCAATTTTCCCCAACAGCTATGAGTAAATAGTAGGGCAATTCGGGCTCTTTAAGGTCTAGGAGAAGGAAAACTCAGAATTCTAAATAGTTGGACCCCGCATGGTTATTCGCGCTTAGGAAACACTGCATGGATTATGCCCCCACAATCAAACCAGTTTACAATATGTGCCTTTTTATGAGTGAATACGGTTTCTAATATGCAGTTAATTACCCACCCATCTCATTGTGTTAATGTGTGACACGAGGTCGGTTTGATATAAAGTTCCCTGAGGAAAAACAAGCCTCCCAGTGGGCTCGGGTAGGGTGGGGTGGAAATTGCTTAATTCTGTTTGGCACCTAAGACGCTGTGCAATAAACCCAGCCATAACTACTCGAAGAGACCACAAGTGCTGTCTGGAAGCAGAAATCAGATAAAACCCTAAAATAATTTTCAACTGAAGATAAGTTTGATATTAGTTATAGTATTTATCATTCTTTTTTTTTCTTAATAAATAAATAAATAAATGGACAGATTTTTTTTTAATAAGATCATCATCATGATGTCATGCCGCTAGCACGGATATCCCTGACCCTCTCTCGCTACTTCTCCCTATTATTCATTGCTTCTGGCAGGTCTTCGAGGTTACATCCCGTATCCTCACATATCTGCTGTATGTGTGTTCGAGCTGGTCGACCTGCTTTTGTTTGGCCATATGCGGGGGTCCATAGGAGTACATCACTGATGAGTTCGTCCTTGCTTCTCCAGCAGTGTCCTGCGTGTCTGGTTCGTCTAAAAAAGATTTTAGTTGCCGAAGATTCTTTAAGTTTTGTTAATTTTTTTTAGATACATAAGGACACATGACACTAGACATTGACATCTGGTTTCGACACCAACTTCTTGTCCATATCCTTTTGCCCTACCTCTTTTTTCTTTATTTGATTATTACTTCGCTTTTTTAAGGACTAAGAATCCATTGAAAGAATTTAAATTTTTTTCTCTCTCCATTATGTGATGACTATTGGAAGAGGTTAGTTTCTTGTAATCTTTTTTGAATTTTTCTTCCAATGATATGAAATTGTTCTGTATGAAATTAATAAACTTATATGTTGGTTATCTTACGTTGAGCACTCCTGGAGATTTATAAGAATCTTCTTATATATCCTCAAAGTGAATCATTTCCAACTGATCCTCTTAGCATATTTTATATATATATATATATATATATATATATATATATGTATATATTATTTGGTCCATTTAAACCGGAGTTGGGAGTAATTCCATCAGGACAAGAAAACTATTCAAGATTGAACATTCAAATTTAAAAAATTAATTTACTTTAATTCTAACCGACAATAAAATAAAAAACGGAAGTGGGCTAAATGAGGAGATAACTCTTCACCTCTCTTCTATCCCCTCCCACCCTTCTTTCCGGTGTCTATTCTGATTTATTTTATCCATAAGATCTGAAGAAGTCCTGTAGATTTTTTCGTTTTTTTTTTAATTTAACAAAAACACTTAATAGGATGGAAATAAATTCATAATCCTAATCTGACCGGTTTGTGTTTTTTCTAAATGAAATATATATATATATATATATAGTGATAGTCAAAAGTATTTACCCACCTTCGAAAATTTTTATTTCTCATCCTAAAACGTTATATTTAAAAAAAACAAGTTAAACATCACAATCATGCTGAATACAAGTCTTCCTGTGTACAAATTTAACAAAAAAAAAACCCCCAAAAAAACACAAAAAACTTCTAAAACTTCCGATTCATCAAAATTAACCCCTTTGGCCGCTAACATTTTTTTACAGATTCACAGCATTCTTTCCACCAAAGACTGGAAGTAGCCTGAAGAAAGTTCTTCGAAGCTTTCCTGCAAGAGTTGCCCGAGGTGATCTGCCGTTGTGAGTTGTTTAGCTCTGATTTTTTCGGTCAAATTCATCCCACACCAGTTCAATGGGATTTTAAGTCCGCTGATTGAGTCGGCAAAGACATCAGTTGAAAGTTTCCTGCCTTTAATGTACCTCTGGCAGAGTTTACTAGTATGCTTTGTGTCATTATCTTGCATGAGTACGAATCCTTGACCCACAAGCCGCATTCCTTATGGGATCGCGTGATGCTGCAATATGCTGTGATAACCAGTCCGATTCAATCTGCTTTTCATCTAGTGAAAATCCTGACTTTGCAACGGGAAAAAGCTCCCCAAACCTCTCCTATGCTTTACATTTGGTGTAATACAGGGGGTTGCTGCTCTTTCACCGACTCTTCGCCAGACATAGACACTCCAATTTGACCCAAAGATTTCGAACTTTGATTCGTCTGTCAAAAGGGATTTTACTCCATTACTCTATTGTCCAGACATTGTGCACCTTGGCCCACTGGAGCCTTTTGACATTGTTTTGCTTCCTCAACAGGGGTTTCTTAACAGCAATTCTGCCATATAGGCCATCTTCACAGAGTCTTCTCCTCACAGTTAACGTTGACATTTTTTCATGACATTTGTTCAGTTGTCGAGTGATGTCGTTAGCGGTCAGTCTATCTTTCACGCAAACTGATAACTGATGAAATTAATTTCGGGTTTTCTTATCGCTATTGGTCTACGACCCCTAGTTTTTGGTCTTGTTTTGTCCCGTTTCCTAATGTCTCCTAATAGTACAATCCACTGTAGTTCTGGGAATTCTTATTTTGAGTATTAAACAAAAAGGCCTTCAAAACAATTTTTCAAAAGATATTTGGTTATACTAAGATCAAAGTTACTGAGGAAAATTTGTATTTAGTATAATAAATAAAAACATTGTGGTATTAATACTTAACTTGCATCATTCAAAATAAATTGAGGAGGTGCCCGTGGTGTTAAGGAGGTGCCCGTGGTGTAATGGTTATCGTCACAGGATATGGACACGGTGATACGAGTTCAATTCCTGGACAAGACTGATTGCATTTCACATAGCACTAATACCCTTGGGAAAGGTATGAATCCAATTATTCTCCCTCCAGCTATGGGTAAATAGTAGGGCAGACTAGGTTCTTCAGCCTTGGTGAGGCAACTAGTCTAGGAGAAGGAAAACTCTGAATTCAAACCTGCTAAACTCCGCTTTAAAAATTGACCTTGTGTCATATCCAGCCCGAGCGGAGGGGTTGGGTAAATAGGATCATTCAAAATAATATTTTTAAGATGAGAAATAAGAATTTTTGAGTGTGGCTAAGTACTTTCAACCTTAATGCATATATATATATATATGTGTGTGTGTGTGTGTGTGTGTTTGTGTGTGTTGACAAAATCTGATAGTGGCGGGAAATTTTTAACTATTACTTTTTCAAGAAATAGAAATCAAAAAGTAAAATTAAAAAAAAAAAATGAAAGACATATTCCGATATGTTACTATATATATATATATATATATACAAATGGAGAAATGGTAGATTTTGGTGAATCTGACAAGATGATAAAAAAGTAACTGGAAAAGTGGATAAATTAAACACTTACAACGGGTTTATTGGTAATATTTCGTTCTTTACAATCAGAAGAACTTCATCATACTCAACGTTTTTTGAATTATTCTACATTCTAGCAAATGAGATAAAAAATGGTATAAAAGGTGGGAAAGGATTTAAAATAAAGAGATAGATAAGGGGAAAGAACAAGGAGGGAAATAGATATACGTTGAGTGATGGTGGTTGAGGTTAATTTGGATTTTGACAGTGACCGTCTGGGTAGATGGTTGCAGCTAGGTGGTACCAAAGTATATCGGGTTTCATCAGAGATTTCACCCGACACAGGTGGATTAATTTCAGTGAGAAAGAGGGAAGTTTTTTCCTTCGTTTGCTAAAATGTAGAAAAACGCAAAAAATGTTTTATCAGATGAAGTTTTTCTGTTAGTAAAGAACGAAATATTACCAATAAACCCGTTGTGTTTGATTTATCCACTTTTCCCCTTATTTCAATCATTGTTGTATAATGGCTCGTACCACATAACTTCCGGTATTGCGGAAGAATAAAAGACGTAGACAGAGGCAGAAGTAGAAAGAGAAGTAGAGAGATAACTCTGAAAGGACGTCGGTCAGGAGTAAGACCAACTTCTGACGTAACACCAACAGCGAGAGATTTATAATACTTGTCGGACTGTAACACTTGAGTTAATATACAATTAAGTATTTTTACTGTGTATCTTTTCCTTTTACTGTGTATCTTTTCCTTACCACGATACAACAATCATATATATATATATATATATATATATATATTAATAACATAGTTTGCTATATATGTAAAACAAAAAAAATACCATTTCTTATATATATGTGTGTATGTTTGTGTGTGTGTTAATAAAATAGTTGTTATATCTATAAATAAATAGTGCTTAATATCAAACCATGTGACCAAGTCCGATAACCGCTTACACGAGAAACATATCGTTACCAAGCACCGTTGAATACTTATATCACGTGACATGAGCAGTTCAAGTCGTAGTTGGTGCGCTGAAACGTTGTGCATTGCTTTGCTCCGTGTGAGATTTGAAAGCTGCATAGAGGAATGTGTATCATAGTACAATTCAGGAATTTATGCTCTGTGGGTTCTAACCGGGCCATTAAATCGCGGAAGCAACCCAAAACATTTGTTGTGCGAAAGTTGACGGCGCTTAATCAGAGAAAAGTAACCAGATGGTTAAAAAAAGAATTTCGCTCAGATTAAAGAATCTCGGCAATCAAGCAACGCCAGAGAGGCCTAAAACGTGGATTCTGAGATAGATAAGGGGAAAAAACAAGGAGGAAAATCGATATAAGATTGAGTGATGGTGTTTGGGGTTAATGTGGTATCTAGAAACAAAACCACTGAGTAGGACTAGGAGAGTATCAGGCGACTTCGACAACCCACTGTCCTGTAAGGTTTGTCACCTTCAAAACCTTGGCAAAAGCATCTAGAGCTGCTGAATTGGGCCTCATGTTACCGAAATATTGCAAAACCTTTGACTCACCCAAGTTGTGACTCATGTTATCAAAATATTGCAAAACTTTTGATTCACCCTAGTTCTGCCTCACCTTACCAAAATATTGAAAAACTTTTGACTTACTCAAGTTTTGACTCATGTTACCAAAAAATTGCAATACATTTGGCTCACCCTAGTTCTGCCTCGTTACCAGATTATTACAAAACTTTTGACTCCCCCAAGTTGTGACTTACGTTGCCAAAATACTGCGAAACTTTTGGCTCACCCTAGTTCTGCCTCATGACACCGAAATATTGCAAAACTTTTGACTCACCCAAGTTGTGACTCGTGTTACGAAAATATTGCAAAACATTTGGCTCACCATAGTTCTACCTCATGTTACGAAAATATTGCAAAACTTTTGACTTACTCAAGTTGTGACTCATGTTACGAAAATATTGCAAAGTTTTTGTCTCCCCCTAGGTTAGCCTAATGTTACCAAAATATTGCAAAACTTTTGACTCACCCTAGTTCTGCCACATGTTACGAAAATATTGCAAAACTTTTGACTTACTCAAGTTTTGACTCATGTTACCAGATTATTTCAAAACTTTTGACTCACCAAAGTTGTAACTTATGTTACCAAAACATTTGGCGCACCCTAGTTCCGCCTCATGTTACTAAAATATTGCAAAACTTTTGACTCACTCTAGTTCTGCCTCATGTTACCAAAATATTGCAAAACTTTTGACTCACCCTAGTTCTGCCTCATGTTACCGAAATATCGCGAAATTTTCACGAGGCTCATTCGATAAATAAGGAATTGTTTTTAAAGGCAAATAATTTTTCACAGAATTTTTTCTTCCATCAATGTAAACACTGCGTTTTTTTTTAAATTGGTAAACAGCAAAAATTATTTTATCTCACAAAAATATTTGCTCAGAGACAATTCAAAAAGGAGGCAAATCAAATAAAGTGCTTCAGGTTTAAACAGAGGTCAGTGATCAAAATTTTGCCAGCTGAAAAATGAGAAGAACTGTAGTGGTACCATTTAACCAACATCTGGGAGGATAAGGGGGTTCATACCTTTTTCAAGGTCAGAAAGTGAACGTAACAGAGCTCGAACTCGCTTACTATGAGGCTGCAGCCCAGATCTTTAACCATTACGCCACGAGAATGTTACTTATGTGTTTGTCCTTGCTTTTCCAGCGATACCCGCTAGTCTTGTTCGTCTTACTTGGATGGTTTATACGTTGGGAGGTAAGTGGCCGAGCAATGGTGTATTGCTTTCAGGATTTCTTCAAGACAACACGCAGCATTCTTGTGAAGTTCCCATCTAGCTCTTTTTCATCGTTTTGTTAGCAAGAATGTAGTGCATCCATAGAGTAGTACGGACACAGCTACAGCTCGGAAGAAATCCCGTTTTCTTTTATCGGAGAGATCAGATTTCTGCATGATCGATAACGTGTCGATAGCAGTCCACGCCATCAGTAGGCATTCGTTGACATCATTTTCAGTTGATGAGATATTGCTACCGAGGTATGGTATGGGAACTTGTTTTCTAATTCTAGATGGCCCCTCTTCGTTTAGAATATATGAACTCTATGTTCACGTAGAAGCCAATGACTCCTGTTCATTGTTCCGGGCTATGCAGCAGGGATGCAGCTTGAACAGGTGCATCTACAAGAAGTGCTAGATCATATGCGCAGTCTGTGACTGTTATTGTTTGTTCAGGATCTCATCTGCTTCTTATCTTATTAAGGGTAAAGCCATTTCTTTTTATTAGATCTATCAACGTTCCAACTTCGTCAAGGAAGATTATTATTATTTGATTGACTCAATCAGCTGGGGCTGCAGAATAACTGACTGCATCTCTGCCGAAGGGTAAGACTACTCCAATGAGTATCCTGTATATGACATTAAACAATCTAATGCTGAGGCTCCAGTAATGCTGGAGCTTTGGGGAATGCAGAGTACCCCTTCATTACCATCGCTCCCTGGTCCACTCTGGCCTGATGTGATAGCACCTGATAAGGTCCTATCTTTGGGTCAAATAGTTGTAAACTGTACTTATGTTAAACTGAATTGTTTGAAAAATAACTGTTTTTACATTTAACTGGGTGTTAAAAAATTGCAGCAGTGTACAATATTTTTTTTTTATTTTCATGTTTTAAAAACATTTCTGAAGTAAGGCCATTACAAAGATCCAGGTTTCAATTTGTTTTTAAAATGGTAAAAAGAATTTATTTCTCAACGGAAATTTCTTTTACATGCATAAAAATCAATTTCTTGTAGATTGTTTAATTAAAAACAAAACCCTCAAATTAATTAAGTGAGAATGATTATATAAAAAGAAAATATTGTTGACGAAATTAGGACTGGACATTTCTTTTAATGAAAACTTTCCCTTATCTAAAGTACCGAAAATTTTAAAAAGAATTGTTGAGGTCGGCAGTACACCGTGTTGGTCGTAATCAGACGGAAATATGAGTTACTCATACGTGATAACGTCTGATAACGCTTGGTATTTGTCGTGCGTCCCACCGACCAGATGAATGTGGCACAAGGCTTTTTTTTTATGTCTGATTACACTTTGCCAGTTTTGCTCTTATACGCTAGTTATATTCATTTTGTGTGTATTCACTATGACCATATTTGCAGAGCACGTGCTTGTGTGTGAAAATACGTATAACAATAAGCCGGCGGTGTCACTTCGTCAAAACGTCCGCGAATAATATTCTTCCTGCTACCACATGGGCATAAAAAGAAATAACTAGTCGATTTTCGGTAGATTTTCTTTTTAAATCGGAATCGTTTTTCTTGGGTGAAGGTTGTTTCTTTTCTCCTGAAAAGTTTTAAAGGAAATTTGGTAATCATTCATTCATCTCCGAAAATTGTTTATAAAATTTCAATCTGCATCGTCAGCTTTAAAGAACGATTGAAGAAGACTTATTGGTATCGATGCAAAATATGGAAGACCAGAACTGAAGAAATAAAAGTTAAGTATCAGTCATGGAATATCAAGGATAATATCATGAATCCTAACACTAAAAGACAACACATTCGCGAATGCAATCACCAGGAGGATGCAAATAGCCCGACATAAATTAAGTCAACTGAAAAGACCAGGGATAGTTAAAAATCACAAAGCGGTCCAACCCGAAACAAATCTGATGACACGCGTGATAAAACCGAGGAAGAAATTAAAACAGCCTTGTAACGTTACGGCACCAAATGGACTGTTTGTAACGTTACAGGACCAAATGAGACGTGTGCGGTGTTGCCTCACTGACCCGGCACCCTCTCTAATATTAAGAGGCGTTGCACTTCTCAGATTCAAGACGAACCCGTTGCTCCTTTAGATACAAAAGAGTTTACTTCTGATCGCAACAATTTTATATTGCAGTCAGTCGCGAAACACGAGAGAAAGTCAGAGTAAAAGATATACTGTTGTGACATAGAAACGCTATCAGATACCAGGGTGGTAGACGAGAGAAAATACTGACTGCGCTTCCTTCTCCTCAAACAAACCCTTCACTTTTGGGGGCTTCGACGTTTTGCTCCCGACTCTGAGCTCTGAACTGAACCCAACTTTCCTTATATAATATCTTAATTACCTCATTCTCTAATGATATAAGAACTCGTGTCGCTAACTCTTATTTAATTCAAATTTATCTTATCCGAAGTCAGGTGTCAGAATGTTTACTTGTAATATCCGGCTTACAACAACGATTTCAAAAAAACTCTTTAACATGCTGTCCCAAGTGATTTGCAAAACAACCTATCAAATTGATTATCTGCCGACACGTGCGACAAGTGCATCATATGACCTTCGCGGAATATATTAGATGATTTGATGCAAAGAAGAAAATATGGATCTGTCAGAAAGAAGTTAAATCTTGAGGAAAATGGGAAATGCTGAACAAATAAAGAGAACATATATTATGGATAAAAAAATGAAAATTATCTTTGAAACATTAAAAAAAAAAAAAAACAAGCAAAAGATAAACAAAATAAGTGAAAAAGAAAGAGAGCTCTATCCTGAAAACATGAGAAACAGCCACACAAAAATGAAGAAGAAAGAGAAAACTAACTTAATAACATGATGTACAGAGGCGACAAAATATAAAGAAAAACATCAATATAGGTGAATTGATAAGGAAAAAGTTTATGTTTAAAAATAAAACTTTTCTAAGTAAGAATGCCAATGTCCAACATGCAGATTGGCGCTACTATTGTTGGTTGGTTCGTTCGGTCGGTCATTTATCCAGAAGTTAGTTACACAATTATGATCTCCATTTATATAAAGTATTAATATTTTTATCAGGTACGTATTTAATATATAGTTACAATATCAGAGTTTTAAGAGCTTTTTGAATTGATAAAGTTCCCAATAATTTTAAACGTCTGAACAAATTATATTTAGTAAGAATATCAATACCTTTAGAGCCAACGAATCAAGTTGAAACATTAACGTTTTTAACAGTGGGTCCACATGGTGTAATGGTTAAAACGCTGGACTGCAGAATCGTAATAAGCGATTTCGAATTCCAGTCGAGCTATTACGTTCATTTTCGAACAAATACCCTTGGGAAAGGTATGAACCCCTCTTTTCTTCCTAGCTATGGGTTAAATAGCATCACTGCTGTTCTTCGACAAGTTTAGCTTTGGCATTAAATAACCATGAATGTTGAAATGCCATTAAAACAAAGAAACCAATGTTTTAAGAGCTGATGTATTTATAAATTTCAAAATCATTATAAACAAATAAATCCATAATACATCAATGTTTTAAATGACAATATATTTCTAAGTTCAAGAACATTTTAAACTGCAAAATACTTAATATATTATTGCAGTGTTCGCCAATGGTACGGGAGACCTGGGTTCAATCCCCAAAGACTTTAAAAATGGTACTTGATACCTCCTTGCTTAACAATCAGCAGTATAAGGTACGTATCAAGGGTAAAGTGGAGCAATCGAGGGAAAGAAGTAGCGCCCTCCCCTACACCTCAGTGTAGTAGCAATTGAAAAGGGTGCTTTCGGGTAGCCCTCGACTACAGTCGCCATCTTTACTTACTTACTAATTTTTAAAGAGTCAATGAATTAATAAAGTTCACAACCATTTTAAACAGTCAAACTCATCCTATTTAGTCCGGGGAGTGGCCTCGTGGTGTAATGATTAAAGCGATAAACTACGGAATTGTAGTAAGCGAGTTCGAACTCCAGTCGTGCTATTACGTTCACTTTCGGAGAAATCCCCTTGGGAAAGGTATGAAGCCCCTTATCCTCCCAGCTATGGGTTAAATAGTACTACTACTGTTCTTCTAGGAGAATAGCTTTGGAATTAAATAACCTACAAAGGTTGATATGCCATTAAACAAAAAAAAAACCATTCATCATACTTTGTCGGAATATGAAATTTTTCAGACATTCACAATCATTTTAAACTGGCAGAAAAGTTCTTGCTTATCTGCACTACCAATGTTTTAAGAGTCAATATATTAGCGGGTGTCGTGGGGAGTCCCATTAGCGCTCGTTGCTAAAGAAGCTTTACTGTAACCTAGAAGTAAGGGATTTCAAACTCTAGACACGTTATGACATTCATTCACTTTCGGACTAATACGCCTGAGATAAGTACGAACCCACTTATCTCTCCAGCTATGTGTTAGATAGTATCATTCCTGCTTTCTACTGGGGTAGCTTTAGCAATGAATAACCAAAAATGTTTGATATGGCATTAAAACAAAAACAGATTTTTTTCATTTATAAATGGAAACCTCACAGGACGACAACTGTGTCTTTCATTTGTCTGACATTAAAAAAAAATTTCTTTGAATTACTGTTCTGTCGATCGAATTAAACGGGTCGAGTGTTCACCAATGGTTCGGGAGACCGGGTTTCAATCCCAGACTTTAATATGATGAAATTCTTTCTACCTAAGGGGTATAGTACGCTTTCCTCTTGGCATAATGGTCAGAATGTTCGATAATATTCCGGGAGATTGGTTCAACCGCAGGTCGAGTCATACCAAAGACTCAAAAAATGGTACTTGATATCTCTTTGCTTAACACTCAGCATTATAAGGTACATATCAAGGGTAAAGTTGAGCAATCCAGGGAAAAGAGTAGCTCCCTCCGCTACACCTCGGTGTTGCTGCTATTGAAAAGGGGGCCTTCTGGTTTCCCTCACCTACGGTTGGCTTACTAAAACTATATCATCATCAACATCATCATGTCGTGCCGCCAGCACGGATATCCCTGACCCTCTTTCGCCACTTCTCCCTATTGTTCATCGCCTCTGGCATGTCTTCAGGGCTACATCCCGTATCATCACAGAGATGCTGTATGTATGTTCGAGCTAGTCGTCCTGCTTTTGCCCGGCCATATGTGGGGGTCCATAGGAGTACATCACTTATGAGCTCGTTCCTACTTCTCCTGCACTGTCCTGCATGTCTGGTTCGTCTAACTTGGATAATTTTCGTGATGGTAGGTAGGTGGCCGTATAGTTGGTGCTTTGTGGGGTGCTGCCTCCAGGAAGTCCTGAAAACTGTATACATACACACATATATCTGTGCGGGTATGTGGGTGTGTGGTGATTGCTCATTCTTATCAGAAAATTACCATCTTTTTATTGACAACTGCATGACTTTGTGCACGCAAGAAACATTTCGACCTCGACCATTGTGGCAGCTCTTTGAGGAGATATCTACACAGAACGACTGTGGCAGCATGTGCTTGTGCTACATACATACCACCCTCAAAGTATCCATGGTTAGAATCAAATGACAAACAGTGCAATATTATTGATTGCTATATATCAATCACAGATTTTCCAAAATTTTCATCTCACCCGGCGTCATCAAAGTACCTGAACTTTTCAGCCATCATGCCCAGAAATATACAGTATTTATCAATGTCTTTTCAATTTGAATTATTTGTTTCAAATTATTACGTTTATTTTTCGTTAATTGAAAGTATATTTTCTTAATTCTTAAATAGATACGTGAAACTATTTGTCGTGAAAGACAAGTTATTCTTTTAGATTTTAATATAATAAAATTCTTTCTACGTAACGTGTATTGTACGCTTTCCTCTTGGCATAATGGTAAGAATATTAGCCAATATTCCTGGAGACAGGTTCAACAGCAGGTTGAGTCATGCCAAAAACTCAAAAAATGGTACTTGATACCTCCTTCTTTAACAACCAGCGTAATAAGATACGGATTAAGGGTAAAGTTGAGCAATCTAGAGAAAGGAGTAGCACCCTCTTGTACACTTCGGTATAGAAGCAATTGAAAAGGGAGCCTTCGGGTTCGCCCACGACTACGGTCGTCGAACTTACAAACTTTTATATATATAGTTATTTTCGTTTAGGTTTTTACACTTCTTCTCTATCATAGGAATAGTTTGAAAGCACAGAATGAAAAACGAATGTGGGCTACGGCCCTGCGCCCAGACCCACCAAAAAAAAAGGCCTTGTGCCACACTTTCCCGTTAGGTGGGGCGCGCAACAAATACCACTGCAGCCGTATTAACACTGTGCTTCTCCAGTTGTTGGGTCGCACTTCGGCTGGCCGTGCTGGCAGCGGCACGGATCTGGCCGGGTGTGTCTCGGCAGCTGGATAATTTCCTTCGGCCTCAGGGGGCCTTTCCCCAGGCTTTTGCTCCCTTCAGGGAGGTTGGGTTAATTGCCCGGCGCCTGAGGCCGTAGGCATTCTTGGGAAATGCCGGGCGCATGTGGGCTACGGCCCTGCGCCCGGACCCACCAAAAAAGGCCTTGTGCCACACTTGCCCGTTATGTGGGGCGCGCAACAAATACCGCAGCAGTTGTAATAAGCACCTTGCCTGTATTCGTGTACGTTGAACTAAGGAGAACCCTCGTCAGAGACTTTGGATACATTTGTGTGGGCACTTCATATCTCCGTGTTGAGTTATTTATTTATTGACCCTTAATAACCGGTCATAACACTATCTCATACGAATATTTCTATTTACTATTAATCATTTGTTTGCGCACAGTTTAATGTTTTCAAGTATTGCTATGTATCATTAACAATTCAATTAAACATCAGTCATTTGTTTACACACAGTTAAATGAACAAACAGTTTTATTTTAAACTATTTACGTGAGCATAATTACACAGTTTAAATGTCAAACATTTTATTTGAGCGATAGATAGGACCCTATCGGGTGCTACCACTCCGGGCCAGAGTGGACCTGGGAGCAATAGTAATCAAGGGGTACTCGGCATTCCCCAAAGCTCCAGTATTACTGGAACCTCGCCATCAGATTGTTTAATGTCATATCCAGGACACTCGTTGGGGAAGTCTTACTCCTCTGCAGAGATGTAGTTGGAGTATTCTGCAGCCCCAGCTGACTGGGCCAAGAGATCAAGGAAGGAGACAAAATATGAAAATGAATATGATTTACTCTTTCATATATATATATATGGAAGTAAAAAATGGATTGAAATCTGACAATATGTAGAGAAAAATTGATAACAAGTCAATTCAAGTGGAAGGAGAGATTTATTGAGAAGCAAAGTCGACACTATAGCGTTTCGGTTCAACTGAACCATCATCAGGACCCTGAGCGGTGATATTAGCGATGTTAAGTCAACGATGGATGTTTAAAAATGCAAAATACAAAAATCTAGGGGAAAAATTTGTATAACAAGAAATAGTTGGCTGTTTAATTAGTAAATCAGCGTTTATTGTTTTAAATTACGTCATTTGACTTAGTTGTCAAAATTTCTGAGACGAAGCTTGGTGATTTTTATCATTAAGTGTTTTCGTACTATTGTCTTCATCTTTATTGTTATTTCCACAACGTTTTGGCCGATATGTCCTCCGGCCTTCTTCAGGTGTTTGTCGAACTCGGGAACCTTCACAGAACTTCAAACTACGTCCTTTACTGAATTCACGGGGGTTGCCAGTTCTGATTCCGTTAGCCATAACCGACTACAAGTGTTAAGTATTCCTGTATTGTTATTCGCCTGTAGTCAGGATTGAACCTGTAACCTCCAGGTGATTGTCTCCTTAGAAGCTTTGGGAACCAACGCCTATAACCGTTACGCCATGTGTCAATTGACTTATTAGGAATTTTGTATAGAATTTATGTTAGGTTTTTTTTTATCGAGAAAGATTTCGAATCAAAAGGAAGAAAAAGAAAGACAAAAAGAAAAAAGAAAGCAAAAAGTTATAATATATGTGGAAAATATTAACTAAAGATGGAATATATTGTCACTATTTAAAATGGATTTGCTCAAATAAGGAGAAATATCATAAAAGCCAGGATGAGTATTTAGGGAATTAAAGAGTGAAAATTCGTCTTAGACTTTTATTATGAATGTAAATGAGCATCTTTGCAAAATTCTGTATTCGATACAATATTCCTAATAAGTCAAATGTACATGCCTTTTCTTTCCCAGTAAATGACATTTTTATGCCAGGAACTCGATAACCGTGGAGATTCAATTAATTTTTGCGTTTAAGTGTCTTCACCGTTACGCTAAGCGTGGCTTCTAAGGACATATGTAAGTTATTTTAAATAATTGATTGTATTTGTGGTTAAAATAAAACATCTGGTCGGATCATGGTGGGAGATGAAACGGGTGAAATAACTCCCAGCCTGTTCCCTTAATCGAACTGTTGTGATGTTACTTCTATCCGTAGTCGTAATCGAGGGGACCTGAAGGCTCCCTTTTCAATAGCTACTGCACTAAACTGTAGGGAAGGGCGCTACTCCTTTCCTTGGATTGCTCCACTTTACCCTTGATACGTACCTTAAAATGCTGAGTGTTAAGCAAGGAGGCATCAAGTATCATTTTCAGAGTCTTTGGTTTGACTCGACCTGGAATTGGACCCTGGTCTCCCGGACCTTTGGCGAACAGTCGAACCGCTAGACCCATGGACTTCTATCCATTTTAGCAAATTTCATGATCATTCATACTATAGGCTGCAAGGAATGGCATTCATTGTATATTCATATCTATATTTTTTGTTGTGGCTTTTTTACAAATCAAGTATTCATATTTCTTTATATATCAAGTATTCATATCTATTTTTACTGGAGAAGTGTTGTGGTCTTGAAGGGCCAGAAATGAATAACACAAAGAGATGTAAGGTTTAACGGCAGTATATATTCATGGAAAAACAGACAGTAACGGTGACCGGTAACTGACTAGACTTGTTTATCGAATCAGTCACTATTTATAGTATCGGGAAAGGTCCAAGCAGTGACGTAATGGGGTATATCAACATAACAAGTAAAGAAGAACTCATAAGAGACGTAACGCTCTTATACAAGGACACGCCAATGTTGGCCGATCACTGGATGCAATCTAGAATACCAACCAGGAGCAATAGATGGATGGATAGCGAGAGAGAAGGCCAAGGAACTCTGTGCTGTTACTGTGACGATGAGGATTCCTATCTAATACAAGGTTTTGGTTTCTTTGTTTTAATTGCATATCAACATTTGTAGGTTATATAATGCCAAAACCATTCTTCTAGAAGAACACCAGTGATGGGAGGATAAGGGGGCTCATACCTTTCCCAAGGGTATTTGTCCGAAAGTGAACATAATAGCTCGACTGGAGTTCGAACTTGCTTACTCGCAGTCCAGCGTTTAACCATTACACTACGAGGACACCTAACTAATACAAATAGTTTGCACTGAATCATATGGTTTCAAGTATCCTTATCCAATACTAACAATTATATGACTTCAAATAATTATATTTATTTAACAATAGTTATTTGCTTACAAATAGTTATAAAGTTTCAGGCAAATAATGAAAATCATTAATAAACAATTATGACTTCAAATAACTCATCTTGACAACAAGGGTGAAGATTCCATATACGAGGATCATTAAAAAGTTTTCAGACTTTTTTTCGAATGGGCACTTTTATTGATAGTACACCAATGAAACTCTAGTCCCCTTCGAGGTAATCTCCTTCAGCTGCAATGCAATTGTTGTGCCGTGCCAACAACTTCTGGAAAGCTCCATGGAAGTCCTCTTGTGTGAGCGTGTCCATGACCTTCGTCACAGCCTCTTTCATCTCCTCAATTTTCTAATAACGACAGCCTTTGAGCTTAGGGAATAACCAAAAGTCACAGGGAACAACGTCTGGACTATAGGTAGGATGAGGAACTATCTTGACGTCCATCTTGGTCAAATAGTCTGTGACAAGGATGGAGTTGTGGACTAGTGCATTGTCCTGGCGGAAATGCCACTGACCCGATTTGAAGAGTGCTGGCCTCTTCCCTAGGAATCTCTTCCTGAACTCCCTTAAAACCTCGACATAGTAACCCTACCCCTAACCCTTTGGCCAGTCAACTATGATGTTCTGATTTCCTTACTCCTGCCACACCTCTCATCATACCTCAAAAACTGATGCTCGATTCATGCTAGAGAAGCAGTCTGAAGCATTCCATACGTTTCTGTGGCATTTTTTCCAAGTTTGAAACAGAATTTTATTGCATATCGTTCTTCTAAAGTATCCTAACGTCCAGATTGCATTTTTGAAATTCACCAGCTGTGACAATCAGGCTTTAGTAGGGTGTATTCCAATCGCTGCTGTAGCTGTTCATTTGAAGCTGAAATCATAAAACTTGGTCAGTCATTTCATAAGATATATAGCAATAGCATACTGCATATTCAACGACAATCTTTAATTCCTGTACAGAAAAAGTCTGGAAACTTATTGAATGTACCACGTATGTACGCCTTAGATTTTTTCCAGGATAAATAATTTTATGTATCATAAAATTAATTTTTGATAAATTTCATTACTCTCTTTCTACTTGCACTTTTTGTATTTCCCATTTCTTTATTTCTTTCGATAATTGTTACAAACGATATTATTTTTGGGATAGTAGGTCGAGAAAACGGCAGTTAGTTTAGCGAGAATAGACGCAAGTAAAAGCAATGAATTTAGTAGTTTCCCTATTGCTTTTGAGTAGGGAGCATAAGAGACAGAACATAAAGACTTGAGTTGATGAAAAGACTGTGGCCTTACTTATCCTTTTTTTATGATTCCTTTCAAGCTAAATGCATGAAAAAGAGACAGAATAATAAAGTGGTGGGGAGGTATTATAGAGAGAAAGCCACCGAAAAGGAGAAATTCTTTACGTTGCTTTCCAGCCGTATTAAGCCAGCAGTCACTCTCTACTGAAATGATAATGTTTTTATGGCCTCGTGCGGTTGAAGATCAAAGACTTGCATTTTCAAAGGACTTATAGTCGGGCTGATTTAGAGGAAAGATTTTTACTGTTCGGTCCTGAAAAACATTTTGAATGAACTTGTTGTTTACGTTAAGAAAAGATTTAAAACAATGAAAAACTTCTGATTTGATAAATTAAACCCAAAGCTTTTTCACACTAACGAACAAGAAATTTCCGATGGAGGCGTTTTCAGCTATGGATGTATAAAAAAAAAGATATTAGATTTGGATGGATCGAAATACCAGCTGAAATCAGTTTATACAGTAGATGTTGCAAAGCAAGCGTCAAGCATCTAAGAAGTCGCTAAGATAATACGAAAACTTTAATTAAACCAAACTCTGGCAAAAGTAACCAAATTACTATGTCTGATTCTGACCATACCTGCCACATCTGCTTCCTGTAAGAAATCATTTTCTTAACTAAAACGTGTAAATAATTAAATGAGGTGATCCCAAAGGGAGGAGCGATTCAGTAATTTGATCTTCATTTCCATGGATAAAGACCTTTTCAAGATGAAGGTCGAGCTTGGTGGTGATAGTTTTTACAACAAAGTGATCGACTATTTTGCCAAATCGAATTGATTTACTAATAAATTTTTATAAGTCATCATTTGTGGATTTATAAGTTTCTCACAAGTAACCAATAGCAGTCATCATCGTCACCATGGAGCGGAAGAGACATCAACTCTAGTGGAGAGAGGTGTCAAGTCTTAAGCGAGAGTTGTTGGTTGAAGTGTACTTGTAGGGAATAAATAAATAAAATGAAATAAAATAAATTGAATTAAAATAATTATTAAATTATGCAGAAATTCCCAGAGGCCTCTGACAAAAATAGGGGCGACGCATGCATAAAGAAAAAGGACCATCGCGACAAAAAGAGAAATCTCATTCTCTTTCAGCAGCGACCAGCGGAGTGATAACACCTTGCTAACTGGTGGAGGACGCCATACGTTCGTCTTTAGACGACGCATTGGCTAACCCTTCCACTGGTAGTAGTCGTCTCTTTCACTACTAACCCATGACTAAAACACCGGATTTAGATAAACTCCCAAAAGTGACTAACACATCGTTAAAGCTTTATTTACTGAACACGTTGTTAAAGCTTTAAATACCGAATAAGGACACATATATACCCAAGAAACAGCTAACGCATTTTTAACACCTTGACTGGGAGATTCAACCATTTCAATTGTATTCAGGGAGAATTTCCTCACCTACTGAATAGTTGTTGAACCAAGGAATAAAGGAAAAATATAAAAGATGTCTTCGTCTCAATATCTGTTACAATCTTCTTTCATATAATTCTTTCACGGCTTTCTTATCCAAAAAGTTAAACCAACAAAACAAAAGTGGGATAAGAATAGAATAACCCGGAATGGAGTCAGATAGCAAACAGTGACTCAGCGTGCCCTGGGGCCCTATATACGTTCTCACATTAAAATTAGTTTAATCACATTCACCGATAGGGGAAAGTAAATAAAGCTTTCCTTTTCCTCCTCCGCCTTGGCGATTAGCCTGTGTAAAGCATTGCATGCTCTTACTAGGTTACTCTTCGTCACTGTTTAATACAGGTAATTTGCTCACTGTTATATGGTTTCAAGTATTTTTATCTAATACTAATAATTTTCACAGTGTTATATGGTTTCAAGTATTCCAATCTAATACTAAAAAATATACAATTATATGATGTCGAATAAGTATTTCTATTTGATATTACTTCGGCCCATTAGCCCATTAGGTAGAGTGTTCGCCAATGGCCCGGGAAACCGGGGTTCAATCCCAGGTCGAGTCATACCAAAGACTCAAAAAACAGTTCTTGATATCTCTTTGCTTATAAGGTATATATCACGGGTAAAGTGGAGCAATCCAAGGAAAGGAGGGGCACCCTTCTTTACACTTCGATGTAGTAGCTATTGAAAATGGAGCCTTCGGGTCACCATCGACTAAGGTCGCCAACTTTACTTAATTATCCGCCCTCCAGTTTTATGGTTTCATGAAGTCTTATCGAATGCAAATTACTTAACCCATAGAGGTGAAATATGTAACCATTCCAGGTGTTTTATAATTAAGGAATGATTTTTTTTTTATATTTATCATTTTTCGTTAATTATATTTTATCATTAGGTCCAGGTGCATAGTCATTTGGTGCTGTTACGCTCGTGCGCAAAGGATATGACAATCACCATTTGTCATAATAAACCCCCAGACAAGAAATGGGGATTGAGTGTGGATGACTTCATGCCCGGAAGAGATGGTCCTGAGAATTTGAGGATTTTGAAAAAGAGTCAGTTGAGATTGGACCATTGAGGCATAGACTTGAGTTTTTTATCGTTGCGGCGGCGCTTAAGTTTTCGGGTCTTGACCGGCAGAGATGAATTGATATCTTAAACATTACAAGATGTGCCATGCGTTGGAAGTGGTTAGCATATTATGATTAGCATAGACTTTTAAGAATTGTGTCTCTCTCTTCGTGTAGCCATGGACCGAAGTCGGAAATTAATAAACCCGTTCGTATCTGAAACAACAGAGTCCGCCTGTGTTTGTAAATGTGTTTGTATCACAGTTGTGATTGATATCATTGTGGCTATACAACACAGGTGAAAAAGGACCTGGGAGTCATAGCAATGAAGAGGTGTGACACGATGCGGTTGAATACTTAATTAATATGTAAAAATTAGAATTTATGAAATATATTCTAATTAATATATATGTATATATATATATATAAAACAAAAAAAAATCCTTAAAATAAGTATCTTTTTGTTCAAGACTTATATTGACCTAAAAAGCTGGCTGATCGTTCCTAAAGGTCAGTTAAGTGCGAGACAATCATTTTTGATTTTAAAGATCAGCGAATTTATTTAATTTTTCGGTTGTCAACTAATTTCATCAATCATAATGATGAAACAGGCCATTTCGTAAAACATATCTTTCTAGTCCTTCTCTTGAAGGTCAATGTCAAAAGGGAGATCTAATTTTGCTCCAAACTAAATAAAGGTAAACTGGGTAACCCCATTGCTCTAAACCTGTTCTCATTGGTCAAAGCATCTAAAAAAGGATTTTCCCTATACCTGTAAGATATAATCCTGAACGAGGATTAGCTGACCAATGGGAATATGACTCCTAATTGTCTCTTATTGGACAACAAATCAGAAACCATTTTTAGTCCAAATATTGATCTATAAAAATGGGAAAAGAAAACAAATCCTTAGAGAAGACGAGAAAGGGGACCAAGAAGAAACTCAAGACTGCCAAAGAAGCATCTCTTCCATTCTAGACTCGAAGTACTCCGAACAACCTTCAGACGTTACAAAAATTCCAAGTCCCACACTTTAGAGACGTTAGTGTACACTCTAACCGCACCTCATCGTCACTCTTCCTCTCTCGATATTCTTTCTTCTTCTGTTTGCCAGGAAAGCAAACATCGTTTGTTTGTTATTTATTGTCTCACAAACGTGTTTCAATGAAAACGATTTTTTGTTGTTGTTAAACAACGAGTATTCTCTATTCTTTGAGTTGCAAGATAAACTGCACCTGACCGTCAGAAGAAGATCCGACTGAGTTGTGTTAACCCCCCTCCGTTGATCTTTCAAACACAGCGTGGGCACGGAAGGGTTTAACAAAGCAAACAGTCGGAAGCTAATGTAGTAGTCACGAACAAAATAGCAACAACAAGTACTGTGACCAGTAGTCCATGACTAGCATAGGACCACAGAGGTTCTCAACATTTTCCAGAGCTCTAGAAGAGAATCCTCACCACCAGATAGTTTAGTGTTATACCATATTTTGGGTATTTTGGGGGCTTTTTCTAAGTCACGTACCACCAAGACGAGAAGATTAGTTTCTTTGTTTAATTGTAGTATACTACCACTGGATCTTGACATACTACGAGCAACACGTATATATAGAAATATAATCTTATCGACAGTGACGCTTGAGTGGAGCAGGAGAACAATCGGAGAGACAGTTCGCGCACACAAAGAAGTTGCCGGAAGTCGGAACAGCCAGCGGAAACTGAACTGCCAAAATTCTAGTCCTTATATAGTCTTAAAACTCCCACGTGACCCACACGACCCCGCCTTTTCACTCACACAATGCTTGTTTTGCATTGGCCATGATTTATACCCACGCAATACTTGTTCTTCATTGGTCACGGCTTACAGCCACGCATTGTTTGTTTTTTTATTGGTCATGATTTACACCCACACAATGCTTGTTCTCCATTGTTCACGGCTCACACTTACGAATTTCTTGTTGTCCGGTAGTCACTTTGTTGATTTTATCTACGGCTGGATGTGTCTGTCAACTGCATCCGCTGGGTTCATCGCAGGTCAAGGCAATGTATTACATAATGGCATATCAACCTTCGTAGGGTTAATGTTGTGGCCCCGGAAAGGGTCACTCATGAAAACACAAAGACGGATATTAGATAACAGATTATATTACGCAAGAAAGATAGAGTTACATAGAAAAGGTAAGAAGTCTCGTACTGTTCGGATAACACCGATATTAATCTGCCTCTGGTAGCGAAATCTCTCAGTACTAATAACGGTGAGAAGAGTCCATTATGGTAAGATGGGTAAGGTTCCCACAACAGTTAATTAGTGCCAATGCCATCTTCGCAGAAGAGGAAGTGTCCCCTTTTTTTAATGACTAAAGTGCTATACTACGGCATCGAAGTAAATGAGTTCGCGCTCCAGTCGTGCTATTACATTCACTTTCAGTTTAAAAGCCTTGGAAAAACTATCAACTCTCTTATCCATCCGAATCTATAGATTGAATAGTATCACTGCGGGTTTACTAGTACGGATTTTGCATTGAATAACCTACGAAAATTGATATGCTATAAAACAAAGAAAAAAAACTTTGTAGAAGAACAGCAGTGATACTATTCAACCCATAGATAGGATAGGGATCAGGGGTTTTATGCCTTTCCCAACGTATAATGGTACAGTAGGAAATATGAATGTTGTTTAGCATTACCGGTGCCAAATCGAAATTTGTAACACAACTCAAAACAAAAACAACTTTAGAGCTTTCAGGATACGAAAGTTTATTGCCACTGCTATTTTTTATAGTAGTCGCCGCAAAGAGAGAAATAGAAATAGATTATAGGAATTACAACAGCCCATTAGATATACACATAAAATATGAAGTGTGAGGCTAAAATATAGTCATATTATCATTCACAGACCCGGCCGCTTCCTGTGCCGCGCGCTGTCAGCTGCGGTCGACCCCCACCAGGGTCTCTTCGTCGTCTTTACCGACTCTGACCGTGTCTTTGAAATTTTCTCCTTATATATTTTCTTCAAAGTATTCTTTAACAAATAATTTAATAACAAGTAATTACTAGAACTTTTAGTGACACCTCATTACAAAATATCAGCTGATATCTAACTAATTGTTTATCTTAATATATTTTGTTTACAGCTGATTCTGAAACAAACTTGTCGGGTCCGACAAGTTTGTTTATTATGACACGAGTTGACGAGTCCGTACAATAAGGTTTTGACCTTTACAAATCGAAAACACGCAACTACGTACTCAAAGTTTAGCTAGAAAGCAATTTATCACTAGAATAATTGACAAAAATCAAAGGGTTCAAAGATGAACAAATTGCAGGCCTGGAGGTTAAACTCACTTATTTTGAGACTGCTGTTCAAAACTTTAACTATGACTTCATTGGGATCCAACCCCATTGGCGAGAAGGGTTTAAGGAACTTGAAAATAATGTGCTAAGTGTGTTGAACCACAAGAACTGCCTCCTATTTCTTGGCTCATGGTCATTCTCTTCTTAGTCAAACGGTGACCTTCTGTGATACAATAAATATGGTTGCTCGTTAGTAGTAAGGTGACTACACCACCAAAAATTTAGATAATGATCTCATTTACTCTCATGTTTAAAAAATACTAAAAAGGACTGACAAGAGAATTACGTATAGTTGTTTTTCTATTTATCAATTCTTTTTTAGAATCATAAAATTCTAGAGACCCAGTCAGCTGAGGCTGTAGAATATACTTACTGCACCTCTGTAGAGGGGTAAAACTCTTCCAACGAGTGTCCTAGTAATGACACTAAACAATATGATGGTAAGGTTCCAGTAATGCTGGAGCTTTGGGAAATACGGAGTATTCCTTTTATTGTCATCGCTCCCTGGTCCACTCTGGCTTGGAGTGGTAGCACTTGATAGAGTCCTATCTATGGGTCGAATAGAACTAAACAGTGTATTTATTCTAAAATGAATTGTTTGAAATCGACTGTACTGATGCAAAACTGAATTGTTTGAAATAGAACTGTTTTTGACATCTAAACTGCGTACTTGAGGCAAACTGAATTATTTGGAATAGAACCTTTTATATGTATAAAATGGCTTTGGCATTAAATAACATACAATGGGGGGGGGGGGGTCCTTATGGTGTAATGGTTAAAGCGACGGACTCCAGTCGCGCTATTACGTTCAATTTCGGGCAAATACCCTTGGAAAAAGTATGAACCCCCTTATCCTCCCAGCTATGGGTTAAATAGTACCACTACTGTTCTTCTGGGAGAATGGCTTTGGCATTAAATAACCTCCACAGGTTGATATGCCAAGAAACCAAACATACAATGGTTAATATGCCATAAAACTAAACCAAAATTCTGTTTAATATTTTATCTTTTTTTAATTTCAGTTTTAGAAGTGTCAGTTTTTCTATAAAATAAAAAGCGTTTAAATATAGAATTTCAAGGTTTTTTTTCTACCCATGTTAAACTTTGAAAACATTAAATGAGAATTGGTCGATATTAGATTAGGAAACCATGTCAGTATTTCTTAATCACCATGTACATCTGAAATGGTACCAGATTTTTAAAAAAACCCTCGTAAATTTTTATTAATCCCATAAAGTCCAGGCAAACATGAACTGAATCTTTATAAACATTAACATTGATCAGCTGTTTTTTTTGTTGTTTTTTTTAAATTAGGGTTTCCAATCTGAAGAGGAAAAAACAGACTCCTTTTAGATTAACCACAAATCTCTTTGCACTGGGTGACAGACGTTTTTGACAACGCTAAGTTGTTGTTCTACATTACGTTCATTAAGACCTCCCGTTTTAGAATTTAAAAAACAAAACACACTGAACTACATCGTATGTAAAAGCCGATGAACATGATATCTCAAGCCTTTATCAGTGATTTATTCATCACAAATCTGAACACCAAAAAGTAGTCCCTCTTGTTTCTCTTTGATGTCAATCCCCCCTCCCCAAGCCGATGAAGGGTTAACGGCGTCATTAACACAGATGGCGTAACACGAAACCTTTCAACCAACGATCCTATTTACTAAAAACCGTGAGGGGATAAACATCTATATTTCAGCTCACACACCTGTGTATATTTTGAGATTGGTTCACAAACAATGTCTAACGATATTCACACATATGGATGGTTTGGTTTCTTTGTTTAATGGCATATCAACTCTTTTTAGGTTACTTAATGCCAAAGCCATTCTCCTAGAAGGACAGTAGTGGTACTATTTAACCCATAGCTGGAAGGATAAGGGGCTTCATACCTTTCCCAAGGGTATTTGCCCGAAAGTGAACGTAATAGCGCGACTGGAGTACAAACTCGCGTACTACGATTCCGCAGTCCATCGCTTTAACCATTACACCACGAGGACACCCCTCGCACATATGGACTCGGCAAAATGCAAGGGAAATGAAGTGACGGTCAGACTCACTAACAATGGCAAACGAGAATGGCTGGCGAAACGTCTTTCTTTACGTGATATCTTTCTCTTTTCTTTCTGGATCGGTGAATATATTATTAAAATTCTTAAAGAGATAGTTTCATCAGAATGAATTTGCTATTCTACAAAAAGGAAATCTACACGTGACAAAAGGTTAAAGCCCAGTATGTATCATTTGATATAGCGTTTCGCTTATAAACAATATGAGAAAATTATTAGTAAATGTCTCATCCTTGACATGTGTACGACTTTGTCGGTGGAGCGTTGAATGTCCCGATTATATTCCCTACAGAGCGATAACACCCTCCGCCCACCAAAAACTAAAGGGGTGCTCTGTGAATAACACCAAACAGATCCGGTGGCTACAAAACCTAATATATTGTTTGTTTTGAATTGTTTTCAATAATTGTATTATTTTACACTATCATTTATAGCCGTTTACTGGTGCCCGATCATTTTGCTTAAAAATTGTGAAACATCATATATATATATATATATATATATATATATATATATATATATATATATATACGAGGTGCATACGATAAGTTTCCATACATTTTTTCGTATGCGCATTTAAAATTGTCGAAGACTCTTGAAAATTCAGTATCTTATTGCTATACATCTTATGAGATGACTGACCAATTTTTATATTTAAATGAACAGCTACAGCAGCAATTGGAATACACTCTAGAAAAACCTAATTGTCATAGCTGGTGAATTTCAAAAATGCAATCTGGACGTGAGGACACTTTAGAAGAACGATATGCAATAAAATTCTGTTTTAAACTTGGAAAAAAATGCCACAGAAACGTATGGAATGCTTCAGACTGTTCTTGGAGCATCTTGCATGAATCGAGCATGAGTTTTTGAGTGGCATAAGAGATTCAAGGAAGGCAGGGAGTCTGTGAGGGATGATAGAGGTATTGGAGGAGTAAGGAAGTCAATAGACCAGAGTTGATTGGCCAAAGGGTTAGGGTTAGGGTTACTATGTTGAGGTTTTTAGGGAGTTCAGGAAGAGATTCCTAGGGAAGAGGCCAGCACTCTTCAAATCGGGTCAGTGGCATTTCTACTAGAACAATACACCAGTCCACAACTCCATTCTTGTCACAGACTATTTGACCAAGATAGGCATCAAGACAGTTCCTCAGCCTCCCTATAGTCCAGACGTTGCTCTCTGTGATTTTTGCTTATTCCTTAGCTCAGAGGCTGTCGTTATGAGACAATTGAGGAGATGAAAGAGACTGTGACGAAGGTGATTGACATGCTCACACAAGAGGACTTCAATGGGGCCTTCCAGAAGTTGTTGGAACGATACAACAAGTGCATTGCAGCCGGAGGAGAATACTTCGAAGGGGACTAGAGTTTCATGCGTGTACTATCAATAAAAGTGCCCATACGAAAAAAAGTCTGGAAACGTATTTAATGATCCTCGTATATATATATATATATATATATATATATATATATATATATATATATATATATATATATATATAAGAGTATTCGAAATGTAATTACGTATTACTAGGAGGTATATTAAAGCAAACTGCTGTCCAAAATAGCCACGAAAAGATAGTAGGGATGGAATTTTCTTCCCCATTCTCTACACTCACCAAATTTAGAATCAACCGGTTTAGATTTGTTTCAATCATATGATCCTTTAAAGTGGTAGGACATTCAGAATCAAAAACGAAAACCGTTCATGTCAAATAAAAGTAATTGACAGCTAATGACCTTTATGGGCAGTTGAAAGTTTTTTTTATGTCATCGAATGATTCTCCAGTCAGTTGACGAAGATCCCAGAAGTTAGAAGTAATTAGGTAGCCCGGAAGAACTGAAGGCTCAACACCAATGTCCCTGTTTGGTCTAAAAGGCGCTCTCGACTCTCGTACGGAGTTGGATATGTTATCGGAAAGGAATAAAGAATATGTATAAAGAGAATGTTTTGGTTATATATCCCAATTATGTACATGGGACAGCATGGATCAGTGAAGCAAAGAAGAGCGCTCTTTGACCGAAGGAGATAAGAAAAAGAATTTCCGAATACTGTAATATATATATATATATATATATATGTGAAAGGGTGAATGTTTTCTTTGTCCCTTAAGAAAATGACTGGATGTAAAAGAATGTCTTTATAGAATTTTGTTCGGTTTTTGTCTAAGAATAAGTTGGCTTATCAAAAAATATCTGAATGACCATTTCCTAAACCTTCAAGGAATTCCATGGGCCTAAATCTTTTGCGGCAATTAGTGATGTTTGGTGCACTGCAAATGTTTGTACTTCTAACAAAGATCACCAACGGCCCGGGTGATAGAGGTTCAATCCCAAGTCGAGTCATAACTAAGACTCGGAAAATGGTACTTGACGCCGCCTTTCTTAACGGCGTTATAAGGTATGGATCATGGGTAAAATGGAGAAATCAGTGGAAACGAATTGCACCCTCCTTTACACCTCGGTGTAGTAGCTAATGAAAAGGGAGCATTCGGGTCACCCTCGTCTATGGTCACCAGCTTTATATATATATATATATATATATTGTGGGTTAAAAGAGGTTCCATTCCAATGGCAAAGCTGTGGTGAAGGCAACTCATAAATCAAAACTGGAGAAGGAAGCTCCATCATCAAACCTCTGCTGACTTGTAAATATCCTTTAATGAGAAAAGTCAAAGAAAAGATACCTTGAAATAAAACCCGCACTTTCCACAGTAATCATTTATATGGCTATGGTAATCACAGAGAGTGTTATACGTGTCGTATTTGCGTATGTCTCTATATTTCAACGACTTACAGATGACCCTATCATCTTAGGAATCTTGAATATTTTTGACAAGTTGATTTATTTACTAATCAGGATCTTTTGAGTTGTAATTTTGGCGGTAAAGACAGCCATCTTCTCTCAAGATGTGGCAGTCATCATGTAATATAATTTCCGTTTTGTAAAAGCCAGTTGTAACAACGGATTTCAAACTTCCAATGTTTTAAACACAACCGGAAATTACCTGATTAAAGGTTGCCTTCATCGTTCATTTTTATTTTAGTAGTGAAAGAGGGCATATCATTATTTAATC
This sequence comes from Sepioteuthis lessoniana, assembly GCA_963585895.1. Taxonomy (NCBI): domain Eukaryota; kingdom Metazoa; phylum Mollusca; class Cephalopoda; order Myopsida; family Loliginidae; genus Sepioteuthis; species Sepioteuthis lessoniana. The sequence goes on from OY757929.1 coordinate 13,047,337, forward strand.
TATGTTCCTATGCCCCTAAAAAAAGCAAGTGAAAGTGCATATTCGTCATGTAAAAATATAAAAAACGCTCGAGAAACAGCAAATAAAATTTGTAGTGTTAATGACCAAGGTGTCATTATTGACTGCCAAGTCAAAAACTGATTTTCAAAGTTTCATTCTGGTAATATGTTACAGAGAGATGAACCCAGCCCAGAATACTTCCCCGGGCTTTTGGCTGGGCCGTCTGGCATTCGTGTCGGATGGGGTATCAATTAATGGCAGATTATATGCCGAAAGGCCCCCAGCTTCGTTTAGGTAACCTTCGGGTGGGCGAGCTGCAACCTCAGTCCCCTATGTATAGCACTAAACCTTGCTGTCTAGTTTAAGCTATAACCCGGCATACGTGCCCGGATCAAAATTTGGATTCGTGAAACTGCTTGCCTCATTAGACCCACATTGCACTTAGTGGGTCGATGAGCAATACAGACCAGCAGGGTTCGAGTCTCGGCTCGTTCCCGACTTCTCCTCCCCTTTATTCCCACTTTAATCGGCCTTCGGGCTTTTGACCTTGTGTCAAGTCATGTCTTGTGGGAGGCAGCGACAAATATCGGATACTCCTCAGATATTGATCAAAATGTTTTAAGGAATTTGGTTGAATGGAATTTGGCAAAAATACTCAAGAATTAGCACTTGACCTCAACACATCCCAATCCACAATCTGCTGTCACTTCAAAAAAGAAAAATTTCGCAAGTTGAGTGATTGTGTTGTTCATATCCTTAGTGAGAGTAGTAAGGGTTTGGTTTGGTTTGGTTTTATGTCATATCAACCATCAACTAGGTTTTTTATGCCAAATCCGGTTGATTCATATTTGTTAAATATCCTAAATATGATTTGTAAACATAAGTCAACAAAGTTAAACAGTTAAAAGTATTGCTATGTATCACTAACAATTCAATTAAATATCAGTCATTTGTTTACACACAGTTAAATGATCAAATAGTTCTATTTCAAACAATTCAGTTTAGCATAATTCAACAAAGTTAAATATTTTCAAGCGTTACTGTGTATCACAAACAATTCAATTAAACCTCAGTTATTTATTTTCACACTGTTAAATGATCAAACAGTTCTATTTCTAATAATTCAGCTTTGCATTAGTCATTTGTTAACACTCAGTTTAAATGTCAAACAGTTGACCCATTGGTAGGCCCCTATCAGGTCCTGCTACTCCGGGCCAGAGTGAACCTGGAAGCAATGACAATAAAGAGGTATTTTGTATTCCCCCAAAGCTCCAGCATTACTGAAGCCTCACCATTAGATTGTTTTGGAGGTGCCCGTGGTGTAGTCGTTATCGCCGTAGGAAATGAACGCGGCGATACGAGTTCAAATCCTGGACGAGACCGATTGCATTTCACATTGCACTAATACCCTTGGGAAAGGTATGAATCCAATTATTGTCCCTCCAGCTATGGGTAAATAGTAGGACAGACTGGTTCTTCAGCCTTGGTTAGGCAACTAGTCTAGGAGAAGGAAAACTCTGAATTCAAACCTGTTAAACTCCGCTTAAAAATTGACCTTGTGTCATATCTTGCCCGAGCGGAGGGGTTGGTAAATAGTACCATTAGATTGTTTAGTGTCATATCTGGGACAATCGTTGTGGGGCTGGTCTTACCCCTTTGCAGAGATGCTCCAGCCGGTTGGGTGAGAAGAATAAGGAAGATCGCATATCTATAGCGACAAGTCTTCTTTCAAGGAAGAGAAATGATCCGTTTCTCAAGAAAATCATAACAGAAGACGAAAATGTTTGTTCTTTTTTTTTTTTTTTTTTTTTTTTTTTTTTTTTAACTAAAACAGAAATTATTTATGACTTAACTCAAAATATACATAGCCGGGAGGAGTACGTGGTGTAACGGTTAGCGTCTTGAGAAATGAATTTGGCAACCCGTGTTCAAATCCTGTACACGGTTGTTTCCATTTCGCCACGTAAAAACAATTGACCTCCTATTAAAGATATAGGCTGTTACCAACATGTTCGACCATCAAGTCTATACAAACAAAAAACTTTGACCTATTCTAAAATACTAATTCCGGACTATTTATTTACAACTGATATTCATATATATATATATATATATATATATACACGCACATACTAGGATCATTAAATACGTTTCCAGACTTTTTTGTATGGGTACTTTTATTGATAGTACACACATGAAACTCTAGTCCCCTTCGAAGTATTCTCCTCCGGCTGCAATGCACTTGTTGTACCGTTCCAACAATATCTGGAAGGCCCCATCGAAGTCCTCTTGTGTGAGCGTATCAATGTCCTTCCTCACAGTCTCTTTCATCTCCTCAATTGTCTCATAACGACAGCCTCTGAGCTTAGGGAATAACCAAAAGTCACATGGACCAACGTCTGGACAATAGGGAGGCTGAGGAACTGTCTTGATGCCCATCTTGATCAAATAGTCTGTGACAAGAATGGAGTTGTGGACTGGTGCATTGTCCTGGTAGAAATGCCACTGACCCGATTTGAAGAGTGCTGGCCTCTTCCCTAGGAATCTCTTCCTGAATTCCCTTAAAACCTCAACATAGTAACCCTAACCCTAACCCTTTGGCCAATCAACTCTGGTGTATTGACTCCCTTACTCCTCCCACACCTCTCATCATCCCTCACAGACTCCCTGCCTTCCTTGAATCTCTTTTGCTCCTTAAAAACTGATGCTCGATCCATGCAAGTTGCTCCAAAAATAGTCTGAAGCATTTCATACGTTTCTGTGGCATTTTGTTCAAGTTTAAAACAGAATTTTATTGCATATCGTCTTTCTAAAGTGTCCACACGTCCATATTGCATTTTTGAAATTCACCAGCTGTGACAATTAGGCTTTAGTAGGGTGTATTCCAATTGCTGCTGTAGCTGTTGATTTGAACCTGAAATCATAAAAATTGGTCAGTCATCTCATAAGGTGTATAGCAATAAGATACTGAATTTTCAAGAGTCAACAACAATTTTAAATGCCCATACGAAAAAAGTCTGGAAACTTTTCGTAAGCACCTCGTATATATATATACTCGTCCTCTAAATTACAAGTCCTCTAGTCTCTGCACTAATCCTTTGGTGACTGTACCGAACGCACCAATTACAATTGGTATCACCGTCCCTTTCACGATACATTATTTTTTACAGTTCTCTAACAAGATCTTGGTAAGTATCTCTATTTTCGCTTTCCTTCAGTTTTACCCTGTGGTGAGCAGGAACGGGTAAGTCCACTATTCTGCAGGTTTTCTTTTTTTTTTTTTTTACTATTACTTGTCTGGTCGTCTAGTCGAGATTAGGTGATCCGTTTGTATCTTAAAATCCCAAAGACTTTTGTGCGTCTCATTTTCTAAAACAGATTCAGGGTTGTGCCTCCACCATTTCTTCGTATTGTCAAATTCAAATTTCTTGCACAATTCCCAGTGGGTCACCTTTCCTACTCAGTCGTGTCTAGTCTTATACTCTCTTTGTGCTAATTTATTATTTTAGCCCTTGTGAGTTTCTCACATCAGCGTTTGCCTATAGTCTTTAATTGGAGTTTGTATCTCCTCAAGTCTCCAGGACTCTTCTCAGTATTCTAACCGATCTCAATATTACTGTAGTTTGGATTGTCTCCACTCGTCCTCTTATTTTTCAAGTCCTCTTGTCCTTTTACCAAACCTTTGGTGAGTGTACCGAGAGCACGAACGACAGTTGGTATGACTGTAACTTTCATTTGTTGTATATTGACCTTCGACCCGGCCAAACATGCCATTCCAAAGTGCTGCACTGGAAGGAAGTGATACATTCCGATGGTAGTTATGGGAAGAAATCGCGTAGGCGGGCTTGGCTGACAATATGGGACAAGTTAAAATCCCAATATACAGTCATAGACTGATGCACCAGTAGTGAGTGACCTGTGAACTGCATGACAGTTATTTCCGCTTGATGACGATCAAACATGCCATTCCAAAGATATTGAGTGGGCTATTGAACTATTATATAACTCGATGAAGACAGGAAGTCAGTGAGTTTGGTGACCTGTTGGTGACAAGATGCGATAGAAAAAGCCAGCATCCAGCAGAGAGGGCCCCGAGGCCTCCGGTTGAGCAGCCCTGGAGAACGAGAAAGACACAACACTGATGGCCATAAGAGTGGGGGTCAATATATTGCAGTTCTGTTCGGTCTGCAACTCCCTCTTACACACACAAACCTTTCAAATAAAGTGAGAGGTATATTTTTCTAAAAGACTGTGTCGCGCGTCTTTATTATTGCGTCAATATGTATTTTGCATGCATATTTAGTATATGAGTATACAACACATGTTCCATAGTTTTTTTTCAATTCCCTGGCAAAGTCCGGGTACTAATCCTTCTTTTTACTTCTCCTTTTTTTTTTAAATTTTACCCTGTGGTCAGCCAGGACAGATTTAATTTTCAGCAGTAATTTATATTTCTTTTAATCCTTCACTGGGTCTTAATCCAAGATGTAGGACAAGGGATTGTAAGGATTATATGATCTCAATGTTGCTTAAATTTGTTTCTATATCATTCCAGTTATTCATCTATTGCTGTCTTTTTGGAGTATTATTTTCCCATTCTCATTAATATTACCCTCCAATAGAAATTAACAATTCTACAATACGAAATATTTTGTATTTCAAATAATCATCGTATCACCTAATCCTGGCCAGAAGACCTTTAACAATATCTCGTCCAGTGGATTTTGTATAGAGTTAAACTGAGTAGAAATGATCCACAAGGAACTGTGCAAGAGATTAAAATTTGACTCTACTAACAAATTATATATGCCCAAATCAGAATTTTTCCAACAGAAAAAAGACGCGTAAAATTATCTGGCATTTTGAGATACTAATAAATCTTTTAATCGCGGCCTGAGGATAAGACCTAGTGTTAACAAGAAAAATAAGTGGAAGAACATCGAAACAGGTGCATCCGTTCGAAGATATCGGAATATCACCTTGACCTGTGGACGTGGTTGAATTCGGTGATGGTGGCAGATGCGTATGCCCACAGGAAGCAGGTGGGTGTCAGACAATTATATAACCAGGTGCCACAGACGGCTGGGAGGAGTTGCAGTTCCAGTTGGAGATAGGATGCCAGCGGAGTGATAACCAACTCCAGACAGAGAGCTTGGGCCCTCAGTGGCCCACGGTTGAGCAGCCCAGCCAGAATGCGAATGAAGTGCTGGTATGGTCAGAAGAACGTTGGGTCAATATGTAGCTGTCTGTCCCCATCTCCAACTCACCTCTCGCACATAACCAATATCAACCCTTTCGAGAATAAAGTGTGAGAGATATATTTTTATAAAGAAGTGTAATCGTTCGTTCATTGAAGTTTGTCATTATGTTTAATTATTTTCAGCATATATTTGTATATGCATTGTGTAGTTGTATGTAGCTATACAACAATTTGTCGTTCCGGTGGGACACACTGTGAAAATAAAAGAAAGTAAAAAAGATAGATCAGTACTTGTATATTCCCAGAGAACTAAAAAAATTCTGCGGGACATGAGGGTGACGGTGACACCAGTTGTAGTTAGCGCACTTGGAACAATTGAAAACCAAACGATTAGAGTTATATCTAGTTGAGCTCACTGTTACACTGCGGATAACGCTCTAGTTATTTACTTATTTTAACCATTTGTGGCACAAGGCTAGAATAATTGCGCACTTATAGAAATGAACACAGCTGGTACAGTTTATTATACTAGATTTAGCTATTACACACCTCGAATTGCCAAGTCGACTGGAGCTGTAGAATACATCGACTGCATTTCTTCAGAGTATCCTGTATATGACACTAAACAATCTGATGGTGAGGTTCCAGTAATGCTAGAGCTTTGGGGAATGCGGAGTACCCTTTCATTGACATCGCTCCCAGGTCTACTTTGGCCTGGAGTGGCAGCACCTGATAGGGTTATCTATGGGTCAAACAGAACTAAGCTGCGTACCTATACTAAACTGAATCGCTTGAAATAGAAATGCTTTGACATTTAAACTGTATTCTTATTCTAAACTGAATTGCTTGAAATAGAACCATTTTTTACATTAAAGTTATACTTACGCTAAGCTGAATAGTTCGAAGTAGAACTGTTTTGACATTTTATTGTGTGTAAACAAAAAAAACTATATTTATACTCAACTGAATTGTTTGAATTAGAACTGTTTGACTAAACTGAATTGCTTGAAATAGAATTTTTTTGACAATTAAACTGTGTACTTATGCTAGATTGAATTGTTTGAAATAGAACTATTTGTTTGTATAAAAATGGATTTGGGATTAAATAACCTACAAAGGTTGATATGCCATAAAACCCAAAAGAAGCAAACAAACATACACACCTCGAAGTTTGATGTATGAGGCACTATTTACCAACCCCTTCGCTCGGGCAGGATATGACACAAGGTCAATTTCTAAGCGGAGTTTAACAGGTTTTGAATTCAGAGTTTTTCCTTCTCTTAGACTAGTTGCCTCACCAAGGCTGAAGAACCTAGTCCGTCCTACTATTTACCCATAGCTGGAGGGAGAATAAGGGGGTTCATACCTTTCCCAAGGGTATTTGCCCGAAAGTGAACGTAATAGCGCGACTGGAGTACGAACTCGTTTGATGTATGAGGCACCCAGTGACAATCAACCAAACAAATAATAGTCTACTAGTCTAGCTTTCTCATCATTATCAAGCCAATTGCTACAAGTAGTTTGGCACAAGGTAACAAGCATGAGGATACCCACAGAAAATCAAACAAAAAATGGCTCGCTATCTCAGCCCGTTAAACATTGCACCTTGTTGAGTGCTTCAAAAACTTTAAAAGTAAACAAGAAATCCACGCAACGACATTTCAATCGAACTAAAACAACTAAACACTGAGCATGCGTACAAGACATGTCTATTTTTAGACCGCCATAGCAGCAAACTAAGCAAGCGTACTGCTGAGCGATCTTACGTCTCTGCAAATACGTCTGTGTGTCTACGTTGAAGAGCTGGTTATCTGTCGGTAGGGGTGTCGAAGGCAAGAATATTATGTGCAGATCCGTAAAGGTAGAGTTTTATCAGTTTGTTTATATGCAATTCTTACCCTAATGATAACGGCGATGGGAGTCTAAGGGTTCCAGTCTTGCCGTCGAAAAACACTTCACACTGGACTAATATTCCCCAGACAGATAACCAAATTTCCTCACCTTCTGTGGATCTTTGTAATGCAATGCTTAGCAAGCTCAGCTAGTGAATCATTCACAGTGTGCTCGAGTCTCAATAGATACTCCATATTTCTGGCCTTGTGCAAAAATTAAGGAAAACTTAATAAAGGATAATTTACTCGGGCTTCTCCGTTACAAGCTCACCTGAAAGTTGGGCATTGGAAACTAAGAGTCCTGAGTTTTACCCTGTTTTGTTTTATTTTATAGTTGTTGAAAAATGATTATATATATATATATATATATATATGTGTGTGTGTGTGTGTGTGTGTGTGTGTGTGTGTGTGTGTTTTCATCAGTATATATATATATATATATATATAGTGTAATCGGGTGGAAACTCAAACTTGGTTAAGTCGTCATTAGAAATTTATTTCGGCGGAGAATATTACTATACTCTCCGTCTCGTCAGATGACTATTTACATGCTTTTCTCGAAATTGCAGAACAGCAAATGTGGAGTTACAGTTCGTATTCAACAAATAAAAAAATAAAAAATAAAAAATAATTTTAATTCGCAGGCAAGGACAGAGGGGGTCAAAATATTAGGTGTTAGAAGCATCAAGAAATAGGAGTGGGGTTTCTCTTGTGTTAGTTTTCACCAATTCACTTTGTGGGTTTGTGGCGAAAACTTCATGAAACTTAACGTCACAGACAAACTTTCATGGTATTAAATATATCAAATCTAATATATATTTATTGATTATATATATATATATATATATACCGATGCAAATATATCGCCCTCAAGGGGGAGCTCAGAATTTCCTGATTGTATCCCCAATATAATACTTATTCCTCGTAACCAGCGAAATGGTTATCCTCAAAAGAGAAAAGCAGCAATATATCAATATTGTATTAGTTGTCTGAATTTCTAAGACGAAGCTTGATGATATTTATCATTCAGGGTTTTCGGACTATTGTCTTCATCCTTATTGTTATAGTCACAACGTTTCGGCCGATATGTGCACCAGCCTTCTTCAGATGTTTGTCGAACTCGGGAGCCTACGCGGAACTTCGAATCACGTCTTTTATTCAATTCACGGGGCTCGCTTTTTCTGATTTCGTTAACTATAACCGGGTACAAGAGTAAAGTGTTCCGGTATTGTTACTCGCTTGCCGTCAGGATTGAACCAGTAACCGCCAGATGTTTGTCACTGACTACAGGCGATGGCAAATCTATAAAACTCTCCTTTAAAATTGACCTTGCGTCGCTTCCTGATCGCGCAGAGGGGCATGCATATATCCATATATATAGATAGAACCCTCCGCGCGAATAGGATATATATATATATATATATATATATATATATGAAATAAGAATTTCATGACCTTCAACAACTAAAATTTTGGTAATGAATTAACCTATTTTATCTTAAGAAAAAATCTATTTATTTATTTGGGAAAAAAGTTGTCGATCTTCGTCAAGGGCGCCCAGAAGACTCCATTTTCAATAACTACAACACCGAGGTGTAGGGGAGGGCGTTACTTTTTTCCCTGGATTGCTCTACTTTACCCTTGATACGTACCTTATATTGCTGAGTGTTAAGCAAGGAGGCATCAAGTACCATTTTTAAAGTCTTTGGTATGACGCTACCTGGTATTGAACCCAAGTCTCCCGGACCAATGGCGAACTCTCTACCCAAAATGTAGCGATAAATTCTATAAATGTATCCTTTAGTTAAAATTTTTTTTAGGGTTTTATCTGATTTCTATTCAAGATTGAAAATTTGTCTTTAATACTATTTTTTATTCTGAATATTGCCTTTATTCTAATCACTGTTAGGGTTGATTTTATGGCATATCAGTCTCCTCGAGTTATTCAATGACAAATGCTATCCTTCTAGAAGAACAGTAGTGGTATTATTTAGCCCATAGTTTGGAGGATTAGGCGGTTCGTCCCTTTCAGTTATGGTCAAGGGGAGGTTCAAATGATTACACGACTCGGAAATAAGTGATAAATACATTGAAGGAAAATAGTACATACACAAACGATATCTGGGAGAAACCCCTCCTCAGCATAACAATCAAGAATATTACCGCTCTTGGTAACGGCTCGCCAAGACTGAGACTGCGCAGGAGAGAGCTTAGTTGGTATATGTCACATGAGGACGAGTCCATCTTTAGGGGATACCCCAACACTTTCCCAAAGGTATTTGTCCGAAAGTAAATAAAATAGCGCGACTAGAGTTCGAACTCACCACAATTCCACAGTCCGTCGCTTTAACCATTACACCACGTGGACACCCCCGTTAGCGTCGTATAATAATTAATCATTAATAATCCTATCACAAAAAAGTTAACAATTATAACAATTATTACTAATTTATTATTATTTATTCCTTTAGAGTTTTTCACATCAGCGTTAGCTGATGGTCTTTCCCCGGAGTTTGAGTGATAGCAAGTCTTTTCAAGTTTCCATGACTCTTCTCGGTATTCTGGCCGTTCTCAATAATACAGTAGTTTGGATAGTCTCCACACGTCCGCCAACTTCCAAGTCCTCCAGACCCTTTAATAGTCCTTTAGTTACTGTACCGAATGCACTAATCACGATTGATATAATCATTACCTTCATGTTCCATAGTTTTTTTTAAAATTCCCTAGCAAGGTCTAGGTACTTATTCTTCTTTTCACTTTCTTTCAGTTTTATTCTGTGGTCAACCGGTACAGCAAAGTCTACAATTCTGCAAATTCTCTCTTTTGTTATTGTTGTTGATTACTATAAGGTCTGGTCTTCTGGCCGAGATTAGATGATCTGTTTGTATGTCAAAGTCCCATAGGAGTTTGTGTGTGTCATTCTCCAGGACAGGTGCTGGGTTATGCATATACCATTTGTTCGTATGTTCAAATTTAAATTTCTTGCACATTTCCCAGTGGATCACCTTGCCCACCCAGTTGTGCTTAGTCTTATATTCCTTCCGTGCTAATTTGCTGCATTCGCTTATTTATTATTATTATTATTATTACAATACGAATAGAAATATTGATACCATTAATTTTATCCTACTATTGTTATCACAAACAATTTTTCAAATGACGATCTGTTGAGATTTTCTCACAGTATATATATATATATATATATATATATATTGTTTAGCCATAATTCAAATACAAGCGGAAACATAATCAAACATAATTTACGAACTTCAATATACGAACAAACACACTTCTTTATAAAAATATATCTCTCACACTTTATTCTCGAAAGGGTTGATGTTTCTGTGGTGTGTGAGAGGTGGGTGGAGAGACATATACTCAGAGAGAGGACTTCTTCCCATATCTTCTTCCAGGAGCCAGGGGGTGCCAACACTTGCACCCCCTTGTAAGCTCTTCGGAGACGCCTCTGATCGGCTGCGCGTCCCACGCTCGACTGCGATTCTCTGCACTCTGTCTAAATCTGACCGCGTGGTTCGACCTAAGTGACCTGATGCGCCATCATCTTCCTGTTTACAAATCAAAATGTGACAGCTTGCCAAGTACACGGGGTCACTAGGGACGAACCAAAAATCCATGTCATATGTTATATGATATATATACAAGATTGAGATTTGCAATTATGCAATCCCTTTCATTTTCTATACCTTTCTACACTATAGGATCTATTTAGAGTTTTGGTTGATCATTGGGTGTTGTATTGTTTTTGTTTGTATGGTCTTATTTGATAGATTTTTTTGTGTGATTTTATTCTTGAAGTAGAGGGTTCTGTGGATTGAGATGATGAAGGATTTTATATTCTTACCAGTTTTTATTTTGGTTTGGTTTGTTTGGTTTTATGGCATATCAACCTTTGTAGGTTATTTAACGCCAAATCCATTTTTATGTAAATAATCTGTTCTATTGAAAACAGTTCAGTTTAGCATAAGTACACAGTTTAATTGTCAAAAACATTTCCATTTCAAACTATTTAAGCAGTTATATATAATAATTCAGTTAAGTGTAAATACAGTTTTAATGTAGAAAAACAGTTCTATTTCAAATAATTCAGTTAAGCATAAGGACGCAGTTTAAGTGTAAGTACGGTTTAATTGTCAAAAACGTTTCTATTTTAAGCTATTCAGTTTACTCAATTCATTTTAGCATAAGTATGCAGTTAGTTCTATTTAACCCATAGATAGGGCCCTATCAGGTGCTACCACTCCGGGCCAGAGTGGACCTGGGAGCGATGGCAGTGAAGGGGTACTCCGCATTCCCCAAACTCCAGCACTGCTGGAACCTTACCATCAGATTGTTTAGATGTCATATCTAGGACACTCGTTGGGGGGTCTTACCCCTCTGCAGAGGTGCAGTCAGTGTATTCTATAGCCCCAGCTGACTTGGCAAAGTTTTTGTTTTGTGGCTAGTGGAATATAACTCCTTTTGGATTAGTGGGAAGGTTTATTTTTGGCTAGGTTAGTTAGAATGGATATGCATATTCACTGTTATATAAATATTTATTGCATGTTTTTGGATACCTCTAGTTTGGTTTGATGTCAATGTTTAATGGCATATCAACCTTGGTGGGTTATTTAATGCCAAAGTCATCCTTGGAGAAGAAAAGCTGTGATACTATTTAACCCATAACTGAGGTTAAGGAGGTTCATGCCTTTCCCAAAAGTATTACTCCGAAAGTGAACGTAATAGCGCGACTGGAGGTCGAACTCGCTTACTGCGATGTCGCAGTCAAGCATGTTAGACGGCCAGAATTGGATAATCCGCTTATATCTCAAAAATCCAGAGAATCTTATGAATTTCATTTTCTTGATTCTGGTTTGTGCATATACCAATTGTTAGTATCGTTACATTTTAATTTCTTGCACAGTTCTCGTCTTTCCCACCCAGTCGTGCCTAGCCTTATCCTACTTTTTGGCCAGTTTATTGCCGTCGTTTGTCATGTGATTAACCGTTTCATATGTCTTCACATAATATACACTTGGTGTCTTGTTGCGGATAATCAATTTTCGCCTTGATATAATTGATCGTTATGACATTGTTTTGCTCTGCTATTAAATATATTCCTTTTCTCTCTTGAGATTTTCTCTTCTTAGCCATGTCCGGGTCATCTCGTATGCAGTCTCAGCAATTTATCGTTTAAAGTATCCATATGGCTGTTGCTTTTTTTGTTGTTATTTTTATGTTTGTTTGTTTTATGTCTTATTGTGTTTTTTTTGTTTTGTTTTTTTTTTTTCATTTTTCGTTCTTTTTATTTTTCATTTTTGTTTTCTGGATTCTGTTTATTTTTTATTTGTTCTTATGTTCCTTCTGCTCTTACTGGCTGCCGTAATTAGTCTTTCTTAGCTCATACGAGTTTTTCAAATCAGCATTAGCTGATGGTCTTTCGAGTCTGTGTAACAACATGTCTCCTCAAGTCTCCAGGACTCTTCTCAGTATTCTGGTCGATCTCAGCGATGCTGTAGTTTGGATGGTCACCAATCGTTCTCTTATTTCTAATCCTTCTAGTTCCTTTACTAATCTTTTAGTGATTGTACCAAGTACACGAATTACGATTGGTATCACCGTCACATTTATGTTACGCAGTTTTTTTTTTCAATTCCTAAGCAAGATCAAGGTATTTATCCTTCTTTTCGCTTTCTTTCAACTTTACTCTGTGGTCAGCCTAGATTGCAAAGTTCACAATTCTACAAGTTCTCATTTTTTGTTGATTATTAAAAGGTCTGGTTTGAGTGTGGGTCATGGTTATCTTTCCGTGGCTGTTTTTATTCACATCTATTGAAGCCACCCTTATAGATGAGCGGCAGTAGTTCCCCGATCGAACTAATCGATCCTGTCCGAAGAACCGTCGGGTTCATACGCCTAGGACCATGTGTTGCATTGTCACAACCATATACAACTATACACATATACATGCGGAAACATAATCAACAAATAATGACGAACGAACACACTTCTTTAGAAAAATATACCTCTCACTCTTTATTCGAAAGGGTTGTGTGTAAGAGGTGAGTTGGAGACTGAACAAACTGCAACATATTGACCCCAAATTCCTCCGTCTTTAGCGGCACTTCTTTCTCGTTCTGCTGGGCTGCTCAATCGGGGGCCTTGATGGCCCAGCCCTCTCTGTGAGCTGGTTCTCACTACAGCATCTTATCTCCAACTAACTGAACCTGTCTGTGGCACCGGGTTACATAATTGTTTGACATCCACCTGCTTCTTGTGGGCGTCACATCTGCACCCAATTCAACCCGTCCACCGTCAAGGTTATACCCTGATATCTTCGACTGGATGCACCTGTTATTTACACAGGTGCATCTCTTATTTGACAGCTCGGTCAATATGCTACACATGTTAGGCATTGCAGTGAGCCGTCAGAGGGTTTATCCGCTTGCCTTTACGTCAATCACGTGTTGTATACTCACAACCATAGCCATAATGATATCATAATCACAATGATCTCTCAATCCAACGGTACATGTACAAATTCAAATACAGGGAAATACACAACACATTAACAGGCGAACTCACTGTTGTTCACGTACGAACGTTTATTAACTTCTTGACTTCGGGGTTCGGTTCTTCGACACGAGGAGAGAGAGACACAATTCTTAAAAGTCTTTCGTAATCATTCTATACTAACAAAACTCAAACGCTCGGCACATCTCGTGGAGCTTCAGATCTCTTTTCATCTTCGCAGGTCGGGACCCGAAAAACTTGACCGTATGCGTCAACGGTCGAAACCCCAACTTCTCAACACCATGGTTGGAACTCAACTTCTACTGTCCGTCTACATGGCCCAAGTCGACTTCCAACTCGACTGGTCCCCATTCGACAATCAACTGGCCTGGTCCCCAGTAAACTACCAACTCGACTGGTCCACAGTCAACTCCCAACTGACGTCTTTTTCAAAATCTCTAAATTCTCAGCCTATCGCTTCCGAGCATGACGTCATTCACACTCCTGCCCTATTTCCTATCTGGGGTTTATTATGACAATTGTGATTGTCATATCCTCTGCGCACGAGCGTAAACTGTACCCAATGTCTATGCACCTGTACTAAGAGCCGAATAGTTCAAAGCCCAACCAAATTGAATGATAAAATATAATTAACGAAAAATGATTAATATAAAAAATCATTCCGTAATTATATAACACAAGCTGCTTCCCATGGATTCCGTATTTTATTTTATTTTTTTCTGGAGAAAAAACTTGACGGCAACTACACAAGAATGCTGCGTACAATATTGAACAAGTCCTGGATGCAACATCCCACAAAGCAGCAGCTGTACGGCTACTAACCACCCATCACGAAAACTATCCAAGTTAGACGAACCAGACATGAAGGACACTGCTGGAGAAGCAGGGACGAACTCATAAGTGATATACTCCCATGGATCGCTTCACATGGCCGAGCAAAAGCAGGGCGGCCTGCTCGAACCTTCATACAGCAGCTCTGTGAGGATACGGGGTGTAGCCCTGGGGACCTACCGGGTGCGATGAACAATAGGGAGGGGTGGCGAGAAAGGGTCAGGGAGATCCGTGCTGATGGTACGACAAGATTAGATGATGATAAAGTCTGATCGTCTGGCCGAGATTAGGTGATCCGTTTGTATCTCAAAATCCAAGGGGAGCTTGTGCGTCTCATTCTCCAGGACAGATTCTGGGTTGTGCATACACCATTTCTTCGTATGGTCGAACTGCAACTTCTTGCACAGTTTCCAGTTGATCACCTTGCCCACCGAGTCATGTCTACTTCTATACTCTTTCTGAGTATGTTTGCTGCATTCGCTTATTGTGTGATTGATCGTTTCGTCTCTATCACCACATTACCTACATCTGCTGTTTTGTTGCGTCTTATCTATTCCTGTTTTGATATTGTTGGTCCTTATGGCGTTGTTTTGTGCTGCTATTAGAAGATTCAATTTCTCTCTTAAGATTTCCTATTATTTTCATTATTATTCGAGTATTTCATTCAAGTTCAAACTGGTGATTTTTCATCGAAGTTTAAGAGACAGTAAGTCTTCTCAGGACTCCAGGACTCTTCTCAGTATTCTAACTGATTTTAACTTGGGCTGTGATCTAAATGGTCATAGTTATCACAGTTTCCTTTCCAAAGAGAAAAAATATTGGAAGAGGTTTGAGACATTTGGATTAATTTGGACAAATGGGTAGAGTATTCGCTAATGGTCAGGGAGACCGGGGTTCAATCTTCTAGTAGAGTCATACCAAAGACTTAAAAATGGTACTTGATGGCGCCTTGCTTAACACTCAGCATTATAAGGTATTGATCAAGGGTAAAATTGAGTAATCCAGGGAATGGGGTAGCGCCCTCCCCAACACATCGATGTAGTAGCTTCTAAAAAGGGAGCCTTTGGGTCGCCCTCGTCTATGGTCACCAACTTTGCTTTTACTTACTTTGCTTTACTTGAAAGAAGAAAAAGAGCTGATATAATTAAAACTATCAAAATAACGGAATTTCTAATTATCATTGAGCCTTTTGAATTTGTTGTCAAGACAAATTTCAAAACCTAAGTTTACTTGTACTTGTCTTTCATTGGAATCATTTTGAGATGAGGCTTCTTAATCTGAGAATTAATATTTATTTATTGCGGACTTTTTGTCCTCATCTTGGTAGTTTTTGTGTTGTTTCTTCTTTCACTACGTTTCGGCCAAATTTCACCTCTGGCCATCTTCAGGTGATTTACCACGACCTCGGATAGGAATGCCGAGTCTTGTAACCGTATCCCTAGTAATTACTGCCTTCCATAGTTGTTATCTATCATACCACGATTTTGACCAAGTAAACCTTGGGTAGGATTTGAAACCGCTATCTTCTGACAATGTTCACCTGGAACCGTAGAGACTCAACGCCTCTATCCGCTGCGCCACGTGCCCTGAAGGGCGATCAAGGATGGATGTTTTTTTTTGTCTTATAAATCCTTTTCTGGTCTTCCAGAGTCGGGTCCGTACCGAATTTTTGTACTTGTCTTTAAGTGGAATCATTTTGAGATGAAAAAAGTCCGCAATAAATAAAAATTAATTCTCAGACTAAGTTTACTTACCAAGTGATTTTTTGGCTAATAAAGTGATGTATTTTTGGAACAAATTGCCTAATCAGATCAAAAACAGAAATAGTGTAGAAAATTTTAAGAATAAATCAGAAGATTTCAGAAAAAAAAATATTTAGAAAAAGAATTCAAGAGGTCATTTTTGGAAAATATCGGATGAATCACTAAATAGAATTTGATCCGTAAATAGATATTGTATAAATTGCTATGGCATGTTTTCTTGAACATGATAGAACACATTTTATTCGCTGTTTTTTTTTTATTGTAGTTTCTCAAGTTGTCTTTTTTTCCCCATATTTCGAATTCAAATTGGTGTAAAAATTGTCTCAAGTTTTTCTCCCAAGCGCTTTCAACCATACTCTGGTTGTCTTCAGAAGTTGTCGATTTTGGTAGCTGTCGAGTTCCCGATTAAGTGGTAGCGTTTTTTGGGGTTTTTTAAACAAATTTATTCAGTTGGGAGAGTCTATCAAATGGGTTTGGGATATGACCTATTAAAGATGTTTCATATATTAGTGATTGTATTAAATGCTATTTTATTTATTATATTATTTATATATATATATTTTTTTTTCTTTTACTTTTTTCATTATTTATGAATATTGTCTTTAGAATTTGTAGTCGTTTTTTTGTTATTACTTTTGTATATAATTATTGTATTATCGATAAGTATTTTCTTAGTGAGATGTGAGTTGATTGAAATTATTGTTTTATTTATTTATGTTTGGTTTTAAGGCGCTTGTGTCGGATATGTGGTATGTTAGGCGGCGAGATAGTGTAGAGATTGTATGACCAATGTAGGTATTATTTTTCGAGTGACACTCAGGAAAAGGGCACATAAATTTATAGACTACATTGGTTTGGTTTAGGGCTATTTTGGGACAAAAAACAAGACAAATCGAGAAACTAGAATCAAAACTATAAATTAAATGTGTTCTATCATGTTCAAGTTAATGTGAGAAGAGAGTAAAAAGCGGAGATGCCCTAGGAGGTGTAAAAACAAATAGATAAATAAAATCCCTTTGTAACCGTTCCAAGGTAAGCAACTATGATTGGTATCAGCGCAACTTCCATGTGTCACAGCTTTTTTTTTAGCTCTCAAGCAAGATCCAGGTATTTGCCTATATTTTCGTTTTCTTTTATTTTCGAGCTCAGTCGGCTGGGAGGAAGGGCTGTAGAATACACTGACTGCATCTCTGCAAAGGGGTTATCCCCTCCCCAACAAGTGTCCTGGATATGACACTAACCTGCCACTTATGGTGAGTCTCCAGTAATACAGGAGCTTTGGAAAGCGGGGTACCTCTTCATTGCCATTGCTCCCAGGTCCACTCTGGCCCGGAGTGGTAGCACTTAAAAGAGTCTTATCTACGGGTCAAATAGAACTGTTTGACATTTAAACAGTGAGTAAATGAATGATTTTTTCTAAATTGAATTGTTTGAAATAGAACTGTTTGATTATTTAACTGTGTGTAAATAAACGAATAATATCCGATTGAATTGTTACTAATACATAGCAATACTTTGAACCATTTAACTTTGTAGACTTATGTTTTTAAATTATATATATACACCCGCACACACACATATATATATATAAACCGGATTTGGCATTAAATAACCTACAATGTTTGATATGCCATAAAAATAAACAAAACAGAACCAAAATCCTTTATTTTTATTTCTACAGTTTTTTTATCGTTTTAATTATTAGTAGGTCTGGTTTTCTGATCGGGATTTGGGTAATCCGTTAGGATCTTGAAATCCCAGAGATATTTAGGGGTTTCATTTCAAGGAGAGATTATGGTTTGTGCATATACTACTTGTTTATATTGTCACATTTGTATTTCTGGCACAATACCCTGCCGACCATCTTTTTCATAGCTTTTCTCTATTATATTTTGTGCCAGTTTGTCGCATTCACTTATTTGATTAACTGTTTCCGCTTTCACCATAAAACTGAAACTTGTTATTCTTCTGCGTATAATCAATATTTTCTTTGACATGATTAGTTGTTGTGGCTTTATTTTGTACTGCTATTAAATCAGTTTCCCTTTTGATGTTTGGGCCCAGTAAGCTGGGGCTGCAGAATATACTGCATGTCTGTAGGGAGGCAAGACCACCCCCTACCAAAGAGTGTCCTAATATATGACTCTAAACACACTGATGATGAGACTTCAGTAATGCTGGAGCTTTGGGGAATGCGGAGTATCTCTTCATTGCAATCGCTTCCAAGTCTACTCTGACCCGGAGTGGTAGCATCTGATAGGGTCCTATCTATGGATCAAATAGAACTAAACTGTGTAATTACGCTAAACTGAATTGTTTTAAATTAACTGTTTTTACATTAAACTGCGTTTAAACGGCGTACTTATGCTAAACTGGGGCATTACTGGTTGTGTAATAGTTAGCAAGCTAGACAAACCATATTTACCAACCCCTCCATTCGGGAAGGATATGGCACAAGGTCAATTTTTAAGCGGAGTTTAACAGGTTTGAATTCAGAGTTTTCCTTCTCCAAGACTAGTTGCCTCACCTGAAGAATCAGTCTGCCCTACTATTTACCCATAGCTGGAAGGAGAATAATTGGATTTATACCTTTCCCAAGGGTATTAGTGCAATATGAAAGACAATCAGTCTCGTCAAGGATTTGAACTCGTGTCGCTGTGTTTATTTCCTACGACGATAAACATTACACCACGGGCTCCTCCTAGACTAACAACGAGTGAGTTCGATTCTTATTCGGTGACCCATTCGTACGGTCTTGAAAAAACCACATAGTAAATTACTACTTATGCTAAACTGTATTGTTTGAAATAGAACTGTTTTGACATTTAACTGTGTAAACAAAATACTAGACTTATACTAAACTAAAACTTTGCTGACAATGACTTAATTGGTGTTCATATTTACCAACCCCTCCGCTCGGGCAGGATATGACACAAGGTCAATTTTAAGCGGAGTTTAACAGGTTTGAATTCAGAGCTTTCCTTCTCCTAGACTAGTCGCCTCACCAATTCGGTGTTTAATAACCTGAAAAAGGATTGATACACCGTAAAACAAAATTACCAAATTACCATCTTTTGATGTTTCCTCTTTTCAGCCATGTCTAAGTCATCTCGTGTGCAATTTCTTTTGTTTCAAGTGTCCATGCAGTTGGTTTTTCTTCCAGTTTTTATTTTTGGTATATTTTTTTTTATTTTTCTGCCTTTTATGAAGTTCTTTCGGTTCATATTGCTATTATAGTATTTCTTGGCTCTTTTTTGTGTATTCTTCGAGTCCCTGAATTGTCGCATCTTCACAATCCTCAATGTTGACGAGTCCTCGTCCTTCTTATTTTCTTCACATAAAATCTATATCCTCTTACAGGTATAAGGTCTTATACAGGATTACCAATTCCTTTTTTCTTTGGACCATTTATCGGAAGTCTTCCCTTATCCATTTAAAGAATGATCTATAGTATCTTACAAGAGGGTCTGTCAATATACGAGGTGCATACGATAAGTTTCCAGACTTTTTTCGTATATGCACTTTTATTGATAGTACACACATGAAAGTTTAGTCCCCTTCGAAGTAATCTCCTCCGGTTGCAATGCATTTGTTGTACCGTTCCAAAATCTTCTAGAAGGCCCCAGGGAAGTCCTCTTGTGTCAGCGTGTCATTGACCTTCGTCACAACCTCTTTCATCTCCTCAATTGTCTCATAACGACAGCCTCTAAGTTTTTCCGTGAGCTTAGGGAATAACCGAAAGTTACAGGGAGCAAGGTCTGGACTATAGGGACGGTGAGGAACTGTCTTGATGCCCATCTTGGTCAAATAGTCTGTGACAAGGATGGAGTTGTGGACTGGTGCATTGTCCTGCTGGAAATGCCACTGACCCGATTTGAAGAATGCTGGCCTCTTCCCTAGGAATCTCTTCTTGAACTTCCTTAAAACCTCAACATAGTAACCCTAACCCTAACCCTTTGGCCAATAAACTTTGGTGTTCTGACTTCCTTACTCCTTCCACTCCTCTCATCATCCCTCACAGACTCCCTGCCTTCCTTGAATCTTTTATGCCACTCAAAAACTGATGCTCGATTCATGCAAGATTCTCGAAAAGCAGTCTGAAGCATTCCAAACGTTTCTGTGGCATCATTTTTTCCAGGTTTAAGACAGAATTTTATTGCATATCGTTTTCCTAAAGTCCACATTGCATTTTTGAAATTCACCTGCTGTGACAATCAGGTTTTTGTAGGGTGTATTCCAATTGCTGCTGGAGCTGTTCATTTGAAGCTGAAATCATAAAGATTGGTCAGTCATCTCATAAGGTGTATAGCAATAAGATACTGAATTTTAAAGAGTCTACGACAATTTTAAATGCCCATACGAAAAAAGTCTGGAAACTTATTGTATGCACCTCGTATATATTCTTTTGATGAGATATCTGATGCAGAGTCGCGTTTCCTGAATTTTTCTCGTATGGCTGAGGTACATCTTGCACATTTTAGTTTGATTTGATTTCAGGCTTATCAACCATTGTAGGTTATTTATTGTCAAATCCATTTTCATACATTAAAACAGTTCTATTTCAAACAATTCAGTTTAGCATAATTACAGTTTTTTGTTTACACACAGTTAAATTTAGAAACAGTTCCATTTCAAACAATTCATTTTTGCATAACTACACAGCATAGTTCTATTTGACCCTTAGATAGGACCCTATCAGGTGCTACCACTCTGGGCCAGAGTTGACCCGGGAGCGATGGCAATAAAGGAGTACTCCTCATTACCCAAAGCTCCAGCATTACTGGAGCCTCAGAATCAGATTGTTTAGTGTCATATCCAGGACACTCGTGGCGGGGCTAACCCCTCTTCTGAGATGCAATCAGTGCATTCTACAGCCCCACCCCGATACTTTATATTTTATTTTTGGCTTGACGGTATCCGTTTCTAATATTTCCGGGTATTTGTAGCTTTATCCTATTTACCCAACCCCTCCGCTCGGGCAGGATATGACAGAAGGTCAGTTTTTAAGCGGAGTTTAACAGGTTTCAATTTAGAGTTTTCCTTCTCCTAGACTAGTTGCCTCACCAAGGCTGAAGAACCTAGTCTGCCCCACTATTTACCCATAGTTGGAGGGAGAATAATTGGATTCATTTGTAGCTTTATTTTCTCCTAGTGTTCCGATTCTTTTTCTAATTGGGCAGTTCTATTATATAGTCACATATGCAGATTCACATCTACATACATGCACATCTAATAATGTAGAATAATTCACAACGACACAAGGATAACGACAGACTCATGAAGGAAGACGCAGGAAGACTTCTTTAACAATATTTTTACCTCTCACTTTATTGCAAGGGTTCGAAAGGGTTGTTCAAGGGTTGCATGTGAGAGGGAGCTGGAAACCGAATATAAACTGTAACATCTTGACCACACGGTTATGACCGTCACGTTGTGTCTTTCTCGTTCTTTAGTGCTGCTCAACCGGAGGCCTAGGGCCCACTCATCCGGGCCCAAAGGCCACTTCGGCCTGATGTGGCTTTCCCTTCCACATTTCGTCTATAACTCCGTCCGATCTTAAACTCAACTGCCAACTGCCTCTGCCACTGCCAACTGCCAGCTGGCTAGTCGAACTCAATTGAATTATATAATCGTTCGACGCCCACTCGATCTTTGAAATCGAATGTTGAATTGTCATCAAGCGGAAATAACTGTCATGCAGTTCAGAGGTCACTCTCTTCCGGTGCATCACTCTGTAGTGTACCATGGGAATTTTTCTTGCTCGTCCCATTTCATCAGCCAATTTCCGCCCACGCGATTTCCTTTCATAACTGCCATTAGAATGTGTCACTTCCTTCCGGTGCATCACCTTGAATGGCATTTTTGGCCGGGTCAAAAGGTCAAAACATAACAGTTCTATTCCTTCCGATATTTTTCTTTTATTTTCGTCTATGATAGGCAGGGAGCATTTTTCAATCCCAAGATCTAAGAGTTTATATAAAGGTTTTCAGTTCTGTTTTTATTTTTGGCAAATGTATTGTTAACATAAATATATTTACATAAAGTGGTTTATCTTTCCTGTGACTTCGAAAATTTTTAATCTCCTATAAATTTCTTAAATATGTTATTTTGTGGCGTCATTTGCAATAACAATATATACAGCACATCGCTGGAGAAACAAGGTCGAACTCATGAGAGATGTTCTTTCATGGACAGGCCAGTGTTGACTGACCAGCGAGGATTTACATTTCTTAGCTCTGTGCGGACAATGGATATAGTTTGGAGGGCCTTCTGGGAGTGAGGCTGACAGCATTAATTTGCTGTTGGCTTTGACGCTAGCGAGCAATGTCCAACAAAGTCAGACTTGAGGCCGAAAGGCCCCCGGCTTCGGTTGGACCACCTTCGAGTGGGCGAACTGCAACATTGACACCTTCTGTCCCCTTTGCATAGCATTGGACCTTGCTGTCCAGTTTAAGCTATAAACAGGCATACGTGCCTGGGCCCAGATTTGGGTCCAGACCCACATTGCACTAAGTGAGCCGATGACCGGCATGCCCGACCTTACCCTCCCCTAAATCCCCAATATAATCGACCTTCGGATCATTGACCTTGTGTCAAGTCCTATCTAGTGGGAGGCAGAGACGAATATACCTTCTGGGAGTGATGGATGATAGGTATGGATGGAGAGAGAAAGTCAAGGAAATCAATACCGCCAACAAGCCTTGATAATTGCTATGTTCTACTAGAATTTGTCCTCCTACCGCTAATTTCACTCTCCTGTTTTCCATGGCTTTCGAGAAGATGGGAAGTTTATGACTTTTGATATTTTGAATATTTTCACGCATTCTATTGACCAAACTTGTGGGATCGTATCATAGGGATTTTTGTTGTTGTCTATTCGTTACTACATTTTCTGCCGTATCTTTACACCGTTGAGGATTTGTTGGTTTATATTTAGAATCTATTTTTCTTGATCTTTTGCGATATTCATTGCATTCTCTCGGAACATCTCTCTGCAACATTCAAACGAGTAAGATATCTTTTCTCTTATCAATGCATTTAGGATTTTTATATCGGTGGAAATCTATTAAAGGAATGGGGAACTATCTGATAATGATTATGATGCACTAAAACGAAATTTAATAGGGAACCTGACCTCTAGCAGTTAGAAACTTTCAGATAAGCAAAGACCACCGAAAGGCCCTGCATAAAGGGAAAAACATAGATTAAATAACATACAGGAGTCAATCAAGGCAATACATTATTCGTTTGTTATGACTCCTTGGGCATCTCTCCTTTTTATCATCTTCTCCCATCAACCTTTGCAAAATGAAAAGGTTTTCATAGAACATATACTATATCTATATGGGGGAGTCCCTGAGGCGTCGTGGCTAACGTGCTAAATTACGATATCGTTGTGAGCGAGTTCGAATACCTGTCGCGCTATCATGTTCATTTTCAGACTCATACCCTTGGCAAAGGTAAGAACTATTTATCCCCACCCAACACACCACTATGGGTTGAATAATGCCAGTTCTGTTTTTACAAGGATGGTTTTGGCATTAAATAACCCATGAAGGTTCATATGCAATTAAACAAAGAAACCGAACCAATAATATATTTAAAAGTGTTTCTAAAAGAGATCAGGGAGAGTCCTCGTAATGTAGTGGCTAAGGTGCTGGACTATCGCATCGTAGGAAGAGAGTTCGAATTCTAGTCACCCTATTACTTTCTCTTTCAGACTAATATACTCTGAAAAGGTTTTGACCGCTTTATCCCTCCAGCTATCTGTTAAATTGTACCACTACTGTTCTTCTATAAGGATTGCCTTGGCATTGAATAACCCGTGAAGGTTGATATGCAATTAAAACAAAGAAAGTAAACTAGATTTCCTCGAGTAATTTATCTGACGGTTTCCAAAAATGTGCTCTTAAATTCTCCACCTTGCTATTTTTCTGAAATCATCAATTTTATCTAGAATATTAGTTGTCTAAATTTCTGAGACGAAACTTGGTGATTTTTATCATTAAGACTTTTCGGACTATTTTCTTCATCTTTATTGTTATTTCCACAACGTTTCGGCTAATATGTCCTCCGGCCTTTTCAGGTGTTTGTTGTCTAAATTTCTGAGACGAAAAGGGTGATTTTTATCATTAAGGCTTCTCGGACTATTGTCTTCATCTTTATTGTTATCTCCACAACATTTCGGCCGATATGTCCTCCAGCCTTCTTCAGGTGTTTGTCGAACTCCGGAACCTAAACGGAACTTCGATCTACGTCCTTTATTGAATCCACGGGGGTCGCCTGTTCTGATTCCGTTAGCCATAACCAGGTACAAGTGTTAAATATTCTTGTATTGTTACTCGCCTGCAGTCAGGATTTAACCTGAAACCTCCAGATGATTGTCTCCTTAGAAGGTTAGGGAACCAACGCCTATAACCGTTACGCCATGTGTCCTGAATGTCTAGAATATTTTCACGGGATGAACGTACTCTAGTGTAGCCAATGTTACCCAGTGTTTGTTAATAGTATGGTCTGTAAATGAATGGCTCTTGTGTGGTCAGCAGTAGATTGCTATTTCGATGAGGCTATTAGTTGGCTGGGTGGCGGGGGGTAAAGAACACAAAACAACTCGACTCCCAGTATTATGACCTTTCGTTGGTAATTCTATCCGACCAGTTTCTGAAGCCGTGGAATCAGAAAGAAATCGACAATGGACATCACGTGGGATAGTTTATGTCATTAGAAGGATAGACTTATCCCCGCCCTTTCACCCCAACAATCAGACGAGAAAAATATGGAGATAATCACGAGATCACGTGATGATTATAACTGGGTTCATAGAACATCCCAATCCTACTTCCGTCATTGGTGAATATGACTGACAGGCCTCCGTTACCACATGCTGGAGCGTTACATTATGTTACTATTGCATTTTGCCTTCAGCTGCTGGAATTTTTTTCATTATCTGGAATTTGATTACTTAAGCTTATTTATTTTATTAGTGTGAAAACATTCTCAGGGGTTGTATTTGTTCCTTTTTAGAAAATAAATCATTTGTTCTAGACTTGTATTGTTCAGTGGTAGAGTCAGAAGTAACAGCGGTAGAGCACAGGGGCGACAATGCTAAAGTCCAGGAGATAAATGTAGTCACAGTGGTAGAAGATAGAGGTGACAGTGATAGAGTACAAGGGTGATAGTGGTCGGGCACAAGGATGACAGTGGTAGAAGACAGAGGCGACAGTGGTCGGGCACAAGGATAACAGTGGTAGAAGACAGCGGCGACAGTGGTCGGGCACAATGATGACAGTGGTAGAAGACAGTGGCGACAGTGATAGAGTACAAGGGTGATAGTGGTTGGGCACAAGGATGACAGTGGTAGATGACAGGGGCGACAGTGGTAGAGAACAAGGGTGATAGCTGTCGAGCACAGGATGACACTGGTAGAATACAAGGGTGACAATGGAAGAATACAAGGGTGACTGTGGTAGAAGACAGCGGTGACAGTGGTAGAGTACAAGAGTGACAGTGGTCGGGCACAAGGATGACAGTGGTTAAAAACAGTGGTGACACTGTTAGAATACAAGGGTGACAGTTGTTGAGCACAGGGATGACTGTGGTAAAAGACAGGGGCGACAGTGGTCGGGCACAATGATGACAGTGGTAGAAGACAGTGGCGACAGTGGTAGAGTACAAGGGTGATAGTGGTCGGGCACAAGGATGACAGTGGTAGAAGACAGGGGCGACAGTGGTAGAGTACAAGGGCACAAGGATGACAGTGGTAGAGTACAAGGGTGATAGTGGTCGGGTACAAGGATGACAGTGGTAGAAGACAGGGGTGACAGTGGTAGAGTACAAGGGTGACAGGGGTAGAAGACAGTGGCGAAAGTGGTCGAGCACAAGGATGACAGTGGTAGAAGACAGGGGCGACAGTGATAGAGTACAATGGTGATAGTGGTCGAGCACAATGATAACAGAGGTAGAAGACAGCGGCCACAGTGGTAGAGAACAAGGGTGATAGCTGTCGAGCACAGGATGACACTGGTAGAATACAAGGGTGACAATGGAAGAATACAAGGGTGATTGTGGTAGAAGACAGCGGTGACAGTGGTAGAGTACAAGAGTGGCAGTGGTCGGGCACAAGGATGACAGTGGTTAAAAACAGTGGTGACACTGTTAGAATACAAAGGTGACAGTTGTCGAGCGCAGGGATGACTGTGGTAAAAGACAGGGGCGACAGTGGTAGAGTACAAGGGTGATAGTGGTCGAGCGCAGGGGTGAGAATTTTTATTTTTCAAATTCAAATTTTTAACTTCGACTAAAAGCATGCAAAACAAATAATTAAAATGGAAGAACAAAACTATTTACTTCTTCCGAAAAGTCTTAGAACAAAATTCTCTATTGCTAGAGAAATTATAATCACCGAATAGACTCATTTATAAGTCGATTCAAGGTACTAGTAAAGCTTTGATTTATGGTTTCAAAATCATTAATAAAATTCATTTCTGAAACCAAATTTGGAGCTATTCTGTTCCATTATACTTGAATTTCGACCTTACAAAAATATTACTCATGTATTAGAAGATACTTGATTGATAATTTGAATGACTAATTCCTCTACTTAAAAAATGAAAATGTACATTTATTTATTGATTAATCGATTTTAACAGCATCTTGACGCATCTAGAGTTATCTTATTTCTTGAGGTTAGGGAATTGCTTTCATTGTAGGTGGTTGGGAAGTGAATGGAACCCCCCATATAATGGACTGGTCTGAGGAGTACATTAGAGAGGTATTCACTCTAACTGGGAATGAGTAAGTCAGTAAGTCTATCTTTCCGATAATGAAAAGGCTAATGTTAGTTGGCGTAATGTTGAATAATGCCAGTTCTGTTTTTTCACAACGATGGCTTTGGCATTAAATAACCCATAAAGGTTCTTATGTCATTAAACAAAGAAACCGAACCAAGAATATATCATATTTAAAAGTGTATGTTCCTAAAAGAGATCGGGGAGAGTTCTCGTGACGTAGTGGCTAAGGTGCTGGACTACAGCATCGTAGGAAGAGAGTTCGAAATCTAGTCACGCTATTACGTTCACTTTTGGACAAATACCCTCTAGGGTCAGGGATATCCATGCAAGCGGCACGACATGATGATGATGATGACCCGTTAAATAGTACCACTACTGTTCTTCCATAATGATGGCTTTAGCATTGAATAACCCATGACGGTTGATATGCCATGAAATCAGAGAAATCAAACTATCGAACCATCAGAGAAGTCATTAATAATTTGAAGGCTATTCTCAAGAAAAAATGGGCTAGGATTTCAACAACATATTTTTAAAGACTTGTAATGGCTTATGTAAATATATTTCAAAGCTCAAATCAAGGGGTACTCAAAGTGGTCCATATTTACCCCTAGGAGTGGATAAAATTTTGACTATGGGAATTAAAGCGTCGGGGTCCACAGGGGATGAATTTACAAGTTTGAATTTATAAATCTCTTTATAAACGTGGAACAAAAATCGCTGAATCATTTGAACAAGTTACCAAATATCGTAAACCTCGTAGAATGCCTAATGGGGTGTGATGGCCACTCGTAATATATGGCCCGACTGCATCTCTGCAGAGGGGTTAGACTGCCCAAACGAGTATCCTGGATATAACACTAAACAATCTGATTGTGGAGCTACTGCATTGCTGGAGCTTGGAGGAATGCGGAGTACCTATTTATTGCCATCGCTTCCAGATCCACTCTGGCTCCGGAATTGTAGCACCTGATAGAGTCCTATCTATGAGTCAAATAGAAGTAAACAGTGTACTGAATTGTTTGAAATAGAACTGTTTTTATATTTAACTGTTAGTAAACAAAAATGTATTTAAACAAATGACTGTGTGTAAACAAAAACTAAGCACTTATGCTGAACTGAATTGTTTGAAATAGAACTGTTTTTATATTTAACTATATATTTGTATAAGATATAAGTGAAACCGTTTTACTGTGAAAAAATGAGCTCAGGCTCATTTAAAACATTAAACATATATCTAATATATATGTATAAAAAGGATTTAGCCTGATATAACTTACAATGGTTGATATGTCATAAAACCAAACCAAACCAAATCACATGTATTTAATATATATATATATATATATATATATATATATATTAAGGTACTAGCATTAAATAACTTACAGTGGTTTATATGTAGGGGAGGGCACTACTCCTTTCCCTTGATTACTCCACTTTACCCTTGATACATACCTTATAATGCTGAGTTTCGCCCATGGTTCGAGAGACTGGGGTTCAATCACAAATTGAGTCATACCAAAGATTTAAAAAATGGTACTTGATGCCTCCTTGTTAACACTTATCATTATAAAGTACGAATCAAGGGTAAGTCTAGCAATCCAGGGAAAGTAGTAGAGCCCTCTATTATACCTCAGTGTAGTAACTACTGAAAAGGAGCCTTTAGGTCGCCTTATATTTCAACGCAGAGATGCATGAACCTTAAAAACGATATGACACTCACAGACATCCTCACTACATTATTGAGGGTTAGAATAAGCTGACTCTGTCCTTTGCAAAGGAGTAAGACCCCCTGAACACCCAAAAAGGGGTATACTGGGTGTGACACTCAACTGGACCAGATGATAAGCCTCCAGTTCCGGACATCGAGGTAGTTCACATACCTCATCATTGCCATTACTCTCATGTACCTGTTATAATGCATTTATTGGGCCAGTAGATCTGTTTGAAAATTATTAGTATTTGATAGGAATACTTGATACAGTTATAATGGTTAAAGCGAAAGACTGCGGAATCGTAGTTTGCGAGTTCGAATTCCAGTCGCGCTATTACATTCACTTTCGGACAAATACCCTTGGGAAAGGTATGAACCCCTTTATCCTCCCATCTATGGGTAAAATAGTACCTAAATAGTTTTTTTAGAAGGATGGGTTTGGCATTAAATAACCTACAAAGGTTGATGTTCCATTAAAAAAAGAAACCAAACTACTTGAAGTTATAATTGTTCTCTAAGGATTAGTATTAATCACTTAAAACCATATAACTGGGAGAAAACAAATATTATTCAATAGAAATAATCACTTGGAATCATACAGATATTAGTATTAGATAAGAATACTTAATATCATAGAACTGTGTGCAAATTATTTGTATTAGATAAGAATACTTAATATCATATAACTGTATGCAAATTATTTGAATTAGATAGGAATACTTGATATCATATAACCGTGTGCAAATTAATTGTATTAGATAAGAATACTTGATATCATTCAACTCTATATAAAAATATTTTAAGAAACACCTACAAAACATATCATTGTAAATGTACAATTAACACGATTTCTGTTTAAATGAAACTATCCTACGCGGGTTGACATGCCATTCAATTCCACCATTCAACGCACATACACAAACACATATATCTGAGAAAAAATGTTTTAGTGTGTGTGTGTGTGTGTGTGTGTGTGTGTGTTGATGAAAGAGAAGCAGAGAGAAAGAGAGAGAGAGAAAGAGGGCAGTAAAAGGAAGAAAATAGAAAAAACGTAGGCATGTTTCTTATATTACGAGTAGGTCAGATTGATATCACGATCAAACCTATTGTCGATATGATTGAAAGAGTAAGTCTAACAGAGCATGCGCACGAGAGAGATAGATAGATAGATAGATAGAGAGAGAGAGAGAGAGAGAGAGAGAGAGAGAGAAAGACGAATGAACGGTTATTGGATGCGCATACGCATCTTTCTGTGTCCTTGTGAGAACACAGCTTTTTTCTTCTTTTTTTTTCCGCGCTCAAAAATATCGTCTGATTCTTTGCATTTAACTGCCACAATTCAATTATTTCTCCTGCTTCGCCTCAGTCTGCTTCTTTGGATTAATATTGGTAATATTCACTCGCTCGCACAGAACGAAATGCGTGATCATAAGAATAACAAAGCGTTAAATAAAGATAGGATATTATTTTCGTGAAGCGTGTCAACATGTTTGGGATTAGAGCTGAACTCGTGGAAATGTTATGGTTTAAATGAGTACAGGGTGAACTGTGAACCTGTTGAGCTCCTTTTGTAACAATGATTCTTGATTATATTGATGCTTCTATTTAAAATCGAGCGAAGAATTGAATTTCATGCTTATTCTAGTAAAGGACAATAAAATCATTTGCCGTTTATATCATTATGATAAGTACTAACATCTGCATCAGACATAATTTTGGTATATATATATATATATATATATATATATATGTATATATATATATATATATAGATAGATAGATAGATAGATAGATACATGGATTAAAAGACTGGGATAGATAGATAGATAGATAGATAGATAAGAGAAAGAAAAAGTAGAGCTATGTGAAAATTTATTCATCTACATACATGGAGATAGATAGATAGATAGATAGATAGATAGATAGATAGAATAAAAGATAGAATAAAAGACTGGGATAGATAGATAGAGAGAGAGATAGATAGAAAAAAAACTGGGATAGATAGATAGATAGATTAAAAGACTGAGATAGATAGATAGATAGATAGATAGATAGATAGATGAGAGAAAGAAAAAGTACAGCTATGTGAAAATTTATTCATCTATATACATGGAGATAGATAGAAAGATAGATAGATAGATAGAATAAAAGATAGAATAAAAGACTGGGATAGATAGATAGATAGATAGATAGATAGATAGATAGATAGATAGATTTTTAAAAAACTGGGATAGATAGATAGATAGATTGATAGATATTATAATTGTTTGCTAATAAATAATTAGGAGAAACTATGTAATTACCACTTGGCCGTGATCCTTATTATTCAGATAATTTGAATCTTCACCATGAATGTAGACCCCATAATATCATTCACTTAGAAATTGAACTAAAAATTCTCTTATTTTCTAAATTGGAGCATTTTTAGCGTATTGATCACATAACAATTTTACCCTTTTCTGAGGAACACAAAACATCATAATAATTCTTGTCATACATAGATAGACAAATAATGTTATACAATATTTTAAGTGTTATATAAAACATGATTTTAAAATACGAGGTGCATATGATAAGTTTCCAGACTTTTTTCGTATGGGCACTTTTATTGATAGTACATGCATGAAACTCTAGTCCCCTTCGAAGTAATCTCCTCCGGCTGCAATGCATTTGTTGTACCATTTCAACAACTTCTGGAAGGCCCCATGGAAGTCCTCTTGTGTCAGCGTGTCAATGACCGTCAGAGTCACTTTCATGTCCTCAATTATCTCATAACGACAGCCTCTGAGCTTAGGGAATAACCAAAAGTCACAGGGAGCAATGTCTGGACTATAGGGAGGCTGAGGAACTGTGTTGATACCCATCTTGGTCAAATAGTCTGTGACAACAATGAAGTTGTGGACTGCTGGAAATGCCACTGACCCAATATGAAGAGTGCTGGCCTCTTCCGACGGAATCTCTTCCTGAACTCCCTTAAAGCCTCAACATAGTAACGCTAACCCTAACCCTTTGGCCAATCAACTCTGGTCTATTGACTTCCTTACTCCTCCAATACCTCTATCATCCCTCACAGACTCCCTGCCTTCCTTGAATCTCTTATGCCACTCAAAAACTCATGCTCGATTCATGCAAGATGCTCCAAGAACAGTCTGAAGCATTCCATACGTTTCTGTGGCATTTTTTTTCCAAGTTTAAAACAGAATTTTATTGCATATCGTTCTTCTAAAGTGTCCTCACGTCCAGATTGCATTTTTGAAATTCACCAGCTGTGACAATCAGGCTTTAGTAGAGTGTATTTCAATTGCTGCTGTAGCTGTTCATTTGAATCTGAAATCATAAAAATTAGTCAGTCATCTTATAATATGTATAGCAATAAGATACTGAATTTTCAAGAGTCTGCGACAATTTTAAATGCCTGTACCAAAAAAGTCTGGAAACATATTGAATGCACCACGTATATGATTTCACTTTTAATGTCCAAACTTTATTCACGGTTTGGACGCTCTTTTGTTAGGGCTTAGAATATGTTGTCTATATCACCAGTAAGGGAATGAGAACTCCCTCTGAAAAGGCTATCTTAGGTTTAACAATAAACTGATTGTGTGTCTCGAGGTCTTGTAAGTGTGGGTTATTCCTTCATTGCCATTTCTCCAAGGTCAACCAGGTCTTCAAAGTACCAGATTTTTAAAAAGGTTTTTTGCATTAGATGAGAATACTTGATACCATATAAGTAAATTTTATTAAGAATAGTTACTTGAAGCCATAATTGTTCATCAGTTACTTGAAACCATATAACTATGTGCAAACAAATTATTAATACTGTTAAGTAGAAATAATTAATTGAAAACATATGACAATTAGTGAAGGAAGTTTCCGTGTGACATCGTTGTAAGCGAGTTCGAACTTCAGTCGTGTCATTACATTCACTGTCGGACTAATACCCTTGGCAAAGGTATGAACCTCTTAATCGCGCCAGTTATTGGTTAAATAGTATCACAGCTGTTCTTCTGCAAGTATAGCTTTGCCATTAAATAACCCAAATATAAAAGTTGATATGCCATAAAACAAAGAAACTAAAAAAATATTTAGTATTAGATAGGAATACTTGAAACCATACTACTCAATGCAAATTATTTGTATTACATAGCAATACTTGATATATACATATATATACCGGGCCATTGGCCTAATGAGTTGAGTGTTCGCCAATGGTCCGTGGTTCAATCCCAGGTTGAGTCATGCCAAAGACTCAAAAAATGGTACTTGATACCACCTTGCTTAAGACTCAGCATTATAAGTTAAGGATCAAGGGTAAAGTGGAGCAATCCAGGGAATGGAGTAGCGCCCTCCCCTACACCTCGGTGTAGTAGCTATTGAAAAGGGAGCCTTCGGGTCACCCTCGACTAAAGGGAGACAACTTTACTTACTTACAACTTACACACACACACACACACACACACACACACATATATATATATATATATAGTAATGTAAACGTACAATGGACATGATTCTCTAACCTCTAGGCATAGAATAACTCTTGGCCGTTTGATATGCCCTTAAAATTAATCAACGTTCAAAGATGTACTTCATAACTTTCAATTTTTTTTTAGAATTTAAAAGCTGGAAAACTTTGACGACAGTTTGTATTTATAGAGTATCATTGTATTTCAGTGTACAAGGAAATATTCATCACGGCGAGAGCTGGTGTGCTAAGAATTAATTTCGTCACTTGATTCGCCTGCGTTGTAAACACATTAGTGAATGGGTTTCTATGTTGAAAGTACTTCACAGCTTAATAAATAATGCTCATAGCTAAACTCAGGACACTATTAAAAAGGAACAGTTACTTTAAATCATATAATATTGTATAAGTTATTCGTATTAAATTGTGTTGTATAGCTGTAATGATATCAATAACAACAATAATAAAAGAATACAGGTGCTACGAACGAGTTTATTTCTTTCTACCTTCGGTTCCTTGGGGACACTAGGAGAGAGACACAAATTATAAAAGCCTATGTTAACCATACTATACTGACACCCTCCTCCCCAATGCACGGAGCATCTTGTGGTATTTCAGATCTCAACCCATCTCTGCTGGTCGAGACCCGAACTGAGCTGCTTTGATCAGATCCGAAAAATCCAACCGCACCCTTCAACAGTCGAACCTCAACAACTCGTCTTTTCAAAATCCCCAAATTCTCAGGACCGTCTCTTCCGAGTATGACCTCAACCACCCACTCAATTCGCTACAACGGCTGTTGATCCCCATTTCTTGTCTGGAGGTTTATTATGATAGATGATGATTGTTATATCCTTTCCGTGCAGACGTAAGATTGCACCATCTAACAATTGCACCTAAACTAAGAGACACCGAATAGTTCAAAGCTCTACCAAACTAAATGATAAAATATAATTAACGAAAAATGATCAATATAAAAATCATTAGATTAATTATATAACAAAAGGAGTCTTTAAAACCATATATCTGTGTACAATTTTTTTTGTATTAGATTTGAATACTTGAAACCATACAACTATCTGTAAATTATCAAAGAGCTGCGTGTAAACGACTGATAATGCGCAGATACGCGTCCGATTTTTTAAAAATTAAAAGAAATATTGAAAATATCCGTAGCATTACAATCAAACATCTACAAATTATTTAAAATGATCTAGGAGTCGATATTCCGTTAAATGAATAGACCCAAGCAAACACACACACACACACACACACACACACACACATATATATATATATATATATATATGGGAGGGAAGTTACTTACCAAGTAACAGAAACTCACGAGAAAGTGAGCGGATAGAAAATGCTCCTTTAACCTTTCTTATTTCCGCCAAGCAGTTTGCTTGTTTTGGGGTCATCAGGAGAGAATGTGCACCGTCTTACAGTTGAGAAACTTTGATTTTGTCTAAACTTAATCAATGTCAGTTGACGATACATCTAAATCAACATGGAGTGTGTATGTGCATCTCCCTCCGTAGACGTCAGACTTAGTTCAGTGCAACGATATCTTGTTTCCTAAACTGAAAGTTATTCTCAATGCTAAGAGGTTTTAGGAGATGGTGGATATTAGAACTTGACACTCTTTCAAAAGTGGAGCTTCGGCAAGTGAAAAACTCATGAAATGAATGAGTTGAATGCCTAAAGTATTGTTTTTAAAGAAAATTAACATTTGATTTATTGTCATTTTTGACATGGCAATTAGTCCATAAATATGTGTGTGCGTGTGCGTGTGTGTGTGTGTGTGTGTGTGTGTGTGACCTTGGTATGATAGTAAAATTTATTCTGTGCTGAAGCTCCTGTTTAGAGCTTGGGTAAATGTAGAGTCCCCCTTTCATTACCATTACTCCTTGGTCCATTTTAATTCAGAGTGATAGTACATGTTTGTGTCATATCAATGGGTCAAATCGGTTCATTTGAAAATTATTAGGATTAGATAAGTATACTTGAAACCATATTACTGTGAGCAAATTGTTTGTATTGACAAGTTATAATTTGAAGTCAGAACTGTCTACAAATCATAATTTTCATTATTTCTTGAAACTATGCAAAAATTCATTTCGGCATTAAATAATCCATTACGGGTTGACATACCGTGGAAACAACCACCCAACCAAAGAAATTCCAGTACTATTCCATCCAGTGCGACTACTTGTGTTGCTGTTGTGATTTGCGAAACTTTGTTTAGTCTGACACACGGACTTCTTGTTACTTGCGTTACGCTTTGGTCACCCATATATATTCTTAGAGGGATCTTCAGTGCTTAACTTTGATGATCTAGCAGTGACCGGTGCTTTCATTGTGACATGACTTGCGATACTGTTTGTTGGCTCGAGGTCCAAGTTCTAGTGATTGCATGAAGTAATTTGGTGACCTTAGTCGAGGGTGACCCGAAGGCTCCCTTTTCAATAGCTACTACACCAAAGAGTTAGGGAGTGATTGCATAATTGATTATTATGTGCTTGTTCACCTATGTAACACAAAATAATTAAATACTGTACATACGTATGCACACATACACATATACATATGTACGTATATATATATATATATGTGTGTGTGTGTGTGTGTGTGTGTGTGTGTGTGTGTGTGTGTGTGCGTGCGCGAGCGAGCGTGTGTGAAGTTATGCTGAAAGGTTCCACGAACCTAAGACACGAAATCACTTCCTCAAAATAAAATGAAAATGATGATTGAATTAGTTAGGTTTTATGGCATATCAAACATTTTAGGTTATTTAATGCCAAATCCTTTTTATACATAATAGATATAAATATTATATATATATATATATATATATATATGTGTGTGTGTGTGTGTGTGTGTGTGTGTGTGTGTGTGTGTGTGTGATTTATAAACACATTTTGCAGATAATGTTTTTAAACAAGCTTAGGCTCATTCTTTTGCACATGGTTAAATGGTTCCAAATTTGTTAAATGATCAAACAGTTCTACTTCTAACAATTCAATTTAGCATAAATCAACGAAGTTAAATGGTTCCAAGTATTGCTATGTATCACTACCAATTCAAGTAAATATCAGTCATTTGTTTACACACAGTTAAATGATCAAACAGTTCTATTTATAACAATTCAATTTAGCATAAGTCATTTGTTTGCACACGGTTAACATATCCAACGGTTCCATTTGACCTATAGATAGGACCCTTTCCGGTGCTACCACACTCAGCCAGAGTGGACCTGGGAGTGATGGCAATGAAGGGGGACTTAGTATTCGCCAAAGCTCCAGCATCACTGGAGTCTTACCATCAGATTAAGATCCTGTACCAGTACACTCGTTGGGGAGGGGATGAGCCTTACCTCTCGGCAGAGCATATTTACCAACCCCTCCGCACGGGTAGGATGTGACACAAGGTCAATTTTTAAGCGAATTTTAATAGGTCTGAATTCAGAGTTTTTCTTCTCCTAGGCTAGTTGCCTCACCAAAGCTGAAGAACCTAGTCTGATCTGCTATTTACCCATAGCTGGAGGGAGAATAATTGGATTCATACCTTTCCCAAGGGTATTAGTGCTATGTGAAATGCAATTAGTCTCGTCCAGGATTTGAACTCGTGTCGCCGTGTCCATTTCCTAGGACGATAACCATTACACCACGAGCACGGGCAGAGACGCAGTTGAGATATTCAACAGCCCCCACTGGCAGCCGATTGGCTTGTAAAAATGATGAAAAATTAATTTCTATCTTTTTTGATGAATTGATTTCAAGACGTGTGTAAACTTTTCTGTGAGAAATGGATGATGAATTCAGATGGTCGGATTTTATGGCATATCAACCGTTGCTGGTTATTTAACACCAAATCCATTTTTATGCAAATAATCAGTTCTATTTGAAGCAATTCAGTTTAGCATGAGTGCACTGTTTAATTGTCAAAAACATTTCTATATCAAACAATTCAGTTTAGCATAAGCACGCAGTTTAAATGTAAGTACGGTTTAATTGTCAAAAACATTTCTATTTCAAGCTATTCAGTTGACCATAAGTATGCCGTTAGTTCTATTTAACCCATAGATATGGCCCTATCAGGTGCTACCACGCCGGGCCAGAGTGAACCTGGGAGCAATGGCAATGAAGGGGTGCTCTGCATTCACCAAAGCCCCAGCATTACTGGGACCTCACCATCAGACTGTTTAGTGTCATATCCAGGACACTCTTTGGGGAGGGGGGTCTTACCCCACTGCAGAAGTGCAGTCGGTGTATTCTACAGCCCCAGCCGACTGGGCAAACGAGAAATGGAGAGAACTAGGATGGATTCCGGTTTCTTTGTTAAATGGCAAATAAACCTCCGTGGGTTATTCAATGCCAAAGCTATCCCTGTAGAAGAACAGCAGTCGAACTATTCGACCCACAGCTGAAAAAATAAGGGGTTTCATGCCTTTCCCGAAAGTATTAGTCCAAAATTGAATGTGACAGCACGATGCGGGCTCGAGCTCATATGCTTCGATATTGCAGTCCAGCACGTTAGCCACTACGACAAGGTGACTCTCCCCGGAAATAACTAAGTAACATAATAAATCAATTGATTGATTGATCAATCCATGTAATTTACCTGAACTTTAAGAAAATAATTAGCCTTTCCTATATTTACCAACCCCTCATTAAACAACACACCCAATGCACAGTAAGTACCATTTTCCTCCATTAAACCTTTATCCATCTTCAAACATCCTTACCACCAGTTGACATAATTTTAGCTGTTTTCATGAATATTAGAAATGCGTCTTCACACAGTATATTTACCTTATCCCTTACGCATATAGCATTGAAGATTAAAATAACGTATATGCCATATATCATTAACACAACATAGCTCATCATATTTACCCAACCTCTCCACTCGGGAAGGATATGACACAAGGTTAATTTTTAAGCGGAGTTTAACAGATTTAAATTCAGAGTTTTTCTTCACCTAGACTAGTTGCCTCACCAAGGCTGAAGAACCTAGTCTTCCCTACTATTTACCCATAGTTGGGGGGGAGAATAATTGGATTAATACCTTTCCCAAGGGTATTAGTGCTATGTGAAATGCAATCATCCTCGTCCAGGATTTGAACTCATGTCGCCGTGTCCAATTCCTACGACGATAACCATTACACCACAGGCACCTTACCTTTGCACCTCTTGCTCAGTCAGCTTGAACTGTTGACCTCCCTCAATGAGTGTCCTGGGTATGACATTAAACAATCTGATGGTGAGTTTCCAGTAATGCTGGAGTTTTGAGAAATGCGGAGTACCCCTTTATTGCCATCGCTCTTAAGTCCACTCTGACCCGGAGTGGTAACACCTGATAGCATCCGATCTATGGGTCAAATAGAAATAAACTGGGCCCTTATGATAAACTGAATTGTTTGAAATAGAACTGTTTTGATATTTGACTGAACCGTTTTGACATTTAACTATTTGTAAACGAAAACTATACTTATACTAAATTGAATTGTTTCAAATTCTGAGTTAAATGGCCCGAAAAGGGTTGAATCGCCGTTAAACAAAACAACGAACCAACATTAGCACTCCGGCCCATGACATGTAGAAAAAGGTTTTTGTATTCAGAAATGTCTTGCGCTTTGAGCATTTGTGCGAAGTACAACTCACCTTTAGTTTAGTTGGCTGACCGAAGTCTCCCTTTCTGATAGCTTCTCATTTTCCGTGGATTGCTCCACTAACCCTTGATTCGTAACTTAAAATACTGATTGTTAAGCAAGGAGGCATCAAGTACTATTTTTTGAGTCTCAAAATGAACCCCATTCTCCTGGACCATTGATGAATACTCTAAACAATTTCCAATTCGGTTTTATTATTAAGAAACTGAGAACTCTTTATCTTACAAAAAATATATAAATAAAACAGTAAAAACAATATATATATATATATATATATATATATATATATATATATATATATATATATTCCATAACTAACCACCCATCCTAATAGAATGAGCCAACTCTATCTATTAAAAAAAACAGCACTCCAAATGAATATAAATAACACTCACAGAAACAAACAATCTAACACAACCCATGAGGATGACCAGTGAATTGTCAAAAGCTCTTGGGCTAGTATAGTTTACTTTCTTCACTATCTTGACCCAGACAAAAGAAAAATAAGAAAACTTGAACGTCTTCACTAGACGATTTTGAAAATAAACAATCCGTGGTCTTTAACCGAACATGTTTATATATATATATATATATATATATATATATATATATATAAGTAAATATATATTAGTTTTTATATATATATAATATCATGGAAGCTTGTCTGCGATCTCAGGTTTCATGGCGTTTTATCAACGACAATCATTAGACAGAGAACGAATGATAAACAAGAAATCGAAAAAATCGAAAAATACAGTAAAAAAAACGTCAGAATTGTGTACAACTCTTTATGTGTGCGTGTGTGTATGTGCGTATATATATATATATATATATATATATATCAAGATACAAAAATATTAATTGCGACATTTACTTCGAAATAAAAAAACAGAGACTTTTATTTTTGCCTTATGATCGTGAAACCGTGAAACTAACGGTTGTAGTTAATATGATTATACCTTAATGTCTACTATACAGATAACTTTTATCTTGAATATTGAGAACTGTGATAGAAAAGTTAATTTTATTTCATAATTTCCACGTTTGGATATTACACATAAACACCCTCCCAAACACACACACACACACACACACACACATATATATATATATATATATATGTGTGTGTGTGTGTGTGTGTGTGTGTGTGTGTTCCCTTTCTATTTCGTTTAGCATTGTAAATTTTACTCCTCTGCAAAAGTCATGTATCTGTTCGATGAAAAGGTTTTCTCAGTCGGGAGTAATTTTTTAAGGCTTAATGATCATATTCCACGTCTGCTGTTATTTATTCTAAAAATAGAAAGACCATTCTGATTCCCTTATATACTGTTGGGAGCAACGTGTGCATTCTAAAAAGTAAATAATATTTTCTGATATCAAAAAAAAAAAAAAGAATAAGAGAAAAAGAAAGAGAGAAAAATAATGTAAGAATATGCCCACGTGTTCATTTTATGTAGGAGTAGAGATTATTGCCCGGTGTACTATCAGTACGAGTGGTCCTAAGTGCAATTACTCAATTGAAACATTTAATTATGAATGTTTAATGCGTTGAGAATCTAGTATGTGTTCGTAGATAAACTTAAGAATATTAATTTAAAAAAATTACTGTCTGTTTGACCAGAGAGTTAATACGAACACTTCGAAGAGAAGGCGTGGATACAAACACAGAATGGCATGGTTTGGAGAGGCTAATACACCGAACGAAAGTTTACATTTACCCAACCCCTCAACCACAAGCAGAGAGAGACACAAGGTCAATTTTGAGCGGAATATAAATGGTTGTGAATTGAGACTTTTCCTTCTTACAAATGGGTTGCTATACCAATAAGTTCTTTAACATCGGTATGTCAACCCTATTATTTACCCATAGCTCGAAGGACAACAGTTGGATTTATATCTTTCCGAGGGGAGAAAGGAGGTCCATATGACGTAGTGGCTAACGAGCTGAACCCTGACTTCGTAGTAAACGGGTTCAAACTCCAAAATCGCGATTACATTCACTTTTGGATTTACCCTCCTATCTAAGGGCTAACGAGTACGGCTTCTGTTCTTTTACAAGGATAGCTTTGGCATTAAATAATACACGAAGAGTTGTAATGCCATTAAAAACAAAAGAAACGAAGGAAAGAAAAAAGACTTAAAGCAAACCGGTCATACCTTTCCCTCGGATATTAGTGAAATGCAACCAGCCTCGACCATGATTTGAAACTGGGTAACCGAATCCACTTCCCCTAATGATAGCCGTTACATCACGAACGCCTCCTTGCCAAACGGAAGTTGAGAGAGAATAAACGACAACAAATACGGATTTGAATGAACGATATCTGATGTAGTTCGTCGACCAGCTCACCCGGACGTC
Organism: Sepioteuthis lessoniana; assembly: GCA_963585895.1. Taxonomy (NCBI): domain Eukaryota; kingdom Metazoa; phylum Mollusca; class Cephalopoda; order Myopsida; family Loliginidae; genus Sepioteuthis; species Sepioteuthis lessoniana. Next base: position 13,088,559 of record OY757929.1, read on the forward strand.
CCAGAAATGCTGGATCCAAGCCCCTATGGGTATGGAAGAAAAAAAAAAACACCGTTGGGCTGGGTTTTGGCAGTTTGTGACCATGTGGGTCAAACGTGGCCTCAGCTCTGTCAAAAACTCAGCGGCAGGTGCAGAATGTGATGCGCTTTGAAGAGAATTTGTAAATAGAAGTTCTAGCAGCACTTACTATCAGCAGGAGTTGAAACAGGTAAAATATTTACCAATGAAATCTCATGTGGTTTTGTTATTATGAAGAAGAGAAAAGAAAAGAGAAAAAACAAAACAAAACAAAACAAAACAAAAATGGTTGCAATAAAAAAAAAAACTTAATTAAAATCCAGTAACATTTTCTTTTTTTTTTTTTTTTCTTTTTTTTTGCCTTTGAACATTTTAGTGGTGTTTGTTCGAGGTCTTTGCTCAGAAATTAAAACACAAATACTAGATAAATGAATATCTAAATAAACTTATTTTGGGGTCTCTAGTTTCATTATATCACTGGTTTCGTAACGTGGACAAGTCCGACTCTTACAGCGTGTCCTGGATAGGAATAGCCGAGCGGAGTCCTGCCCTTCCCTCTCCAAGTCTACAACTAGTTTTGAATTCAGGGTTTTCCCTCTCCTAGATCAGTTGCCATGTCAACATTAAAGAGCCAAGTCTGCCCTGCTATTTGCCCCTAGCAAGAGAGAGAGAATTCTTGGATTCCTTCTTTTCCCAAGGATATCAGCTCTTCATGAAATGCAAATAGCTTCGTACAGAACTTGAACCCAAGTAGCCGAGTCCACTTTCCACGCCTAGTGCCTTTAGAATAACAACTTCTTATCTTTACTTAAATCATGACGAGGATAATTATAATCACAAATACTTGAATAACGTTTATTTTTCTATCTTTCCATCTCACACTGACTCTATCTATCTATCTAGCTATGTATCTCAATCAATCTATTCATATCTATCTTTCTATCTGTGTGTCTGTCTGTCTATCTATTGGTTAACCTCGCTGAAGAATTACCGGATTTTTAACTTACCTTCACCCTTCAGTCTTTCTATCCAACCGTTCTGATACAGCTGCTACTAACATTAATGTCAGCTACCTTTTCTGTCTGTCTTTCAGAAACGTGTGGCTACTATTGTGGTAATCACCGTCTTCTCAAACATCGAAGCGACGTTCGTCGCTGCCACAAAGGAAGCTGACCATGCAGATGGCGGTACAAACCTCCCCAGTGTCGACAGTATTGATAGCAGCGGCACCAGGGGGCAGTGTCAACAAATGCAGGTAGGTTGTCGAAGCATAGTTGGGGGTTATCTTTCATGGCACAAAATTCTCGCACAGCCACAACAGCAAGTCCTCTTAGTTTCTATCGTATCTACTCCCACTCCTCAATCTCCTACTCAGAATTCTCCGTCTCTGTTTTTTTTTTGTTTTGTTTTGCTTTGTTTTGTTACTTGTTTTTTTTTTGTTTTAGTTGTTGCTATTTTTTTCTCTCTTCCTCGTTCTACGATCTCCTTCATTCCATCTTTCGTTCTTAGACCCTGCTGTCTCAAATCTAGGAACACATCGCTGTCAGCTTTGATTGAATTGTTACAATCATCGCTTCTCTCTCTCTCTCTCTCTCTCTCTCTCTCTCTCTGTGTGTGTGTGTGTGTGTGAAGTGGAAGAGAGAGCAAGCGAGAGGAAGAGAGTTTCTCTCTATTTCGCTCGCGCGCTCTCTCTCTCTCCCCATATCTCTCCCCCCTCTCTCACTATCTCTCTCTCTCTCTCTGTGTGTCTGTACGATGAGTAAAACAGAGCTAGCGAAAGGAAAAGAGAGTCTTTCCCTAACCCTCTCTCTCTCTTTCTCTCTCTCTCTCTTTCTCTCTCACACACACACTCACACTTTGTATGGAGAAGAATAGAAAGCAAGCAAAACTATCTCTCTCTCTCTCTCTTTCTCTCTCTCTCTCTCTCTCTCTCGCTCGCTCGCTCTCTCTCTCTCCCCATCTTTCTTGCGCTCTGAGTGAAGAAGGGAAGAGAAAGAGAGGGAGAGAAAGTGTGTGTGAGGTTTATTGTTACTGCAGCCTCAAATCCAGAAACTCATCGCTGTCAGTTTCGTTTGGATTGCTACAATCGTCGCCTCTCTCTCTCTCTCTCTCTCTCTCTCTCTCTCTCTCTCTCTCTCTCTCTCTCGCTCGCTCGCTCGCTTTCTCTCTTTCTTTATATATATATATATATATATATATATATATATATATATATATATATATATATATCGTTCAGTGTGAAGAGGTAGAGAGAGCCAGCTAAAGAGAGAGGAAGTTTAGCTTATTGTTACTGCTGGATGTAGTAATAAAAACTGAAAACTGATCTGTGTAACATAGCTAAAATGTAAACACACTTACTCACTCGCGTAATATAGACATAATAGTCGTTGATCGAGCGTGTAAAATGCACGTATAATTTGAATGGTTATCCAGACGAGTAGACACGAGAACATGTCAGTTGCAGTAAGCATGTAGATATTAATCTAATTGCTTTATTACGGTAAATGATATATTATCAGATATTGGGTTTGAAATTGCAAAGATACGAACGACTTGGGGTGGTTTTCGTGATCAAAAGAAATGAACAGGGATTGATAAAGAGAAAGAAAGGGGAGAAGACAGATGTTAAAAATGACAGACAGTATCATTAGAAAGAAAGAAAGAAAGAAAGAAAGAAAGAAAGAAAGAAAACAGATTGAGATAGATAGATATGAAGAGACTACGATAAAGATAGATAGATAGATAGATAGATAGATAGATCACTCATGTGAAGCACCTAAGTTACCCAAGTTGTTATCTTTGTGTTTCGAGCCTAAGCTGAAAGTTTTATTCTTCTACCCCAGAAGAACACCCGGGGGTATTATTTGCCACCTCGCAAAATATTATATAAGGTCAGACAATCCGACTACCGACCCAATTCATCATGATTTTCGTTGCATGTTGGATGTTTCCAACGACCCTCTCATTATGTCAGAATTGATATAAATTCATTTTATAGTTGGAAGCCACGCACAAATTAGGATTCATATGTGTCTGTCACAAAAAAAGGTTATTCCTCTCAGCCTCGACCCTTTCTCTAAAAGAGGACAGGCGCTGCCTGGACGTAAGACCCCCTAAAACACTCGACACAAACGGCAGGTTGGTTTGGTTTCATTGTTTAATGGCATATCAACCCTTGTAAGTTATCTAATGCCAAAGCCATTCTCCTAGAAGGACAATGGTAGTACTATTTAACCTATAGCTTGGAGGATAAGGGGGTTCATACCTATTTGTCCAAAAATGAACTTAATAGCACAACTGGAGTTCGAACTCGCTTACTACGATTCCGTAAGCCATCGCTTTAACCATTACACCACGAGGACATCCTGCAAACGGCTGGTGAGCCCTGAAAAACTGTGTAATGTTTCTCATCGAAAGATCGTCCAAATAATTTTATTGTTGAGGGTACACCTTGTCCTACATTCTTTAGAGGAAGATAATGGGGGTCAAGTCAATATCCCCCCCTCAGAATACGGGTCTTCAGTCCCTTTGTCTACACAGAAGGAAATTTCTATTAACTACCAGTTTTAACGTTGTATAGAACTGTGATCACTTCATCTCTTCTAGGTAGCACGCATCTCACCTACTTTTCTGTTGGTCTGTGATAGATTGATTTTAACGGCATGTCAACCCATCAGTGATTATTCTATGCCGATCGGTTGGGGAGGTATGCTCATCACACATTTATACATATGTTTTTTTGTGTAGTTTTTACTTAAATGGGTTTTTCTTACGATGATTTCATATCAAGTATTTCTATCTAATACAAATAATTTGTTTCTTGAAGCTAGAATTGTTTTAATGGGATTATTATTTGTTACTTGAAACCATATAACTGCGTGAAAAATTGTTTGTATTAGATAGGAATACTTGAAATCATTCAACTATGTTTGGTATATTATTTGGTATTATAAAACTGTGCCAAAAATCTTTACAGAAATATAGATATAAATGCACAATGAACGCGATTCCCCAACCACTAGGCCATTTTTTGGAGCTATTGACGTTCAAAGTACGTAGAGTGGACAGAGTATAAGCAAATATGGTGCCCGTAATGGTTATCGTCGTAGGAAATGGACACAGCGACACGAGTTCAACTCCAAGATGAGACTGACTGCATTTCACATAGCACTAATACCCTTGGGAAAGGTATGAATCTAATTATTCTCCCGCCAGTCATGGGTAAATAGTCGGGCAGACTGGATTCTTCAGCCTTGGTGAGGCAACTAGTCTAGGAGAAGGAAAACTCTGAATTCAAACCTGTTAAACTTCGCTTAAAAAAATTGACCTTGTGTCATATCCTGCCCGAGCGGAGGGGTTGGGTAAATAGGATAAACAAATATGGTGCTAATACACCTCTTTACAAAAATCCAGTGACAATGTTGACGAACTCTGTGCCTCCATCAGGTGGGCGAACCATTCGTATTCTTACAAATCATCATTATAGCTGTAACAGTTTCTTTAGGGACACCATATGTAAGTAGCCTTTGCTCCATATTCCCTCTGTGTATAAGATTAGATGCCTTGGAAATATCTACGAACAGTAGTGTTACCTCGAGATCCTTTGCACGTACTCCTGTGGTGATTTTACTGATAGTCAGAATCTGTGATGCTGTGGATATATTTATCGAAAAACTGTTCTCAGAATTTCCCGAGAATTTTCTTGATTTCAGGTTTGATACGATTTTGAAGCAGAGCATTATAAACCTCAGGGGATCAAGCAGTCAGTTTTTTGACTTTTGTAGTTCTTAATGATTCTGAGGTCACCTTTTATAAAGGTTTGGTTTAATGGTATATCAACTATTGTAGGTTATTTCATGCCAAATCCATTTTTATACATATATACAGTTCTATTTCAAACAATTCAGTTTAGCACAAATACACTGTTTAGTTCTATTTAACCCATAGATGTAACCCTATCAATTGCTACCTCTCTGAGCCGAAGAGGGCCTGGGTGAGAAGGCAATAAAGAGGTACTCCGCACTCTCTAAAGCTCCAGCATTACTGGAGCCTCATCATCAGATTGTTTAGTGACATTGCAGGACACTCGTTGGAGGTGTTGTGCCCCTCTGTAGAGATGCGGTCAGTGTATCCTGCAGTCACAGACGACTTGGCCACTTTCTTGAAGATAGATAGATAGATAGATAGGTTTGGTTTCTTTGTTTACTGGCAAATCAACCTTTATAGGTTATTTTATGCCAAAGCCATTCTCCTAGAACAGTAGTGGTACTATTTAACCCATAGCTGGGAGGATAAGGGGGTTCATGCCTTTTCTATGAGTATTTGCATGAAAGTGAACGTAATAGTGCGACTGGAGTACTAACTCGCTTACTAACACTCCGTAGTCCATCGATTTAACCATTACAACACGAGGACACCCCATTAGATAGATAGATTAGTTTTATACCTATTTTATGATTGTAACGATGTGAAATAAAACTAAATGATACTATTTGTAAATGAAAAATATCATATAAACTGATTTCGGGAAAAAAGATTGTTTTATAGTGTTTAAGAAGTTTTCCTAATATAATTTAACCAGTTTGTCATAAGTTCTTTAAAAAAAACACTGTTCCTCCTATATTTTCATTTTCTTGTTAGAAGTCTGAATCTGATAACATTCTTCAAGATATATATATATATAAATTGCTACAGAGTCGAGTTCTTCTTGAGTGAACGGTCCTAGTTTTATGAGATTCCCCCAGAAGTATGGAAGACCAGACAATTCGATGACATACTGCTCCGACACTGCAACGCAGTCTATAATCAAAATCCGATAGACAGATGGATGAAGGGATGCATCCTCCTCTTCCCTAAAAAGGGTGACCTCGGATTAGCCAAGAACTACCGAGGTATAACACTTACATCCATAGCAGCCAAAATCTACAATGCCCTACTACGAAACCGCATAGAACCCAAAATAGACAACATCCTTAGGATAAACCAAAATGGCTTCCGAAGAAATAGATCCACGACCTCACAAACATTAACCATCCGTAGAATCCTTGAAGGTGTACGGGCAAAAAACATACAAGCGACATTACTATTTGTCGACTTTACCAAGGCCTTCGATTCCATTCACAGAGGAAAGATGTAACAAATCCTACTAGCATACGGCCTACCTAAAGAAACCGTGGCAGCAATATCGATTCTCTATAGAAACACCAAAATGAAAGTACGTTCACCAGATGGAGACACAGAATACTTCGACATTGTAGCAGGAGTACTACAAGGAGACACGCTAGCCCCATACCTCTTTATCATCTGTCTAGATTACGTGCTTAGAACATCGATTGATAAAATCAGTGAAAACGGCTTCGAGCTGACAAAGAAAAGAAGCAGAAGGCACCCCGCAAAAACAATTACCGACGCCGACTACGCTGATGACATAGCGATACTGGCAAATACACCCAACCAAACCGAAACACAACTGCATAGTTTGGAACGAGCCGCCGCAGGCATTGGCCTCGATGTAAATGCACACAAAAGTGAATATATGTGCTATAATCAAACAGGTGACATCACCACACTAGATGGAACCCCTCTTAAACTAGTAGACAAATTCACCTACCTAGGAAACAGCGTATCATCAACTGAAAAGGACATCGACACACGGCTAACGAAGGCATGGACAGCTATCAATAGGCTATCGATCATATGGAAATTAGACCTGACCGATAAAATGAAACGCAGTTTCATCCAGCCAGGGGTCGTATCGATACTGCTGTATGGATACACTACTTGGACGCTAACTAAACGGCTGGAGAAGATGCTAGACGGCAATTACACAAGAATGTTGCGAACAATATTGAACAAGTCCAGGTGGCAACACCGCACAAGACACCAGCTATACGGCCGCCTACCTCCCATCACGAAAACTATCCAAGTTAGACGAACCAGACATGCAGGACACTGCTGGAGAAGTAGGGACGAGCTCATAAGTGATTTACTCCTATGGACCCCCACATATGGCCGGGTAAAAGCAGGACGACCAGCTCGAACATACATCCAGCAGCTATGTGAGGATACGGGATGTGGCACTGAAGACCTGCCAGAGGCAATGAACGATAGGGAGAAGTGGCGAGGGAGGGTCAGTGATATCCGTGCTGGCGGCACGACATGAAGATGATAATGATATATATAGTAAAATTTGATGGAGACTCAAACTGGGTTAAGTTGTCATTATAAATTTATTTCGGCGGAGAATATTATTATACTCTACGTCTCATCAGATGACGGAGAGTATAGATATATTCTATATAAAAAATAATCCACACCCACTGTCTTTGGATGCTGACTGGATATTTTAAATATATATATATATACTTCCCATCTCCACTCTAAATGGTGGTTCTTTTAAATTAGTGAACAAGTTTACGTACCTGGATAGCAGCGTCTCATCTACTGAAAATGACATCAATATACGACTAACGAATGCATACACAGTTATCGATAGGTTATCAATCATATGGAAGTCAAACCTATCCAATAAAATAAAACACAATTTCTTCTAAGCAGCGGTTGTGTCAGTTCTACTATATGGATGCACCACTTGGACTCTGACTCAACGTATAGAAAAAAGCTAGACGGCAACTACACAAGAATGCTACGAGCTATATTGATCAAATACTCGAAGTAACATACCACAACACAGCAGGTGTAGAGCCACTACCTCCTATCACTAAAACCATCCCAATAAGTTAACAAGTCATGCGGGACACTGCTGGAGAAGGAAGGACGAACTCATAAGTTACGTTCTCATATAGACCCCTTCACATGGATGTGCAAGTGTTGGCCGACCCATAAGAAATTATCTACAACAGCTCTGTACAAACACAGGATGTAGTCTAGACACCTGCCGGAAGCAATGAATGAGAGGGATGAATGGCAAGAGAGAGAGAGAGAGAGTCTGGGAAATACATGGCGGCAGCGTGATATGATGATGATGATGATGATGATGATTACAATTATTGTAATTTATTATTATCATTATTATTAGCAAGGGTAACTATATTTATCCAATTAGGTATTATAGAATTCTACGCTTCTGTTATCTATCGATGCGTCCCACCAACGCTCGAATATGGCACAAGGCCGTTTTCAAGGTGGGTCCAGTCGCAGGGCCGAAGCCCGCACACGTCCGGCAAGGCCAAAAATACCTTCGGCCTCGTCGGGTTCCCCTTTTTGGGGCGCCTCAGGCGCCAGGCTATAACCCCCCCCAGGGGGTAAAAGCCTGGGGAGATGGCCCCATGAGGCTGGAGGAAATCTCCTGTGCCGAGGCACACTCGGCAGAACCGCCCAGAGGTAAGACGGCCTACCGAATGCAGCCCAAGAACTGGAGAGGAAAGGCCACACACAAACGCCCTAGAGCGTCTGCGTAGACCTCTACGCTTCTGTTTCTCAAGAACCGGTCATTAGTATAATGGTTAGAGTGTTCGCCAATGATCTGGGATACTTGGGATCAATCCCAGGTCGAGTCATACCAAAGACTCAAAAGAATGGTACTTGATGCCGCCTTGCTTATCATTCAGCATTATAAGGTACGGATCAAGGTTAAAGTGGAGCAGTCCGGGGAAAGGAGTTGCATCCTCCCCTACACCTCGGTGTAGTAGCTATCGAAAAGGGTCACTAATTTTTAAAGACCTATAAAACAGTTTAAACCATGCTAAGAACTTTATAGACGTCACCGAAGATTAAATAGTAATTATTTCAACTTGTAGAAAATCTATTCTTACTTCAAAGTAAACTTGGATAAAAATTACATTGATAACTTTGACGTTCCCATGGGTTCTTATGACGCTGCACAAATAGTCGACATGATATGTATATATTAAACACTCTAGGAAGGATAACAGACCTTAAGCAAGTAGGTTTTTATGTAGGGATGACAGCCTTATCTTCATCCCAGATAGTAAAGGCCCATAAACTTCGAAAATGCATATAAGAATTATAAGAGCCTTCAAGTTAGTAGGATTTAAAATAGAAATATCTTGTAAGCTTAAAATAGTTAATTTCCCTGAAATATACCTTTAATTTAACTAATAATACTTTTTTTTTCATCATACAACGTGTGAAAGCACGTGCGATACCCTAACCTCATCAGCCGCCAACCAGGGTGATAACACAGTTTCGGTAGCTCAAGGCGGCTTCAAGTTAGTAGGATTTAAAATTGAAATATCTTGTAAGCTTAAAATAGTTAATTTCCCTGAAATATACCTTTAATTTAACTAACAATACTTTTTTTTTCATCATACAACGTGTGAAAGCACGTGCGATACTCTAACCTCATCAGCCGCCAACCAGGGTGATAACACAGTTTCGGTAGCTCAAGGCAGCTTCAAGTTAGTAGGATTTAAAATTGAAATATCTTGTAAGCTTAAAATAGTTAATTTCCCTGAAATATACCTTTAATTTAACTAATAATACTTTCAAACCATTTAGCTAAGATAACCAAACACCTACTTATATTAATGTCAACTCCAACCACCCCAGATCAATAATCAAACAGTTAAGATAAGGATTAATAGATTATCTTCTAACAAAAAAGTGTTCGATGAAAATTATAGAATCTATTATGAGGCCAAAGAAAAAAGTAAACTCCAACAGAAGCTAAAATACTAGGAACAATTTCGAAACAATAACGTTACTATTCTTCAGACTATTATCCTCATCTTTATTTTTGTCTGTACAACGTTTCGGCCGATGTCCCCTGGCCTTCTTTTGATGTTCTAGGTACCAAAAGAACATTAGGTTTATCATATTTACCAACCCCTCCGCTCGGGCAGGATGTGACACAAGGTCAATTTTTTAAGCGGAGTTTAACAGGTTTGAATTCAGAGTTTGCCTTCTCCTAGACTAGTTGCCTCACCAAGGCTGAAGAACCCAGTCTGTCCTATTATTTTACCCATAGCTGAACATTAGGTTTATAAGGCCCTAAAATTTGGGTTGTCCTGGGGGATACGTAGCGTTCCGTGGCAAATCCCGATTACGACAAGAAGGCTCCCGAGTTCAAAAAGAGATAGCTGAAGAAGGCCGAAGGGCACATCGGCCAAAACGTTGTACAGACATGAATAAAGATGAGGATAATAGTCCGAAGAATCCTAATACTACAAATAAAGTTACTGAATTCTCCAACAACACCGAAGTAGTAATGATAGACTTGAAGATAATGGCAACAATATTAGTTCTGATAATAAAAAAAAAACTAAGCATAGGAAAAGAAAGTTAATCTGGTTTAATTCTGTAAACTTTCTAGCAAGTACTTTCTTAACTTAATTTATAGATATTTCAACAAGGACAACTCATTAAATAAATTCTTTAATAAGAACACACAGAAAAATAGTCTCACTTGCACGAATGATATATCTAAAATAATTTATGATCATAAAAAGAATTTGATAGACGTATCACTAATAAATAATAAGCGAACAAATAAATACTTTGTAATTGTAGAAATAAAGAGGATTGTCCCATGACAGGAATCTGAGAAAGTGGTCTACCAAGCATCTATTTTCTCATTGGAAAATAGCAAGGAAGAGAAGGTTTTGCTTAACATTGGAAACAGAGGTTCGAAGATAATAGACACACTTTTTCTAACCCTTTACTCAGAAACTAAACAGCCCGATCGAGTCGGTTTTGGAGTTTGAGAAATAGAACCCTAACTCGACAAATTGAGTGGAGATTTATAAAGAAAGCATCTTCTTCTGGAAGTTTCAACAGTAGATGTAACTTTTGCTAGGAGGAAAAAATAAACATCATTAGATATGAATTTATTAGGCATCTATTAAATAAATGTAATGAAGTAATTTTAAATGCCACCATAAAAATAGAGTCCATCTCACATGAAAAAGGTTAATAAAAGAAAACTTGATAGTGACAACAATAGTAGGATAAAATTTGTGGCATCAGAATTATTATTGATATTGTTGGTAGTGTAATAAAAAAAATAATAATCAGTGATATAATTATTTATGAGTAATTATTATAATAATATTAATGATTTTAACGGTAATTAGAACGTCTTTTTTCAGAAGCAAAATATGTAAATGTATTAAGAGATAATAAAGACAAAATTTTTATCTAAAAATGGAAATCAGATAAAACCTTTTTTTTTTTACTAAACAAGAAAAGTTTGATATTAGTAATAATGTTTATCGCCACGTTTTCCTTGATAAATAGATAAATAAATAAATTGGAAAAATTTTTTTTTCTTAAAATAAAACTGTTTGGTTCATTGACAAGATTTTAGTTACTGAAGGTTTGGTGAGTCGTGTTAATTTTTCTTTTTTATACATAAGTGTTGTGGGAACCTTACCCATCTCACCATAATGGACTCTTCTCACCGTTATTAGTACTAGAGATTTCGCTGCCAGAAGGCAGATCAATATCGGTGATATCTGAACAATACGAGACTTCTTACCTTTTCTATGTAACTCTATCTTTCTTGTGTAATATAATCTGTTATCTAATATCCATGTTTGCGTTTTCATTAGTGACCCTTTCCGGGGCCAGAACATATTGGCGACGAGGAACTCGAACGAAAAAAGGGACTCTCTAACAAGCAAAAGGGGTTAATCGCACAACATACTGGCGAAGATACATCGCAACAACAAAGAGATACCCAACTACAAGTTGTTAAAGAATCTACAACAAAGTTCCAGCATACAACGAACCGAACAAGATTTTTGTTAAACAACTACAAGGTATCAAATTCTACAAACGACGGAGTGTATCGGATAGCGGTTATTAAAAAAAAATCTGTAAGTAAGATTGTCACGTAATCAAAAAGTGATTTTCATATTTTTCTTTCTTCCCACTTCAGAGAGAAAAATTTAATTCGGCGCTTACAGTTTTATGTTGTACAAAACATACACACACACAGAGTAATTATTCATGATTTCTGGGGATATTTACTGAAGAGAAAAAAAACAAAAAACTTCCCCCCTCCAGAGAAAAAAAAAATGGAAGACCTTAAAGAAATGTTCTTCCTTGAATTGCTAAAAAAATGGAAGACCTTAAAGAAATGTTCTTCCTTGAATTGCTAAAACAACAAGAAGCACTTTTTAAAAGTCTAAGTAATAACCAGCCAACAGATAGTACTACTATTTTCACTCAAAAGGCAGTGTGGAACGCACTCGAAACATTTTCCTACGCACCAGATGAGAATAAGACCTTGGAGACATATTACAGAAGATATGAAGATATCTATATTACCGACTGTGCCGATTGGACAGATGCAAAAAAAAGTCTGGCTACTTCTACGAAAGCTAGGAACTGTGGAACACAAGTTCGTTGATTATATCTTACCAAAAAAAAAACTTGCGAACTTGGCTTTTTGAAACAGTTAAATTACTGTCAGAATTATTCAGCTCCAAAACGTCTCTATTCCACAAAAGATGGAAATGTCTCAACTTAACAAAAAGTTTTAAATTTCTTAAACAAGGCGAATTGTCAGCAGATAACTTCAAATGTCTGATATTCGCGCAAGGCCTAGTGTCGGCAAACGTCGCGGAAATCAGACGCAGACTGTTGTCGAAATTAGAGAACGAACCAGATCTTACACTTCAAAAACTGGCTGAAGACCGTCAGAGGATAGTGAGTGTCAGAAAAGACTAAAAAAATATCGAGGAGTCTGGTGTTGCTTACGTAAGGAAAGTCAAGCATAGATCCCAATCATATTCTCCGGTAAAAGAGAGGAAAAATATGATTACCCAAAAATTCAATACAGGCAGACTAGTAACAACAACAACAACAACAACAAAACAAACAAACCACCCAGCGCCTGCTACCGCTGTGGAAAATTACATTGGGCCAATGACTGTCCCTTTCGTACAAAAAATGCCAAAACTGCGATAAATTCGGACATAAGGTCTCAGAGTGTAGAAACAGAAAAATAATTAAAAACAGAGTCAGACATACAAAAAGCGAGGACAAGTCAGACAAAGTCATTTGTAAATACATAACAGTCAAAGTACTAAATAAGTCGGTAAGATTTTAGTTAGACTCTGGCTCTTATCAATAATAAACTTACAAACTTGGAGAAAATTAAATAGGCCAATAATAAAGATGACAAGCAAGACGGCGCGAACGGTAACTGGAGACAAAATAAAATTCATAGGCGAAATAATTATCCCAGTATCACTAAATGTTATAACCAAAAAATCAAAAGTCTTCGTACTGAAGAACACAGAAAATTTGTTTGGGTCGGACTGGTTTCAGAAATTTAATCTCTGGGATCAACCAATTGATACGTTTTGCCAAAAAGTAGAATGCATTACGACCGAAGCTGAAAAAATTATGATGGAACTAAAAGGTAATTTCCCCGAAGTACTTTCTGCTGGTCTTGGCTAACATACTAAAATTAAGGCAAAATTTGAACTGAAGGAAAATACACGCCCAATTTTTAGAAAGAAGCGAAACGTACCGTTCGCCGCGACCGAAGAAATAAATAAAGAGCTAGAACGATAGGTGAATATGGGCATATTATCGAAAGTAGAATTCAGCGAATGGGCTGCTCCAACGGTATAAATAAGAAAAAATCTAAGGAAATCCGGGTATGCTCAGATTTTTCTACAGGATTGAACGCTGCAGCCAAGGATTACCACTATACATTCCCCAGCCCAGAATAGGTTTTTGATAAATTAAATGGAGGAAAAAGTCTTTTCAAAAATTGACTTAAGCGAGGTCTACCTTCAGATTCCAGTAGAAGAAAATAGCTCTAAACTACTCTGTATTAACACACACAGAGGGCTGTACAAATTGGACAGACTAGTTTTTGGAATAAAAGTCTCACCGGCTATCTTCCAATAGGTGATGGACACCATACTGGGTGGCTTTGACTTCACTTTCGCTCATCTTGATGATATTGTAATTAGTAGTAAAACGAAGGAGCTACACAGAGAACATCTAAACAAGGTTTTCGCACAAATACGGGAATTTGATTTCAAGGTAAAGGAAGCAAAATGCGATTTCTGTATGAACAAAATCAAATATCTGGTATATATCATTAACAAAGACAGGAGACCTCCCGACCCCAAAAGGGCTGCAGCTATCAAGGATAATGTTACGACATTACAGAGCTTTCTTGGACTTGCAAACTACTACCAAAGTTTCATTAAAAAATTTGCACGATCTCCGAGCCCCGCTAAACGAACTACTAAAAAAAAGTAAAAAGTAGAGATGGACGCCCGAATGTCAAATAGCATTTGACCAAATTAAAAAGGCATTAACATATGATCTTTTTCTCACGCACTATGACCCAAAACTGGATATTATTGTCGCAAGCAATGCCAGCACATAAGGGGTTGGTGCGTGCATCCTACATAAAATGCCCGATGGGACAAAAAGCCAATAGCCCACGCATCTAGAACCCTTCTTCCGGCCGAAGAACATTATTCCCAGATTGAAAAGGAGGCCTTGGGAATAATATTTGCAGTGACAAAATTTCACCTATACTTGCATGGCAGATTCTTTACTCTACAAACAGACCACAAGCCCCTAATAACTATTTTCGGATCAAAAAAGGGTCTACCAATTTATACTGCCAATAGGCTACTAAGATGGGGAACGATTTTACTGAACAACAATTTTAAAATCGAGTACCTCAAGTCAAAACAGATTAGCCATGCAGGTGGACTATCAAGGTTGGTACCGAAATATAGTGAACCCTTCGAGGACACAATAATAGCAGGCTTACAAACAGACTGTGAAATTAAAAACATGATTGCCAACACCATCAAAGAATTGCTTGTGACGCTACTCGAGATAAAAAGCGAAGCAATGAACGACGACTTTATTACCAATATTACACAGAAAATCACAGCAAAAAAAACGAAAAAGTACCAAAACTATTTTCACTATGTGATAACGTCCTCCTATATAGTTAAAGGGTCGTAATACCAAAGAAATTGTAAAACAGAATTTTAAGAGATTTCCACAGGGACACCCGGGAATGAATAGAATGAAGAGTCTCATGAGAAGCTATGTTTATTGTCCGAAGATGGATAAAGACATTAGGGATATGATCGAAAAATATAAAGGCTGTGCCTCAGCGGCAAAAGGACCCCTACTACTTTCAAACCTCGGCCAAAAACAGAACAACCTTAGTCGAGGATACATGTTGATTTTGTGGGTCCACTGGAAGATTTCTGTTACCTAATTGTAGTGGATAGTTACTCTAAATGGCCTGAGGTTCTCAGATGCAGAAGACCTACCACGGGGACAACTATTGGGTTCCTACATGAACTGTTTGCGCGGTCCAGTGTAGTAGATTGTGTGGTCAGCGACAACGGAAGTCAATTCACATCAGTCGAATTCAAGGAGTTCTGCGAAATCTTTCAAATAAAGCACATAACCACACCTCAATATCACCCGAGATCAAACGGCCAGGCTGAACGTTTTGTAGACACGTTAAAGCGAGCACTCAAAAAAGTATCAGGTACCCCGGCGGACAAGGCACTACAGCAATTTCTGCAGATATACAGAATCACACCCAATCCCAATACACCACTGGCAGTCTCACCAGCCGAGACGATGTTTACCAGAAAGATAAGATCCGTCTTCTATAAGCTATTCCCGAAACAAAATAAGCTACGAAAGACCACATTAGCGCCTAAAAAAGGTTCAACATGGGAGAAAAAAATTACTTCAAAAAATACCAAAATAACACATCCTGTTGGGAACGTGGAATAATTTAAAAAAGAATTGGTGATATGGTGTATATTGTAGAAGGACCCAAATACACAACTAAAACACCAGAACCTGTTACAGAAACGTTGTTTGAACGACTCAACGACGTACCACAAACAGAAGAGCCAATAGATACCATTTTCGACATGTTCAATTTAGATCCTCCCCAACCAACACCTGAAATACGTCGGTCAGGGAGAAAAAGAAAATTCACCGATCAATATCGGTGTTATCCGAACAGTACGAGACTTCTTACTTTTTCTATGTAACTCTATCTTTCTTGTGTAATATAATCTGTTTTCTAATATCCGTGTTTGCGTTTTCATTAGTGACCCTTTCCGGGGCCACAACAATAAGGATACACGACACCAGACGATGGCATTACATTAGGTTTTGGCACCAACTTCAAGTTCATATCTTTTTGCCCAACCCTCTTGATTTTTTTAACGAGTAAGAATCTATTGAAAGAATGTTTTTACACTCCCCAGATCTCCAGAACTGGAACCCAATCATTAATTGTAGGCCAGTGCCATACCCAGGATAGCTTGCAGGAGTTAACTCCCAGTTATTGTCGACGTAGTCTATGCCTCCCAGACAGAGTTCGTTCTGGTTGGTTGGTTGATTGGGTTTTATGGCAACATTTGTAGGTTATTTTATGCCATATCCATTTTTATGTAAATAATCAGTTCTATTTCAAACAATTCAGTTTAGCATGAGTACACAGTTCAATTGTCAAAAACATTTCTACTCGAACTATTCAGTTTAGCATAAGCATGCAGTTTAAATGTAAGTACAGTTGAATTGTCAAAAACATTTCTATTTCAAGCTATTCAGTTTAGTCAAGCAGTTCTAATTCAGCTAATTCAGTTTAGTATATGTACAGATTTTGTTTACACACAGATAAATGTCAAAACAGTTCTATGTTAATTCAATTTAGAATAAATACAGTTTCAATATCAAAAAGCAGTTCTATTTCAAATAATTCAGTTTCTCATAAGCAGACAGTTTAAATGTAAGTACGGTTTAATTGTCAAAAACATTTCTATTTCAAGCTATTCAGTTTATTTAAACAATTCAATTTAGCATAGTTCTATTTAACCCATAGATTGGGCCCTATCAGGTGTTACCACGCTGGGCAAGAGTGGACCTGGGAGCAATGGCAATGAAGGGGTGCTCCGTATTCCCCCAAACCCCAGCATTACTGGAACCTCACCATCAGATTGTTTAGTGTCATATCCAGGACACTCTTTGGGGAGAGGGTCTTACCCCTCTGCAGAGGTGCAGTCAGTGTATTCTACAGCCGCAGCCGACTGGGCAAAGTTCGTTCTGGGTTTTACCAAAAAACTAAGGTGACTTCATGTCATGCAAAAAGGAACCCAAAATACGATTTGCTAAAAGATGGCGAAGATACTTATTCAAATTTATTAAGTTATTTTTTTCTTTTAAAAATGTAGCTTTAAAAAAGAAGTCGATTTAATGATATCATTTAGTCTCTGTCAGTGCGTGTCTTCGATAAACAAAAGAAACCTTACGGTCTTTCTCGAAGTTTCCCGCGCCGCTCACCCAAGCCAATAAAGCGGAAGATCTAAGACGCTTGGGAGGAAAACCCGCGGAAAATAGACTGGGTGGTCACGTGTGAATAGATCACGAAACGGTTCCTCCGTCCAAGAAAGGTGCAAGAAAATTGTGGGCCCAAAGAAGAATTACATGTATCGTTGAATTGTGACAATTTTAGCTCTTTTGCTTCTAGGTGCACATATTTAGGTGTAAGTGCAAGCATAACAGCATCAGTCTGTCTGTGTACAGGTATTGCATATGGTGTCTCAATATATATGGGACACATGTGACAACTAATAACTCTTCTAATAATAATGTTGCGCTCTTTTTTGTTTAAGATTTGGAAATTGTATACTATAACAACAATTAATCCTAGATCCCAGTGCCTTGGACAAGAGAGGAAAAATATTTTATGTCACCACTTATTTAGAGACAAAATCATTCATTACTGTCTCAAAATAGATTCAAGTCGTTAATATAGGGTGTCTCAATATACATGGAAGCCATGTGACTGCTAATTACTCTACTAATAATAATGTTGTGTTCTTTTTTGTTTCAGATTTGAAAATAGTATACAATAACAACTATAAATCCTCGATCACAATATCTTGGACAAGAGAGGAAAAATATTTTGTGTCAATACTTATTTGGAGACAAAATCATTCAAAACTGTCTCAAAATAGACGCACCCCGTTCATATAGGGTGTCTCAATATACATGGGACCCATTTGGCTGCAAATAACTCTACTAATATTAATGTGTCCTTTTTTTGTTTCAGATTTCAAAATAGTATACTATAACAACTATTAATCCTCGATCACAGCACTTTGGACAAGAGAGGAAAATTATTTTGGGTCGCTACTTATTTGGAGACGAAATCATTCAAAATTATACAAACAAAATTTTGCAGAAGTTTTACTTTACCAATGATCCCCACAAAAGCCAAATTTATCTTTGGGTACACAAATTTTAAGCCACAGGCTCAGTAAACAACCTCAACAAGAAGGCAGAAAATCCCAGACGGGCAGTAAGTTGACAGCAAGATGCCCTGACAATTAGGATGCGGTGAGAGATTCTGTCGGAAGGAATCCAAAAATGTCCTTTCGAAGACGTTCTCAAGAACTTTGTTTTACACGTGCATCGTTGCAAAGAATCTTAAAGAAGGATCTTCCACTGTACCCATACAGAATCCTGGTCAGGTATAAACTCTCACAACCTGACATGGAAAAACGTTTATGTGCCGGTGGTTCGAGAACATGACACATTTTTATGTAAATTTCATATGGTTTGCATTTATCAACCACCAAAGATTTGATGACAGAACTCTTTTCTGGCTTGGAGCATTTTGTTTGATTTGCAACCATTTGGAATAGCCTCAAACGAAATAGGCCAGATTATGATAATTTTTGAATAAACCCATTCCAAAATATTTAGGGTTTATATTTTTTTTTAAATCTGAAACAATTTTTTTAAAAATTCCCTTTATTTATTGAATAGCCCTCATATATATATATATATATATATATATATATGTCTGTGTGTGTGTGTATGTGTGTAGGTAGATAGATAGATTTTTTTGGCTGACCTTAGTCGAGGACAACCCCAGGGCTTCCTTTTCAATAGCTACTACCCTGACGTGTTGGGGAGGGCGATACTTCTTTCTCTAAATTGCTCCACTCACCTCTGATCCATATTTTTATCTTTAATTCCATTTGCAAGATCAAAACAATTATATATATATATATATATAGTGGCATATCTTGCAATATACAGGGGGAAGCAAATAATATGATTATGATTTTGTAGATGACATTAAAGGTAATTCACAGTAATTAATGATTAAATTAATTGTACCATATTACTTTGGAGACTCCTTCTGTCTTAATGCGAACAAGAGAAATCTATGAAATAAAAATTCTTTGACAGCAAGGAGTACAGTGACATGTCTATATGTATATACAGAGAGAGAGAGAGAGAGAGAGAGAGAGAGAGAGAGAGAGAGAGAGAGAGATCCTATCCATTAATCAATCAGAATCTTTAAATACTGATTAAACTTTTCCTACGTTGGTTAGTTGGTTGTTTGGGCATATCAACCTTTGTAGGTTATTTAATGCCAAATCTATCTTTATACAAATAATTAGTTCTATTTGAAACAATTCAGTTTAACATGAGTACACAGTTTAATTGTCCAAAACATTTCAATTTCAAGCTATTCAGTTTATTCAAACAGTTCTAATTCAGCCAATTCCGTTTAGTATAAGAAGTTTCGACTAGAATGCATTAATATGTGCCGACAGGTAAGATATGCTCATAGTGTTCTATGAACAAGCAGCACGTAAAAGGGGTTCAAAGAACAACGGCAAAAAGCGTATGCTTTTACAGTTCCAAGAACAGTGACCAAAGAGTAAGTCTTCACTGTTCGAAGAACAGAGATAAAAGAGTCCGAGATGGATTCAGAGATTGTCACGAGGTGTCCACTGAACATACTCACTTTTCAAGGGAGACTATTATTTATAGTTTCCTTACACCAGTATGACTTGGTGATGTCTGAATCCATCAAAATACGGATTAGCTTCACTCACATTTTACTCTAATAAAATAAATATTTCCAGATAGAAAAATTACAATTCAAAGAATTGTTCGGAATATCAGTGACATGGTATAGTTCTCAATAGAAGGATTTATATGATTCGTCTGCAAGCCCATCTCTCTAACCATTGCACTACGTAAGGCACCATCTCACGTTACTATGTGCATCCAATCCCATTGAAGATATTTTTTTCACTCCACAAGCAAAAAAAAAATATATATATATATATATATATAAACAAGAAAAAAGTTATCTACTCAAAATCAAGCATTTCATTCTTTCACTCCTCTTTTCAGCTGCCAGATCTCCGACCATCCTTAGCAACAGTTCTCATTCAAAAGCGTGGCATCTATTTCATCAACGTCCACTGGGATGTTTACACGTTGCTGTAAATATTTCGAGACGTTTTGATGAAAAATGTCTTTCAGAAAATTTGGAGGGTGGTAAGGTAGAAACGCTTCTTCTTCTTCTTCTTCTTCTTCTTCTTCTTCTTCTTCTTCTTCTTCTTCTTCTTCTTCGACGACGACTTTTTTTTTTAAATAAATGAAAGTTAGAATAAAACTGTTGAGCCAAGGGTGGCGATCCTTTTTGTGGGTGTATCTTTATATTGACAGTAATCTGAAAACAAATTCCTGCACGAGCCCATGGGAATTTTTTTATTAGATAATCTTTTGTACCATATTCTTATTTACAAATTCTTTGGCGGGAAAAAGAAAGAATTCTGGAAAACATTCTTAATGAAATCTGTTTAGACAATCAGAGACTTCTGATTTGAAAGGGAGGGGAATTTTATTTATAGCAAATCATTCAATAAAAGTGAAAAATAATGATAAACAACAAAGAAATATATAAATATACTTCGTTTATATTTTCTTTGTGTCAATCCTGTTTCATTCAGCAGCGATTTGTTTGATTCTTCTTTTAACGTATTTGTTGTAAATTTTCTGCTTTGTCCTACCCCCCCCCACTAGGTCACGTTTGACACAAGGTCCAGACAGAATGGTTTGATTAGGTTGAGTTTTATGACATATCAACCATTGTAGGTTATTCAATGCCAAATCCATCTTTATACATATGTTGTGTCTTTGAAGGGCCAGAAATGAATTACACAAAGAGATGTAAGGGTTACAGGTGTATATATTTACGGAAATGCAGGCAGTAACGGTTACCGGTAACTAACTTGACTCGCTTATCAAGCCAGTCATTATTTATAGTGTCGGGGACGGTCCATGCAGTGACGTCATGGTGTATATCACCATTATAACATGTAAACAGTTCCATTTCAAACAATTCAGTTTTAAATATGTACACAGTTTGAATGTCAAAAACAGTTCTATTTCAAACAATTTAGTTTAGCATAAGTACGCAGTTTAAATGTCAAAACAGTTCTATTTCAAACAATTTAGTTTAGTATGAGGATACAATTTAGTTCTATTTGACCCATAGATAGAAACCTTTCAGGTGCTGCCACTCCGAGTCAGAGTAGACCTGAGTGCAATGGCAATGAAGAGGTACGCCTTATTACTGGATCCTCGTCATCAGATTGTTTAGTATCATATCCAGGACACTCATTGTTGGGAGTCTTACCCTCAGCAGAGATTCAGTCGGTATATTCTATAGCCCGATATGACTGGGGTACCAATCGGAATGAAGGTTAGAGGACATGTAACACCTCATAACGTGGGTGCTGTGAGTTTTCTATGCTGACGTTTTCATATCTTCTATGCTCAACAAGCACGTTCTCTCTCTTTTTTTTTTAACAACCCCATTTCTTTTACATCGGTACCAAATTTTAAACACAGCTCTTTGACAGTTCTTTTATTGGAGCCATGTTTCCTTTCCAGACTAGTCGGCTGGGGCTGTAGAATACACCGACTGCATCTCTGCAGATGAGTAAGACACCCCACCACCAACAAAGGTCATGTATTTAACACTAACCTGCGTTTGATGGTAAGGTTCTAATCCTGGAGTTTAAGGGAAACTTGAGTTGCTCATCATTTCCATTACTCCCAGGTCCACTCTGTACTTGATAGGTTCCTATCAGAACTGTTTGACCATTTTCATGTGTGCAAACAAATGATTGAAGTCAAGTTAAGTTGTTAGAGATAGACAGGAATACAATTAAGTGTGTGCAAATAGATTTTTCACATTGAATAGAAGTATTAGAGTTTGATTGGATTATTTGAAACCATTTAACTGTGTGTCTAAATTGAATTATTGGTATTACATAGCAATACTTGGAAATACATAATTGTATGCGAATGAAGGAATAGTGTTGAATAGGATTAATTATATTAGCAATATTTGAAACCATTTAACTGTGTGTCTAAATTGAATTATTGGTATTACATAGCAATACTTGGAAATACATAATTGCATGCGAATGAAGGAATAGTGTTGAATAGGATTAATTATATTAGCAATATTTGAAACCATTTAACTGTGTGTCTAAATTGAATTATTGGTATTACATAGCAATACTTGGAAATACATAATTGTATGCGAATGAAGGAATAGTGTTGAATAGGATTAATTATATTAGCAATATTTGAAACCATTTAACTGTGTGTCTAAATTGAATTATTGGTATTACATAGCAATACTTGGAAATACATAATTGTATGCGAATGAAGGAATAGTGTTGAATAGGATTAATTATATTAGCAATATTTGAAACCATTTAACTGTGTGTCTAAATTGAATTATTGGTATTACATAGCAATACTTGGAAATACATAATTGTATGCGAATGAAGGAATAGTGTTGAATAGGATTAATTATATTAGCAATATTTGAAACCATTTAACTGTGTGTCTAAATTGAATTATTGGTATTACATAGCAATACTTGGAAATACTTAATTGTATGCGAATGAAGGAATAGTGTTGAATAGGATTAATTATATTAGCAATATTTGAAACCATTTAACTGTGTGTCTAAATTGAATTATTGGTATTACATAGCAATACTTGGAAATACTTAATTGTATGCGAATGAAGGAATAGTGTTGAATAGGATTAATTATATTAGCAATATTTGAAACCATTTAACTGTGTGTCTAAATTGAATTATTGGTATTACATAGCAATACTTGGAAATACATAATTGTATGCGAATGAAGGAATAGTGTTGAATAGGATTAATTATATTAGCAATATTTGAAACCATTTAACTGTGTGCAAACAAACGCAATATTTAACTGTGCACAGACCAATTTGCTCTAAAAACTCTAAAAATAAGAATACCAACAAACTATTCACTTAAAACTCATGCATGTATAACCATTTAACTGTGTGCAAACAAATGAACTATGGCTCGTTTAAAAATGTTATCTACAAACTATGCGTTTACAAATCATATATATCTAATATATATATGGAGAAATAAGATTTGGCGTCATTATAGCGTTAAAAGTTTCTTTGGGGAGACAATACGCAAGTAGTATTTGCTTTTCTCTGTGTTTGGAAAAGAATGCCTTGGATGAATAGTAGTGTTACCTCAAGATTCTTTACCCCTACTTCTTCTATGATTTGACGCATTTTCAAAATTTTTGCCGTCATCGAGGGATTTCTTTAAAGCCATTTTGATTTTTCTTTAAAATTTTCCCGATGTCAGGTCGGATACGATGGAGAAGCAGGGCATTGTAAACCTTAGCAATAAGAATTATGCCTCTGTAGTTCTTATTGATTCCGAGGTCGCCTTTCTTGGAAAAAGGGAAGGATGCTACTTTTCGTTCATTTTTTCTATTGTGTTTTATGTTATCAAATTTTCTTATCTTCTAAACATCAGTGGGCATTTCGTTGAGGTGTTCAGCTTTTGAAGCAATATATATACGATAACTGTAAGAAACAAGTTTGATACCCTTCAGGAGACGAACATGAAAACTTTGTTACCACTCATAGGGAAGCAACAGTAGATGAAATACCAATTAAACCAAGAAAAAAATGTAGAATTTCATCTGAATCCCTTGTAATCAGAAATGTAGTCAATAAACGAATTTACGACGTGCATACGATATATTTCCAGACATTTTTCGTATGGGCATTTAAAATTGAGGTAGACTCTTGAAAATTCAGTATCTTATTGCTATACATCTTATGAGATGATTGACCAATTTTATGATTTCACGTTCAAATGAACAGCTACAGCAGCAATTGGAATATACCCTACTAAAGCTTGATTGTCACCGCTGGTGAATTTCAAAAATGCAATATGGACGTGAGGACACTTTAGAAGAACGATATGCAATAAAATTCTGTTTTAAACTTGGAAAAAATGATGCCACAGAAACGTATGGAATGGTTCAGACTGCTTTTCGACCATCTTGCATGAATCGAGTATCAATTTTTGAGTGGCATAAGAGATTCAAGGAAGGCAGGGAGTCTGTGAGGGATGATGAGAGGTGTGGGAGGAGTTGATTGACCAAAGGGTTAGGGTTAGGGTTACTATGTTGAGTTTTTAAGAGAGAATAGGAAGAGATTCCTATGGAAGAGGCCAGCACTCTTTCAATCGGGTCCCTGGCATTTCCACCAGGACAATGCACCAGTCCATAGCTCCCTCCTTGTCACAGACTATTTGAGCAAGATGAGAGTCAAGACAGTTCCTCACCCTCCCTATACTTCCTGTGACTTTTGCTTATTCTCTAAGCTCAGAGGCTGTCGTTATGAGACCATTGAGGAGATGAAAGAGGCTGTGACGAAGGTCACTGACACACTCACACAAGAAAACTTCCCTGGGGCCTTCCAGAAGTTGTTGGAACGGTACAGCAAGTGCATTGCAACCAGAGGAGATTACTTCGAAAGGGACGAGAGTTTCATTTGTGTACTATCAATAAAAGTGCCAATACGAAAAAAGTCTGGAAACTTATCGTATGCACCTCGTATGAACTCAAGATGGACATAAAAATCGTCGACGAAAAGATTGCGTAAGTCTGAAATAATTTAGAAACTATTCATATCTTTAACTTTAAAGATTCTTGATTGGTTATTTTTTTAATGACATATAAACCTTTGTGGGTTACTTAATGATAGATCCTGTTTATATATATATATATATATATATATATATATATATTGTCATCCACAGACTGTTTCGTTGTATTACAACTCTTCCGTGTGACAAGACACGCAGGACGCTTCAAACTGGGATCAAATGCCGCCTAACTTTACGCTATACTTGGTATCTAACCGCTCAGCCATTTAGACGGCATACGTCAGCTCAGGAATTATAACGCCTTTGTATTAGTTTTCGTCTGTTTACATTTTGCGCTATCTGATAACGGAGTGCTCAATTCGTTAGAAGAGCTTTGCATTACGCGCGTGGCAGCATTTAATTTCTTCGCCAGAGTGCTCAAACCCCGAGAGGGGAGCGTATATATTGTCATCCACAGACAGACTGTTTCGTTGTTTCACAACTCTTCAGTGTGGCTAAACACACAGGATGCTTCAAGCTGGGATCGAAACACGCCTAACTTTACGCAAGACTTTACGATAAACACACACACACAAATATATATCTATCTATCTCTCTCTCTATATATATATATATATACATATATGAGGGATTTGTAAGTAAATAGTTTCTAGATAGCATTATTTTTTACTAAGTCAGAGCTCATTTATTTGCACGTTATTAAATGGTTTAAATATTTCGTATCTAGAATTAATTATTCCATTTAATATGAATCATTTGTTTGTACACAGTTGACTGGTTTCAAGTATAGTCATTGAACATTAGTATTTCTATTATTCAAGTATTCCTATCTAATACAAATAATTTGAATACAGATGTATACTTTCGAATAATTGATTATAATAATCCTTTGTAAATGTTTCAACAGTTCTATTTCACTTATAGATAGGACCCCAACAGGTACAACAACTTCGGGTCAAAGTAGACCTGGGAGTAACGTTAATAAAGGGATACTCCACATTCCCCAAACTCTTGGACTAGATCCTCATCTCCAAAGAGGTTTACTGTCATACCCAGGACTCCAAAATATTAGTTAATACACATAATAAAAAACACAGAAAGACTGTTGAATCTAAGATTATTTCTAACTATAATACTACTATAATACACCCGTCAATTACGGCGGTTGACTTTGATAGAAATTATCTTTTTTTATAATCCAAATTAAAAGGATTTCAGAATCTAAAAAGAATAAATCAATAAATGAAAAGTATTTAATACGTTATTGTAATATAAAACACAACTTTCATGTAGCAAACTTAAAATTATCTGAAAAATTGAATTGTCAATGGAGACGTTCTTTCTTTCACTTTGTATCTCTTCCTTGTTGCTGTCAATGTAGATAAAAAAAATACATAGCCGAGAAGTCAAACTCAAAAACTTAAGAAATCGTCCCGTTGTGACGTCATCCTGCTTTCTCTACAACTTATCTGCTTTCTTTTCCTTTCTCTTTCGATGTGACAAGCCACAAATCACACGATTCGTTCTTTCTTTCTTTTTGATTTTAATCTTTATTTCTCTAGAGATTACGACAAAAAACGTCAGAGATCTCACCTTCCTTTTTTTCTTTCTTTCTTTCTTTTATTTTGTTCTTTCTTTTTCACTTTAAATTTTTCATTCTTTAAAGATTATAACAAAAAACATCAGCGATCTCACCTTCCGTTTTTTCTTTCTTCCTTCCTTTCTTTCTTTCTTTTCTTTCTTTCGTTTTTAAATATTATCTGTATAGACACACAGATGTACACACTTTTGTTGTATATTATTAGGAGATTAAGCAAAAGGCCGCTTTTTTTCACCTTGTATCATTTTGTTAAATTAGCGCAAGTTATTCAAATTAATTAGATTTCATCAAATTTTTCTTATTCAAGCTCGCTTTTAAAGTTTCTCCATAAGACTTCTAATCATAATTCTTCCTGAATTACAAACAGCAATATAATAAAAATGATTTTTATTTCAAGCAAATAAGTTGCGCTCTAAGATAAATATCCAACATTTATTATGTCACATAGTTTTGAAAGAAAACGCAAGAAAAGTTAATCGAATGCAAGTATTTTCCTCATTTTTTTTCACTTTCTTTTTTAAAATTGAATATAATTCCATACAAAACAGCATCACCTATTAACATTGCCCAGATGGTGGTTTACTATTAAAAAACTGAAACAACGATGGCAAATAATCAACCATTTATAAAATTATCCTCTGAATACCTCAAATTTTTTTGTGAATACATTGGCCCAGCGGTTAGAGTGTTCGCCAATGGCCCGGGAGACCTGGGTTCAATCCCAGGTCGAGTCATACCAAAGACTTTAAAAATGGTACTTGATACCACCTTGCTTAACACTCAGCATTATAAGGTACGGTTCAAGGGTAAAGTGGAGCAATCCTGGGAATGGAGTAGCGCCCTCCCCTACACCTTGGTGTAGTAGCTATCGAAAAGGGAGCCTTCGGGTCACCCTCGACTATGGTCGCTAACTAACTTACATACATATCTATATATACAGAAACATAAAAAAACAAAGTATATCATCATTATCATCATGTCTCGCTATCAGCACGGATATCTCCGACCCTCTCTCGCCATCGGTGGATTTTATTATACTGTAAATCCAAATTAATATTGAACCTGGTTAAAGGAGCTAATACTTTTGGTACATGAAACTCTACTTTAAAACTTGGGTAGAATTATTTACCGATCCCCATACAAGTGTAGAATATTCAGCTTAAGTAAAGAAAGACCCCCCCCCCACAAAAGACAGGGTAGAAAAAATATCTAAATGACCCTCTTCTTTCCCGCCCCATTCCAAGTAGTAGTCCTACCAACTTCTATTTAAGTCGATAAAATGAAACGAGATAGAACATGATAAACCAAGCCAGGAAATAAGACGCATGTTCCACCCAAAGACAAGAATCAAAAGCTGGTCAATAACATTGTCGTTTACTATACTATCATTTAAAATGCATGTATGATTTTATTAAAAACTTGTATTTTCTTCGTAAAATCACTGCTGTACACTGTGTCTTAAATGTAAATACAATTTTATCGTCAATCCAATTTTAACGTAAATCCAAATTAATATTGAACCTGGTCAAAGAAACTAACACTTTTGGTCCATGAAACTCTATTTTAAAACTTGGGTAGAATTATTTACAGAGAAAGTATATATATATATATAATTGAAAGACTCAACAGACCGTCATTTGACTATTATAAATTTATTTCAGCTCAGCACTCCATAATAGAAACCAACCTCTTCAAATCTCCATTGCACAATGGAGAGAAAAAATATAAAGATATTCTTTCAATGGATTCTTACTCGCTTTGAAAGAAAGAAAGAAAGAAAGAAAGAAAGAAAGAAAGAAAGAAAGGGAATAAAAAAAAACAGGGGTTTGAAGTTGGTGTCAAAATTGTATGTG
This sequence comes from Sepioteuthis lessoniana, assembly GCA_963585895.1. Taxonomy (NCBI): domain Eukaryota; kingdom Metazoa; phylum Mollusca; class Cephalopoda; order Myopsida; family Loliginidae; genus Sepioteuthis; species Sepioteuthis lessoniana. Next base: position 13,116,835 of record OY757929.1, read on the forward strand.
ATGTCATTGTCTGATGTCATGGATCCTTATATATATATATATATATAAGTTTCAACACTACTCACAAAACCTTCAGCAATTAAGAATTTGTCAATGAATTAACTTTTTTTTATTTTAAGAAAACATTTAAATCTATTTATTTATTAAAGAAAACGTAGAGATAAACATTATTACTAATATAAAACTTATCTTTAGTTGAAAACTTTTAGGTTTTGTTTTTATTTTCATTAAAGATTAAGATTTAATCTTTATTTACTTTCCTAATATTTTCATATAATTTTTTTAATGAATACTGCCATTCTAATTACCGTTAAAATCATTAATATCATTATTTTAATTAAGCATTAATGTTTTGTTACTACTAATAAAAAGAAACTATTATTACAATGATTTATTAATTTATTATTATCTATTAAATTTGTTGATTTATTAACTAGATCTTAGTTGCCGAAGTTTTTGTGAGTTGTGTTAAAATTTTTCAGATGCAGAGGGAGATACCATGACACCAGACGATGATATTACTTCAAGACCTTATCCTTTGGCTCCCCTCACATTCTTTCTTTTTTATACTTTTTTTTCTCATAGTGTGATGGCTATTTGAAGGAGTTTGTTTCTATTATGGAGTGCTGAGCTGAAATAAATTTATAATAGCCAAATGACTGTCTGCTGAGTTTTTCTTCCAATTATAGGAATTTACTCAGTATGAAACTGATATATTTATATATTTATTGTACACTGAGCATTCCTAATATATATATATATATATATATATATATATATGACGCGACCTGGGATTGAACCCAGGTCTCCCGGATATATATATATATATATATATATATCCGGGAGACCTGGGTCATACCAAAGACTAAAAACGGTACTTATTATTTCATTGCTTAACACTCAGCAATTTAAGGTACGTATCAAGGATAAAGTGGATCAATCCAGGAAAAGGAGTAGCGCCCTCCCCTACACCTCAGCGTTGTAGCTATCTAAAAGGGAGCCTTCTGCTCGCCCACGACTTAGGTCACCAACTATATATATATATATATATATATGAGAAAATGCAAATAAGAAAATCGTATGAAAAACTACTTGTTGCTTCTAAGGCAAAACAGGTGTAAAACTTAAAATATTCTCATTAAGAAGTCCATGATTCAAAGTTTCAAGAGGATTGCGCAATCATCAGACGGAATAGTAACCATCCTAAGCTTACCTTAGCCATAACACCAAGCATCTCGGCAGGAGGTGCCAAGACCCTCTCCGACAAGTGCCCTGCATATAACACTAAATCATCCGATGGTACTATTTACCAACCCCTCCGCTCGGGCAGGATATGACATAAGGTCAATTTTTAAGCGGAGTTTAACAGGTTTGAATTCAGAGTTTTCCTTCTCCTAGACTAGTTGCCTCACCAAGGCTGAAGAACCTAGTCCGTCCTACTATTTATCCATAGCTGGAGGGAGAATAAGGAGGTTCATACCTTTCCCAATGGTATTTGCCCGAAAGTGAACGTAATAGCGCGACTGGAGTACGAACTCGCGTACTACGATTCCGCAGTTCATCGCTTTAACCATTACACCATGAAGAATGTTAAATAGAATTATTAGAGTTATGTAGCAATAAATAAAACTATTTAACTGTGTGCAAACAAAACCTTTAGTATGAGCAATACTTGAAATCACCTCACTTTGTGCAAGCAAATGAGGTCTGCCACGTTTGACAATTTGCCAACAAACTATTCGCTTATAAATCATATATACTTATATATATATATATATATATGTGTGTGTGTGTGTGTGTGTGTGTGTGTGTGTGTGTGACAAAAATATAACATCAATTACTCTATTCGGATATAAAAATATAATTTCAATTCCAGCTCATGAGGTTAACGTTATGTGGATTCATAACACCGACTTGGGAAGACGTAGCCCCGGAGGTGACCGTATCTTCTGTAGGGAACACGTTCCTTCAAGACACATTAGGTTAAGTGGTCGCGCATGGTTAATTTGGCATCGCTTATGTGTGATAAGGACCGGTGGCCCAGTAGTACAGTTTCGGCTACTGTTGGTTCGATCTCCAATGGTGGAGATCATGGCATGCACTGCTGATGAGACCAAATAAGGCCGAAACAGCTGTTCAGTGTTCCGTGTGTCGCATGTAGGTGTTTGCCGAATTTTCTAGTCATGGTAATTCAATAAAAATATGACATTAATTCCTCTGTAAGTATATATATGTATATATATATATATGTGTGTGTGTGTGTGTGTGTGTGTGTGTGTGTGTGTAAACAGGATTCAGCATTAAATAACCCACAAGGGTTGATATGCCATAAAATACCAACCAACCAATATTTGAGCACTTTTCAGATTTAAGATAAAACGGTTTTTATAACGATTTATTCATTTCATAATATATATATATATTTTATATTATATTTTTCTGTGTCTCCATCTGGTGAACGTATATTTCGACATTGTAGCAGCAGTACTACAAGGAGACACGCTAGCCCCATACCTCTTTATCATCTGTCTAGACTACATCCTTAGAACATCGATTGATAAAATCAGAGAAAACGGCTTCGAGCTGACAAAGAAAAGAAGCAGAAGGCACCCCTCAAAAACAATTACCGACGCCGACTACGCCGATGACATAGCGATACTGGCAAATATACCCAACCAAGCCGAGACACTACTGCATAGTTTGGAACAAGCCACTGCAGGCATTGGCCTCCATGTCAATGCGTACAAAACTGAATATGTGTGCTATAATCAAACAGGAGACATCACCATACTAGACGGAACCCCTCTGAAACTAATAGACAAATTCACCTACCTAGGAAGCAGCGTCTTATCAACCGAAAAGGACATCGACACGCGGCTAACGAAGGCATGGACAGCTATCAATAGGCTTTCGATCATATGGAAATCAGACCTGACCGATAAAATGAAACGCAGTTTCTTCCAGGCAGCGGTCGTATCGATAATGCTGTATGGATGCACTACTTGGACGCTAACTAAACGAGAGGAGAAGAAGCTAGACGGCAATTACACAAGAATGTTGCGAGCAATATTGAACAAGTCCTGGTGACAACACCCCACAAGGCACCAACTATACGGTCACCTTCCTCACATCACGAAAACTATTCAAGTTAGACGAACCAGACATGCAGGACACTGCTGGAGAAGCAGGGACGAGCTCATAAATGACGTACTCCTATGGACCCCCACAAATGGCCGGGCAAAAGCAGGACGACCAGTTCGAACATACATTCAGCAGCTATGTGAGGATACGGGATGTGGCCCTGAAGACCTACCAGAAGCGATGAACGATAGGGAGAAGTGGCGAGAGAGGGTCAGGGATATCCGTGCTGGCGGCACGACATCATGATGATGATGATATATATATGCGTGTGTGGGTGAGAGAGAATATCAATTATAACTGTTATCATAATTGATTGTTTAATTTAATAGTCCATGACAGCTGTTTTATGTTCAATACAATTATCCATTATTGTATGTGGAATAATTGAATTAAATATGAAATGTGTATTTGAATACATATACTGGGAATGAAACAGCTGCAACGGCCTCTTAAATGAAAATATTGATAATAATTACAAATACAACTATCAATAATATATATATATATATATATATATATATATACTATTTTTTGCTATTATTTAAAGCATGTCCGTTAATTTTTTTAATAGACCTATATATATATATATATATATATAAGCGTGGTGTAGCGATAGAGTTTTATAACTGCCTGCCACGCCTGGTAACAGAAAAGGTGGCTGGTGCTCTGACTTATACAGTGAAAGGAGGTTGGGGCTTTCGTCTCCCTCAGGCATTTTACATATCCACATATGCCGTCAGTCTGTCTGTCTATGAAAATATATCCCAAGGAATGCAAAACTATATTGATATAAATAAGCAACACGCTCTCATATAAAATTTGTTCTTTTCTTCCGAGGCCATTCGCCTTTAACGATGCGAACATGATATAAAGCTAAAAGGAATAATATTTCCAAAGGAAAATAGAATATATCAAATATTATATATATATCGAGGTTAAGCAATGAGGGGCCTGTTCAGTAGTTAAATGAGTGACAACTTAAGAAGTGCAAGTATGTATTTATCAAACCCCTCCCCAATATCTTAGCGGAATTCTGTTGGTTTGAAATCAGTTTTCCTTTTCCAAGACTGGTCACTTTACCAAGGCTAACGAACCCCTTCTGTCCTACTATTTACCCATAGCTGGGGAGAGAATAGCTGGATTTATGTTTTTCCCAAGTGCAATGAAACAAAGGGAAGCTTTGTCCAGGATTTGAATTCAGTTTATTGGATCCATTTCTTTGGATGATTCAGGAGCTTCTTCGAGTCATGTAATTACTCCCAGGTCCACTCTGCCCCATAGAAGTAGTACCTGTTAAGGTCCCATCTATGGGACAATAGATCTGTTTGAATAATTATTCGTATAATAGAGGAGCACAAAGAATTTTTACGAAGTGCATCTCTTCATGTAGCTCCAATGCTCTTGGAGAAGGCATGAATCCAACTATTCCCCCTAGCTATGAGTAAATAATAAAACTCTTTAAACTTGATATGGCAAACAGTCTAGATGGTAAACTGAATTCAAATTAGCTGTACTTTGCTTAAAAATAGCCTTGTGTTGGATCCTGTTTGTGACATACATAATAAAAGAAGATTGTGTGGCGCCAATTTTTATATTAAGAAAGGTTTCTTTCTTTTTTTAAAAAGTGAAGCTGTAATGGTTAAATTGCTAACCTTTGGCTTCAGAGTATATGAGTTCCAAATCCACTTGCGGTATTACGTTCACTTTTGAACTAATACTATTCGGAAAGGCATGCACACATTATCCCCTAGCTATGGGTTAAACAGTATCACTACTGTTCCTCTACAAAGTTGGCTTTGGCATTAAATAATCCACAAAGATTGATATGCCATTGAAGAAAGAAAGAAAAAATGGAAACGTTACTACTCTTCCTCGTTAAACGAATGTCCTGATATGACATTAAACAATCTGATGGTGAGGCTCCAGTAATGCTGGAGCTTTGAGTAATACGGCGTACACCTTCATTGCCATTGCTCCCAGGTCCACTCTGGCCCACAGTTGTAGCACTTAATAGGGTCCTATTTATGGGCCAAAGAGAACCGTTTGATATTTAAACTGAGTGCAAACAAATGACTGATGTTAAATTGAATTGTTAGAAATAGAACTGTTTGATCATTTAACGGTGTGTAAACAAATGACTAATGTTTAATTGAACTGTTAGTAATACATAGCAATACTTGGAACTATTTAACTTTGTCGACTTATGTTTACAAATTATACATATGTAGGAACTAGATTTGGCATTAAATAACCTATAATGGTTGATATGTCATAAAAGGAAACTAAACAAATTTTTTAATTATTCTAACTGATATTAACACCACCGTAGTCTGAATGGTTTTCATTCTTCGTTTGATCTCTGTTTGCCCCAGTCTTTTTGGCTGGCATTTGGAGATTGTTCTTAACACTCCATCTATAATTGGTATGACTCATCTTCATATTCCACAGCTTTTTTCAGCTCTCAATAAAGATCGATGTATTTGTCTATCTTGTAGTTTTTATTTTCATTATGTGGTCTGCTGGAAAGCAAAATCCACAAGATGACACGTTCCTTTTTTTTGCCTAGTCGACTGCAGAGGGGTAAGAGCTTCTCCAAAGAGTACCCTGGATATGACACTAAACAGTCTGATGGTGAGGTTCCAGTAATGCTGGGGCTTTGGGGAATACGGAGCACCCATTCATTGTCATTGCTCCCAGGTCTACTCTGGCCCGGCGTGGTAGCACCTGATAGGGCCCTATCTATGGGTTAAATAGAACTAACGGCATACTTATGATAAACTGAATTGTTTGATTAAACTGAATTGCATGAAATAGAAATGTTTTTGACAATTAAACCGTACTTACATTTATACTGCGTGCTTATGCTAAGCTGCATTATTTGAACTAGAACTGTTTTTGACATTGAAATTGTATTTACACGAAACTGAATTGTTTAACATAAAACTGTTTTGACATTCAACTGTGTGTAAACAAAATATATACTTATGCTAAACTGAATTGGCTGAATGAGAACTGCTCGACTAAACTGAATAGCTTGAAATAGAAATGTTTTTGACAATTAAACTGCGTGCTTATGCTGAACTGAATTGCTTGTAATTAAACCGTTTTTGACATTGAAACTGCACTTACACTTAACCGAATTGTTATATATAGAACTGTTTTGACATTTTACAGCGTAAACAAAATCTCTACTAACGCTAAACTGAATTAGCTGAATTAGAACTGTTTGAATAAACTGAATAGTTTGAAATAGAAATGTTTTTGACAATTAAACAGTGTACTCATGGTAAACTGACCTGTTTGAAATAGAACTGATTATTTACATACAAATGGATTTGGCGTTAAATAACCTACAAAGGTTGATATGCCATAAAACCCAACCAACCAACCAACCAATCTATCACTGATAATGAGCACTCTCCAAATTATACCGCATTTGGTCTACCACTAACCCACCAAGTGAGAGACTGACTAACATAAACTGTTGTAATGATTATATATATATATATATATATATATACAGATAATGAGAAAAATGATTTACGGGAAAAAACAAAAAACAAAACAAAGCAAAACACAAAATAAAAAAAATTCTTTTAAGAATGTTTAATAAGATAAAGTGCTCGTATGCTGGTAAGCAGAGTAAAATAAAACTAAAGTAATTCTTGCATGTATATCTATAATTTCCAACAAACATCTGAATCAGAATTGTGTTTTTCTTTTTTCGTTTTATGAAACACGTGAAACTCCAGGGAATAGATGAACTCAGGAAGTTGACATATATATATATATATATATATATATATATATTCAAAATATGTATTCTTTATTTAGAGCACAGAGACGTTTATCAAAAATAGGCTTTTTTCTTTTAAAAATGGCAATGAAGGGGGGCTCCGTATTTCCCAAAGCCCCAGCATTACTGAAACCTCACCATCAGATTGTTTAGTGTCATACCCAGGACACTCATTGGTGGGGTCTTACAGTCTTGCAGTCAGTGTGTTACATACTCATGATACGGATATGTGAAATAGACTTAGGGAATCTAAAAACACGAAATTCTGGAAATTGGTTCAGGTACGAAACTTTTATTCACCTTCTTGAGTTTAAAGGTTTTTCGACATGAGGAGAAAGAGACACAATCTTTCTATGCTAACTGCTTTTACATCGTCAGCTCTCAACCCAAACAACGCGCGGCGCCCGTAGCGCACAATGTCGTCTAGTATCGCCTAGCTCTGAAAGTCAACCTTCTTCTGAGGCGGGAACTCAACTAACAGCTTTTTCTCAAATCTCAGCCCACGCTTCCGGTGCGTGACGTCACCCAAATACCCTGGTTCCAATTCCTATCTGGGATTTTTATTTTGACATCTCTGAATGACACATCCTCCCAGGTCTCCCGGGTCATTGGCGAACACTCTAACCGCTAGGCCAATGTCCGGTATTAATATTTAATAACATCGATGCTTATTAGCGACTCGTGGTTTCTTGTCGTCTTTAGACGGCAATCACCAGGCAGAAAAAGAAAGATTTTGGAGTGATTGAAAAAGACGAAAAATTATAGTCAAAAGAATTTTACGTTAAAATTGGGGGGTTTGTGTCCGTTATATTTGCGTATTGTTGTATGTTGGCATATATATGAGTGTGTGTGTGTATATATAATAATATATGTGCGCGGCAGATATGAGCTTGTTTCGTAATTATATATGTGTTGCGATGTCTAGTAAAAGATGGTGGAAGGTCTCTACACTTTGAATAAAAGAATATATACAGTAGCGTCCAAAACTAAGGGACAAAATTTTAAAACCTAATATTTGATAGAAATAACAACTGTGAAAAGCTGAAATTTTGACAACTGGTAGTCGTTATCATCCATAATAACATACTAAAATTTGAATCATTTGCAAAGGATAGAAAAAGAATTATAACAATTATTTATTTATTTTCAAAATAGGATCGTCCAAAAGTAAGGGACAAAATTGAGAAAAACAATGTAAACAGTATGCTATATTCAAATTTTTTGATTTCCTCTAAAGAAAAAGTCTTACTTAGTCATTTGTAAACGTTGCATCAGCCGGCACCATGGCGAAACGCCAAAAACTTGATTACTCTGTGAGACAAGCTATTGTGAAGCTACACAAGGAAGAGCACACTATTAGAGAGATTTCATAGAAAGTGAAACGTTCCAAGAGTGTTGTAGGCAGGGTTGTTAAATCCTACAATGATACTGGCAAAATAGTTAATGCTTTTAAAACCGGCAGATCCCGCAAAACTTCGGCAAGAGAAGATCGAATAATGCAGCGTATGTCATTAAAGGACCGTTTTACGTCTTGCACAGAAATTAAAAGGGTTATGAATAGTACCTCATGTGTTAATGTGTCAAGACAGACTGTTTCTAGACGAATGCAAGAAATAGGGCTGTTTAATCGAACCCCAAGGAAGAAACCACTTGTTAGTTCGAAGAATAAGAAGAAAAGATTAGAGTTTGAAAACAAGTGTGTAATTTGAACATATGAAAATTGGGCAGAAGAATTTTTCAGTGATGAAAGCAAGTTTAATTTATTTGGAAATGATGGAAAAAACAATGTAAAGAGACGTATTGGTGAAAGATTTAGTGCAAAGTGTACTAAGAAAACTGTCAAGTTTTGGGGCGGAAGCGTCATGGTATTTGGAATGTTTTCTAGCCAAGGTAGAATGCCTCTTGTCCGGTTACAAACTCGTGTAAACGCGCAGATCTATAAAAACATTGTTCAAGATCATGTTGTGCCAATCATACAGAATTCAGGTTTCGATAGGGCTACCTTTATGCAAGATAATGCCCCATGTTACAAGGCAAAGGTGGTAATCAGTTACCTTAGCGAGCAAGATTTCGAAATTATGGATTGGCCACCGCAAAGTCCTGACTTAAATCCAATAGAAAATCTTTGGAAGACCTTAGGAGTGAAAGTTATGGAAAGAAATCCCACTAACACGGAGAATTTGTGGGTGAAGCTTCAAGAAGAATGGTCTAAAATTAGTATCGAGGATTGTCAAGAACTGATTCGTTCTTGTAATCGAAGATGTGCAGCTGTCATTGAGAGCAAGGGCTCATTTACTAAATATTGATTGTACATGTATTTTTATTGTTTTTTGGCTGTTTACATTGTTTTTCTCAATTTCGTCCCTTACTTTTGGACGTTCCAAATTTGAAAATAAATAAATAATTTTTATAATTCTTTTTCTATCCTTTGCAAATGATTCAAATTTTAGTATGTTATTATGGATGATAACGACTACCAGTTGTCAAATTTTCAGCGTTTAACAGTTGTTATTTCTAACAAATATTAGGCTTTAAAATTTTGTCTCTTAGTTTTGGACGCTACTGTATGTTTAATAAAGTCATTGGTATATATATATATGTGTGTGTGTGTGTGTGTGTGTGTGCGTGTGTGTGGAGAAAAACTGAAAAACAAAGTAATCCAAAGAGAAGAATTTAATATGAAATAAAGTCGACGTTATAACGTTTCGGTTCCGGTAAGCCATCATCAGGTCTTAAAACAGATGTTATCAAGTGTTGTTAGATGATTAATGGATGTTTAATAAAATACAAAACAAGGGAGGAAATTATATCTAATTCCACATGTGTGTATGTTTACGTGTGTGTGTGTGTGTGCGTTTAAGGAAAATAATTGGAATAATTTAGACAAAGATTTGAAAACAAGTCTATTCGTTATGAAGAAACGTACCTGTACATTTGAATAAAAGTGATTATGTTTTTAAAAATTATATTTATATATAGACATTGGAAATTATTTTACAATAGAAATGCATAAGAAATTATTTTACTGTAGAAATGCTTTGAAAATGATTTTACTATAGAAATGCTTTGGAAATGATTTCACTATGTATACGCATTAGAAATTAATTCACTATAGAGATGCATTGGAAATTATTCTATTTTACTATAAAAACGCGTCAGAAATTATTTTACTATAGAAATTTTCTGGAAATATTTTACCATATATAAGCATTGGAAATTATTTTACAATAAAAATTTTGTTGGAAAGAATTTTTGCTGAGAATTAATTTTTATTTATTGCGGACTTTTTGTCCTTATCTTGGTAGTTTTTGTGTTGTTTCTTCTTTCACTACGTTTCGGCCAAATTTCACCTCTGGCCTTCTTCAGGTGATTTACCGCGACCTCGGATAGGAGGTCACGGTAAATATTATGGATAATAAACAAATCCTGGCTTGTCAACCGGTGTGAGGAAATAAGGGCTTGTGACACATGTGATGATTCTAGAAATTATGATTCAATTAGTAATTAAATCTGAAAATATATAAAAATTGGAGAATTTAAAAGTTGGTGTGTTGAGTTTGTGAATTTTAAAAGAGAATTTGGGATTAGACATTGGTGAGAGACGGGTTCATGGGGTGACTACAAAGGAGATATGTTGATAAACCCTTACAAGGTCTACCTCTCTTCTTATGTTTTCGTCGGACTGCTATGAAATTGTTGCAGTTTGAATAAAGCAGTTTTGTGTCTGAACATGAGTAGCTGGTTATTTCTTTTAATTTTGTATATTCAATATGGTCCATTATATTTTACGGTAACTACTTGACTCTCGGGAAACCAAATTGCAGACGAGAATTCGACGACTCTTCGTTAAAAAGACAAGTAAAAAGCCACTCTCTGAGAGACTCGCACTCAAAATAGTCGACTGAAGTGGATATCCATCGCACACTTGCCTGACCACAAGGTACACATCCGTTTATCCTTACAGCTACTGCTGTACAGAAATAGTAAAGTTGCCACACAGAATTCTTCGTATTAGTGTTACCTATATAACACCGGTCTGTTAACACGTGATCTAAAAAATGATAGGTATGGTCGATTTGCAGACAATTGTGAGTGAGTTTGATTCCCACCGGATGCCTCATATTTCTCGCCATTAGTTAAACTCAGCTCAGCAAATAACTTACAACATCATCATAAAAAAAAGAAAAGGTTGGACGATTTCTTGGATCTTGCTAAGGAGCTGAAAAAGCTGTGGAATATTAAAGTGACGGACATATTAATAGTATTTGGTTCCCTTGGAACGGTCCCCAAAGGCCAGGAAAAGACACTTGTGGAACTAAAGTAAGACTCAAGACCACTCAGACCACAGCTCTGTCATACCATAGCCATATACATGAATATGCGAAATGTACATAGACTGTTCATTACATATATAACATAGAACATAGGAATCTCGAAACACGAAAAACACTTGACGACTTCATTGTTCAGGTACGAAACTTTTTATTACCTTTGAGTTTAAAGGTTCTTCGACATAAGGAGAGAGAGGCACAATCTTTCTATTCTGGCTTTTTTATCTGCCCCCAACACGTGTGGCACTCACCACAAAGCCTCCGCGAGCAAGCGAAAGCCAACCGTTCTCTCCCGAGGCAGGTCTCAACTCTACTAACTGACTTTTTCAAAATCCCCCCAAATCCTCCGCGCGCTTCCGATGAGTGACGTCATTCGCACTCGCTAGCCTCCGTTTCCCATCTCGGGCTATTGTGACATCTCTGAGTGACACGTCCGCTCTGCACGTGCGCGCGCAAACACCTGTGTTAATGTTGCACCTAAGTAACCCATGTGCTGAGCCGAAAGATTCTCAACCTAACTAAACCCAAAGGCACAAACCGAAATCCCTCGGCCATTATAATAAACTGTTACTAAAAGAGTCAATAATATCAGAAGAGACTTGTCAATTTAAATGCGTATATATAATAAACATCAAAATAAATGTCTGCAAAAATCGAAAATACACATACACACACACGCATACATATATATATATATATATATATATATATA
>OY757929.1:13131314-13157557 GCA_963585895.1 Sepioteuthis lessoniana
GTTCTATTTTAAACAATTCAGTTTAGTATAAGTACAGTTTCAATGGAGGTGCCCTTGGTGTAGTCGTTATCGTCATAGGAAATGAACACGGCGCCACGAGTTCAAATCTTGGACGAGACTGATTGCATTTCACATAACACTAATACCCTTGGGAAAGGTATGAATCCAAGTATTCTCCCTCCAGCTATGGGTAAATAGTAGGACAGACTAGGTTCTTCAGCCTTGGTGAGGTGACTCGTCTAGGAGAAGGAAAACTCTGAATTCAAACCTGTTAAACTCCGCTTAAAAATTGACCTTGTGTCATATCCTGCCCGAGCGGAGGGGTTGGGTAAATATGATGAGTACAGTTTTAATGTCAAAAATAGCTCTATTTCAAACAATTCAGTTTAGTATAAGTACACAGTTTAGTTCTATTTAAACCATAAATAGGACCCTATCAGGTGCTAATACTCTGGCCCAGAGTAGACCTGGAAGCGATAGCAATGAAGGGGTAGTCAGCATTCGCCATCAGATTGTTTAGTGTCAATTGTACTCCCTACAAAATGGACTCGCCCTCCTCCATTAATACACGTTAGACGGAGTTAACCAAATCAGCGAGACACAATCACATATGATACCATTTGCGTAGTGGACAGATAGTCACTACCCCACTGGACTCTCAGCTTCCTATCAACTAACTACTGTTTAACCAGGTTCACTTGTATCTTGTTTCTGTTACTTGAATATATATGTTTTTCTATCTGCCTTTTTGTGGTCCCCGTGTCTTTCTTTTGTCAGCATCACAACAATCATGTAGACTTAATGCAAAATATCGTGCATTAGCAAAATGCTTGATTGGGTGTGATGGCCACTAGTGATGTGCCGTTCACATACAATCTGTACAGACAATACATCATCATCATCATCATGTCGTGCTATCAGCACGGATCTCCTTGACCCTCTCCCACCTCCCTTCTCTATCGTCCATCGCTTCCGATAGGTCTTCAAGGCTACATCCTGTATCAGCACAGAGCTGTTGTATGTAGGTCCTATCAGGACGTCCTGCCTTTGCTCGTCCATGTGAAGGGGTCCACTGGAGTACGTCACTAATGAGTTCGTCTCTACTTCTCTAGCTGTGTCCTGCATGTCTGGATCTTCTAATTTGGATAGTTTTCGTGATGGGTGGTAAGTGGCAGTACAGCTGCTGCTTTGTGGGGTGCTGCCTCCGGGACTTGTTCAATATTGCTTGCAGCATTCTTGTGTAGTTGCCGTCAAGCTTTTTCTCCATGCGTTTTGTTAGTGTCCATATCGTGCATCGATACAGCAGTATCGACATAACCGCCGCATTTCATTTTATCGGCCAGGTCTGACTTCCGTATTACCGATAGTCTATTGATAGCTGACCATGCTCATGCTAGTCGCGTGTTGATGTCAGTTTCGGTTAAATAAACGATGTTGAAGCGTAAATTTAGACACATTTCTTAAAGAATAATTTCTTGAAATGACTTTCAATCAAGAATCTAGGTGCACGTTTAAATGAATTGGATAATCGCAGATGAACCGCAGACAAATACCCCAAGCTTTTCGCAGCTGCTGATCCCATTTTACTAGCTTTTCGGGGTTCGAATGTAGTGGAATCTGTGTATGGCCGTGTGCATTATTTACGAAGTGTTATGTCCTCGGAAAAGGGCATAAAATAAATAAGACAAACATGCTCTTAGAGAGAAGAATAAAAGTTATATATTACAGAAAACAAATCATGTCGCCAGTTTAGTTACTGCTGGTATTTTTCCTACCTCCCACCAACCGTACGAGCACTGTACAAAGCATTTTTAAAATGGGTCCGGGCGCAGGGCCGTAGCCAAGACACGCTCGGCATCACTTGTGTACGTTGTGAACCAGAAGCTCATTGGTAGAGTTTCGGCTTTGTGTTCTGTGGTCGCTGGTTCGATCTCCAGTGGAAGAGATCTGTAAAAAATGTATGTTTATTTCTTTGCCCCTGAGGTTATAATTACGCGGATGCGTACTGCGAATCCTTTTGGGAAGACGTAGCCCAACAGGTAACCTTGTCCTCTGTAAGAGTACGGACGTAACTACTAGACACATAAGGTTTAATTGACTGCGCATTTACCATGACTAGTTAATTTGGGATCGCTTGTGCGCGATGTGGACTATTAGTTCAGTGGAGAAGTTTCGGCTCTTCATTCTATGGTCGCTGGTTCAATCTCCAGAGGGGGAGATCACTGTATGCACTGCTGATGAGACCTGTCCAGTTGCTCCGTATATCACACGCTGTTTTTTCCTGATTTTTTAATCATGATAATTCAATTTATAATATTATTTTGTTTAAAAATAAAAAAAATGTAAGTCTATTTCTTTGCCCATGAGGTTATAATTACACGGGTGCGTATCTCCAATCCTCTTGGGAAGACGTAGCCCTGGAGGTGACCGTGTCTTCTGTAAGAGTACGGATGTAACGACAAGACACATAAGGTTAAATTGGCCGCACATTTCCCATCACTAGTTAATTTAGTATCGCTTCTTTGCCCATGAGGTTATAATTACACGGGTGCGTATCTCCGATCCTCTTGGGAAGACGTAGCCCTGGAGGTGACCGTGTCTTCTGTAAGAGTACGGATGTAACGACAAGACACATAAGGTTAAATTGGCCGCACATTTCCCATGACTAGTTAATTTAGTATCGCTTCTGTGTGCTGTGGGGGAGAGATCTCTGCTGATGAGACCTAATAAGTTCGGAACAGCTGTTCACATGATTCGTATGTCACACGCAGTGTTTGCCGGATTTTCTGGTCATTGTAATTCAATTTATAATTAAAGATGCATTTGTATGTATAGTTTACTGATTCTTTTCTCTTGTAAATTGCATTAAACACCGGTAAATTAGTTATGTTTTAAAATTCAATATTCAACTAATTTATTTGGGATGAATGGAAATTAAATGTTCTTATAAAACATAAACGTTTGAAACCGTTAGACATAGAAATGTTTCAGTATTTTCTGTCCACACACACACATATATATATATATATATATATAAGTTAGAGTGTTCGAAAAGTAATTAGGTTTTACCAAAGCGGATATGAAAACAAGTATCAGATAAACTCAATTAAATTTCAGTATCAAAAATGTAATCACTTTCATTTTCAACTGTTCTGCCACCTATCAAATGTTTTGGTGATAAAGGCGAATGACCATCTGTCGGTGCTAAATTTTGGGAAAATTGAGGATTTTGAATAACTTCTATTGAAACGATCTTATTTTTTCTTGGATTTGTCGGGCTGCAGTCATTGAAAAGGAATGCGATTATATTTTTCATGATAATATTTAGATAAATTAAACGTACATTTCTTTTTATTATATTCTATCTGATAAAATATAATTAGTTCCTCAACAACCAAATATATATATATATATATATATATGGGGAGGTATTGTTCGGTCCAGTTAAACCGAAGTCGGGAATAATTCCGTCAGGACAAAAAAATCATTCAACTATGAACATTTAAATTTTCCTGGTAAAGAGCTCAATGTATCTGACATCACAGAGCAATAATTTCTTTAAGAAAAACAAAAACCGGTCACATTAGGATCATGGAAATAAATTTATAATCCAAATATGACCGGTTTTTGTTTTTCTTAAAGAAATATATATATATATATATATATTTGTGTGTGTGTGTGTGTGTTTATGGAAATAAATTTATAATCCTAATGTGACTGGTTTTTGTTTTTCTTAAAATATATATATATATATATATATATATTTGTGTGCGTGTGTGTTTGAGTAAGAGTCATAGAAATCTTTCGATGCCTGTATTTTATATCAACAGACTTCACCCTTATAGATGAGAACCTGTAGTTTCCTGACTGAACTATGCGATCCTGGCTGTGGGCTCGACATTGGGTTCATCTTCTTTGACGTGGTTACTGGTGTTCTACAAGGAGATACGTTAGCCCCATATCTGTTCATAATCTGCTTAGACTGCGTACTTCGAAAGTCGATTGAACTAATGAAAGAAAATAGTTTTACATTTAAAAGGTCAAGAAAAAGACGATAACCCGCACAAGCTATTACGAACGCAGATTACGCAGATGACAGAGGACTTCTGGCAAATACATCTACCCATGCCGAATCCTTGCTGCATAGTCTGGAGCAGGCAGCAGGTGGCATTGGCTTCCATGTGTATGCAGATAAAACGGAGTAGATGTGTTTTAATCAAAAAGGAGACATTTCCACACTAAATGGTGACTCTCTGAAACTAGTGGACAAGTTCAACTACCTCGGAAGCAGTATCTCATCTACTGAAAAGGATATCAATATGCGACTAGCGAATGCACGGACTGGCATCGATAGATTATCGATCATATGAAAGACAAACATGTCCGATAAGCTGAAACGTATTTTTTTCCAAACAGTGGTCGTGTCTATTCTATTACATGGATGATCCACATACACGCTGACTAAAGTGTCTAAAGAAAAAGCTTGACGCCATTTGCACAAGAATACTACGCGCCATACTGAACAAATACTGGAAGCAGCATCCCACCAAACAGTAGCTTTACGGGCACCGATCTCCCATCTCTAAAACCATCCAAAATAAGGCTGACAAGAGATGCGAGACACTGTTGGAGAAGAAAGAACGAACTCATAAGCGACTCTCTACTATGGACTCCTTCACATGGACAACCAACAAGAACTTATCTACAACAGGTCTGTACGGACACATGATGTTGTCTAAAAGACCTGCTGGAAGCAATAAATGATAGAGACGAATCGCGAGAGTGAGTCAGGAAAATTCGTGATGTATATATATATATAGTCACGTATGATCGGTATAATATATGCAGCTCTGACAGCCGGTGTGGTAGGATACGCCGACTGCATCTCTACATCCCCCAACAAGGGGAAAGGGCGCAGCGATATGACATTAGACTGTATCTGATAGAGAGGTTCCAGTCTTGGAGTTTGGAGAATGTGGAGAACTCTTTTATTGCCATTACTCCCAGGTGGTAGTTCATCAGGGTCCAATCTATGTGTCTAATAGAACTGTTTAACCATTTAACTAAACGCAATTAAAAGACTGACTTTAAATTGAATTGTCAGTGCTATATAGGAATACTTGAAACCATTTAACTGTGTGCAAACAAATGACCCATGTTAATTTAAATTATTGATGTAATATAGTTTGTCTTAGTATGTTTGTTTTGGTTTTATGGCATTGTAGGTTATTTAATGGCAAATCCATTTATATATATATATATATATATATATATATAAACAGTTCTATTTCAAACAATTCAGTTTAGAATAAGTACACTATATACTTCTATTTAACTCATAGATAGAACCCTATCAGGTGCTATCAATTCGGGCTAGAGTGAACGAAGGTACTATTTACCCAACCCCTCCGCTAGGGCAGGATATGACACAAGGTCAATTTTTAAGCGGAGTTTAACAGGTTTGAATTCAGAGTTTTCCTTCTCCTAGACTAGTTGCCTAACCAAGGCTGAAGAACCTAGTCTGTCCTACTATTTACCCATAGCTGGAGGGAGAATAATTGGATTCATACTTTCCCCAAGGGTATTAGTGCTATGTGAAATGCAATCAGTCTCGTCCAGGATTTGAACTCGTGTCGCCGTGTTCATTTCCTACGGCGATAACGACTACACCACGGGCACCTCCTTTAGAGTGAACGTAGGTTAATGCCAAATCCATTTATATATATATATACATATATAAACAGTTCTATTTCAAACAATTCAGTTTAGAATAAGTACACTATATACTTCTATTTAACTCATCGATAGAACCCTATCTGGTGCTATCACTTCGGGGTAGGGGGAACGTAGGAGCGATGGCAATTAAAGGATACTTTGCATTCCCCAAAGCTCCAACATTACGGTAGCTTCACCATCAGATTGTTTAGTATCATATCCAGGACACTTGTTGGGGGGGGGTGTCTTACCCCACTGCAAAGATACAGAGTGTATTTTACAGCCCCTGCCGACTGGGGCCCTGGTATTAAATAATAATGATTAAAACCATTAAATGGTGGGCAAATAAATTTATTCAAGTTTTAGCAAAACTTAAAACCACTTTACTGTGCTCAAACAAAAGAGTGATACAAAATATAATCATTAGCGTTCGATAGTAATTCTTTAAAACCATTTGTGTGCAAACGAATTAGCTGTATGATATAATTGCCGAGGGATTTCGTTTTATATATCTTGCCTTCCGGTTTAGTTAGGCTGAGAACCTTTCGCTTAGCGCATCGGTTAGTTAGGTGCAACATTAACGCAGGTGTTCACGCATGCGGGGGGAGGATGTGTCATTCAGAGATGTCAAAATAAAAATCCCAGATAGGAATTGTAACCAGGGTATTTGGGTGACGTCACGCATCGGAAGCGTGGGCTGAGATTTAAAAAAAAATCAGTTAGTTGAGTTTTAGCGTCCAAAGAAAACGGTTGACTTTCGGAGCTCGCCGAGGCGAGACCAGTAGTTTGCGGCGGGGCGCTGCGAGTGGTGGTGGTGGTGGGGGGGCAGATGGAAAGTCAGGATAGAAAGATTGTGTATCACTCTCCTTGTGTCGAATTACCTTTAACTCAAAGGTAATAAAAAGTTTCGTACCTGAACTAAGAAGTCGTCAAGTGTTTTTTTGTGTTTCGGGATTCCTATGTTATCTATATATGAGTTATGAACATTTCCCATATTCATGTATGGCTATGTAACAGCTGTAACTTATTTCAAAATAAAATTATCTTCAAACTATTCACTTGCAAATCATATATATATATATATATACATATATGTATATTTGGCATTATAAATAACCATCAAGGGTTGATATGCCATTAAACCAAATTACCGACACCCAAATGTATATGATAGACGGATATTGTACATCTCTATCTCTCTATCTCTCTCTCTCTATCTATCTCTCTTTCTTTCGATATATATATATATATATATATATATATATATATATATGCAAAGTAAAAAAATCTTTTAAAAATGTAAGTCGAGTCGAAAAAATTTTGTCGAAAATATTTTCTATTATTGTAGATATTTTGGCAAAAATACCTTTTTGTGTTTCTATTTTGTGAGCCAGTAGACATACCTACGAGGATACCACGACCACAGCCCAAAATTATATTTGCATATATATATATATTGTTCTTCTCCACTTCAACTGGCCAACAATTTCTTATGAAATATGAAATATAAAAGATATTTTTGCCAAAATATAGAAAATAACAATTGGTTTAAAAATTAAGTTGACAGCACATTAATCGTTTACCAAAAAAAAAAAAAAAATATATATATATATATACATATATATATATTGTTCGGCATTTGTCGGAGAGACCGGAGTTCAATCCCAGGTCGAGTCATAGCAAAGACTCAAACATGCTACGTGATGCCTCCTTGCTTAACACTCAGCATTATAAGCTATGGATCAAGAGTAAGTGGAGCAATCCAGGGAAAGGAGTAGCGTTCTTCCTTACTCCTCGGTGTAGCAGCTATTGAAAAAAGAGCCATCGAATCGGCCAAGAGAACGGTCGGCCAAATTATACATATATATATATATATATATATGTGTGTGTGTGTGTGTGTGTGAGTGTGTATGTGTGTGTGTGTGATATTTACCAACTCCTCTGTTCGGGCAGGATATGACACAAGATCAATTTTTAAGCGGAGTTTAACAGGTTTTAATTCAGAGTTTTCCTTCTCCTAGACTAGTTGCGTCACCAAGGCTGAAGAAACCAGTCTGCCCTATTATTTGCCCATAGCTGGAGGGAGAATAATTGGATTCATACCGTTCCCAAAGGTATTAGTGCTATGTGAAATTCAATCAGTCTCGTCCAGGATTTGAACTCGAGTCGCCGAGTCCATTTCCTATATATATATATATATATATATATATAAACGATTTAGCATTAGATAACGTGCAAGGGCTGATATATAATAAATACCATCCAACCAAGTAACCAGTATTCTTTGGCATGTTTGGCATGTTTATAGGAAAAGGAAAGCAAAAAAGACTTTTTGGTAATGTAAGTCAACGTAAGTAAATGCCCGTCTTTTTGATGATCATCAGTATTTCTTGTTGGCGTTTCACTGCCGAGAAAGACTTGCCCTCGAGCGGACAATTAGCCGTTAAAGAATAACATGTGGATGCCGTGTTTAGTCATGAGATGATTTTGCAAAGATTCTATGGAGCGGCAGAGACGTCACAGCGAATGAAGCTAAATTCTGCTTATCTCAAAGAACTCGTCTAAAAATTCCATTCTAAGGACTTCAGCATTATACATCAGAACTGCCAAATAAAAATAATCTGCAAGAATTTGATTTCTATCTAGTTATGCTTAAAGCCCCCCCACCCCTGTCTGATTACAAAAGTTAAGCAACGATAAGTATGTTTATTCCTTAAATGGGTGACTATATATACGGCAGGTACCGGTTTGGTTTGGTTGTTTGGGTTTTATCATATTTACCCAACCCCTCCGCTCGGGCAGGATATGACACAAGGTCAATTTTTTAAGCGGAGTTTAACACGTTTGAATTCAGAGTTTTCCTTCTCCTAGACTAGTTGCCTCACCAAGGCTGAAGAACCCAGTCTGCCCTACTATTTACCCATAGCTGGAGGGAGAATAATTGGATTCATACCTTTCCCAAGGGTTGTTTGGGTTTTATGGCATATCAACCTTCGTTGGTTATTTAACGCCAAATCCATTTTTGTGAAAATTGTTCTATTTCAAACAATTCAGTTCAGTATACGTACGCAGTTTAAATGAGAAAAACATTTCTATTTCAAGCTATTCAGTTTAGTCAAGCAGTTCTATTGTTAAATGTCAAAACTGTTCTATATTGAACAATTCAGTTTAGTGTAACTACAGTTTCAATGTCAAAAAACAGTTCCATTTCAAATAATTCACTTTAGCATAAGCACGCAATTTAGATATAAGCACGGTTTAATTGACAAAAACATTTCTATTTCAAGCTATTCAGTTTAGTCAAACAATTCAGTTTAGCATAAGTATGCCGTTAGTTCTATTTAACCCTTACATAGGGCCCTATCAGGTGCTACCATGCCGAGCCAGAGTGGACCTGGGAGCAATGACAATTAAGGGGTGCTCCGCATTCCCCAAAGCCCCAGCATTACTGAAACCTCACCATCAGATTGTTTAGGGTTATATCCAGGACACTCGTTGGGGAGGGTCTTACCCCTCTGAAGAGGTGCAGTCAGTGTATTCTACAGCCCCTGCCGACTGGGTAAACGACAGGTACCGTAAGCAACCAACTAGTTTAGTTTGTTTAACGGTATATCAACTCCTTACGAGTTATTTAATGCCGAAATTTGGTACATTTGTAAATGTCTAACTGCAATATCTATATTTCCAATGTTTCATTGTTATTTTTGTTTGTTGGTTGTTTTTTTTTATTGCACTTTTTTTGTATTGCACATATTTGTAAAATTTCAGGTATTTGGATCCATAGCTAATAATTTATTCACAATTATATGGTATAAAGTAACTATTCTTTTTTTAATAATATTTGTTTGTACATGTTATAGAAGGGGTCACAAAGAGAACAGAACACCATGGTTATAGTATAGGTATATATTTACAAGAACAAAGGATGGTTACAAGAACATGGGACGGTAAGCTAGTTCGCATAACCGCGCGGGGGTGAAGTTAGCTTTCAGAATTAGACTGATTTCTTATTGTTGCGTCTTTCGGTATTATGGGGAGTGGTTGAGTCTAATAGTATGTAATTCCGCCACAACAGTACAGTTTTTTTTGTTTTACATATTCTTGTAAAATAACAATAATTTGCAAGCAGTTATATCTGTGGTATTTTGAGATACAAACGGATCATGTAATCTCGCCCAGACGACCAGGCCTGGTGATAGTCAGCCAAAAAAAAAAAAAAAAGAAAAACTGCCGAATAGTGAACTTTGCCGTTTCGTCTGACCACAGTGTAAAACTGAAGGAAAGTGAAAAGAGAAATAATTACCAAGACCTTGCTAGAGAACTGAAAAAATATGAAACATGAAAGTGACGGTGATACCAATTGTAATTGGTGCACTCGGTATTGTCACCAAATGATTTGAACAAGGACTGGAGGACTTGGAAATTAGAGGATGAGCAGGGACCATTCAAATTACAGCATTGTTGAAATCGGCCAAAATACTGAGAAAAGTCCTGGAGACTTGAGGAGTCTTGCTGTTACTCAGACTGCTGTCAAAAACCATCAGCTAACGTTGGCGTGAAGAACTCTCAAATACTATTTCTACTACTACAACTACTACAACTATTACAACTACTACAACTACTACTACTACTAATAATTATAATAATCGCCGTTCCGATGGACCATAGAGTAAACATAAAAGAGAGGAAAAAGAGAGACAAGTACTTAGAAGTTGCCAGAGAATTAAAAAAAAAAAAAAACAAAGGAACATGAAAGTGACGGTGATACCAGTTGTAATTGGTGCACTTGGAACGATGCCCAAAGACTTGGTAAGGAGGCTGGATGCGTCAGAAATCGGAGTTCGAGCCGAGACTATCCAAACTACAGCATTGGTAAAGTCGGCGATAATACTGAGAGAAGTCCTGGAAACCTGAAGAGGCTTGCTGTCACTCAGACTCCAGTGAATTACCATTTGCTAACGCTGGTATGGAAAATGCTCCGGCAGTAAAATAATAATAATAATAATAATAATAATAATAATAATAATAATAATAATAATAACGGAAGGAGTCGAACTACCAAATCAAATAGTCATCAGAATGCTTGGAGAAAAGAAAACCTACAAGAACTTGGGGATATTGGAAAATGACACCACCAAACAACAGGAAAAGAAAGAAAAAATTTTTAAATAGTATCTCAAAAGAGCCAGGAAATTACTCGAGACAAAACTCTATAGCAGGAATCTAGTCGAAGGGATAATTACCTGGGCTGTCCTCCTCGTAAGATACTTGGGACCATTCTTGAAGTGGACCAGAGAAGAACTTAAACAAATGGACTGGAGAACAAGAAAACTAATGACCATGCATAAGGCCTTACTCCCTCGAGATGACGTTGACAGACTATATGTGTCAAGGAAAGAGGTAGAAGAGGTATGGCTCGCATTGAAGACAGCGTTGACGCATCGATACAACGACTCGAAGATTACATACAAAAGCGCTGAGGAAGATTGATTACAGCCACCAGAAACAATACTGACACAAGGACCAGCAGAACGACAATAACCAGAAAACAAAAATGGAAAGAAAAAAAACTCTATGGAAGTTTCAAACGACTAACAAGCGACACCTCATATAGGAAAACGTGGACGTGGCTAAAAAAATGAAAGAGAAAAACTGAATCTCTTCTAATAGCAGCACAAAACAACGCCATAAGGACTAACCATATCAAAGCGAGAATAGACAAGACGCAACAAAACAGCAGATGTACGTTATGTGGCGAAAGATACGAAACGGTCAATCACATAATAAGCGAATGCAGCAAATTAGCACAGAAAGAATATAAGGCTAGGTACGACTGGGTGGGCCAGGTGATCCACTGGGAATTGTGCAAGAAGTCGAAGTTCGACCATACGAACAAATGGTATATGCACAACACAGAATCGGTCCAAGAGAATGAGACGCACAAACTCCTCTGGGATTTCGAGATACAAACGGATCACCAAATCCCGGCCAGACGACCAGACCTTGTAATAATCAACAGCAACAAAAAAAAAAAAAAAAAGAAAAGAAAGAGAAAAAGAGAACTTGCCGAAGTATGGACTTTGCTATCTTAGCTGATCACAGAGTGAAATTAAAAGAATGTGAAAAGAGGGATAAGTACTTCGACCTTATTAGGGAATTGAAAAATTTATGGAACATGAAAGTGACGATAATACCAATTGTAATTAGTGCGCTCGGTACAGTCACCTAAGGATTGATAAAGGGACTGGAGGACTTGGAAATAAGTGGACCAGTGGAGACCATCCAAACTATCACATGATTGAGATTGGCCGGAATACTGAGAAGAGTCCTGGAGACTTGAGGAGACTTGTTGTCACTCAAACTCCAGTGAGAAACCATCAACTTACGTTGGTCTCAAAAACTCTCAAAAGAGAACAAATAATAATAAGAACAACAACTAAACGATTATAGCTTCAAGTAAGTAAGTTGGTGACCATAGTCGAAGGTGACCCAAAGGCTCCCTTTTCGATAGCTACTACACCTAAGTGTAGAGGAGTTCGCTACTCCTTTCCCTGGATTGCTCCACTTTACCCTTGATCCGTACCTTATAATGCTGAGTGTTAAGCAAGGAGGCATCAAGTACCATTTTTCGAGTCTTTGGTATGACTCGACCAGAGATTGAACCCAGGTGTCCCAGGCCATTGACGAACACTCTAACTATTATACCAATGTCCGGTTAATATTAGCTTCAAGTAACTATTCTTAAAACTGATGAGTTAGCTCACTTTAAGACTAATATTCTTGTGAAAGGCATGAACTATTCATCCCTCAGAAATCGGTTAAACACTGTTCTTCTACAAGGATGGATTTGGCATTAAATAACTCACAAAGGTTGATATGCCATTAGACAAAGAAACCAACATCAAGTAGGGATTGGAATACATATAAATACTAGGTTTGCTTTTAAAACCCTAAAACTAGTTTTTGGCTGTATGGTAAAACGTTCTTTAATTTCCTTCCACTTCACAATTCTTCGAGCAATTTCAATGGCTTTGAGGGCCAGTTTAAAATAATATCAGTATACCATACTCGTGTTGGATGTGTTGGGTAAATATAGGTATTGGCTTTTGTTTCAATAGATGTTATTATTTTTAAAACGTTAAAACTAGTTTTAGATAGTACGGTCAGATATCATTTCCTTTATTTCCATTTTACAATTCTGTCAGCAACTTTAAAGGCTTTGAGGCCCGGTTTAAGAATTAATACCGTGTCATATCCGACCCGGGGCAAAGGAGTTTAGATAGCTACAAGCCTTAGTTGGCATACCAGGTTGTGAGGTGATCTTTAGAGACCCTAAATCTTTTAGCATCCAAGGAACATTATTAACAATGCGTTCCTGTGCTTCCATGAGGCAGTGTCTTTTACAATGATGATGGCGTTCGAGAAAGAAATACATAAAAATGATGAAATTTTCTCTTTCATATAATGTCCTTGAACAATAGAGATAGTTTTTTTTAATTAAATGGCGATAGAATGTTTAGATAAGCTCGCTCTTTGATGAAGGTTTGATTAAACTCTGCATTGTGCTGAGGAAAATCGTAAACAAGATTAGCGTGAGAATTCTTTAATTCAATAATTGACATGCACATCGATTTTATTTCAGAAACAAGATGCTATAAAATGCTCAAAAAATAATTACGTTTTTTTTATTCTAAAATATTATGTATATACCGTAAGGAATGACGGAAATGGCATATTAACCTTCGTGGGTTATTTAAAGCGAAGCCATCTCTGTAGGAGATCAGTTGTGGTACTATTTAATCTGTTGGTTGGGGGTTAAGGGGGTTCATACCTTTCCTAATTAGATGAATCTGAAAGGGAACGTGATAGTACAACTGGAGTTTGAACTTGTTTACAATGACGTTGCAGTCATGGACGTTAACCACTGCGCTACGTGTACACCTCCCCAATTGCCCAGTCGTCTAGAGCTGTAGAATACACCGACTGCATCTCTACACAGGGGTAAGACTCCCCCAATGAGTGTTCTGTGGCCCAGTCGGCAAGGGATATAGAACACACCAACTGCATCTCTACACAGGGGTAAGACTCCCCCAATGAGTGTTCTGTGGCCCAGTCGGCAAGGGATATAGAACACACCGACTGCATCTCTACACAGGGGTAAGACTCCCCCAATGAGTGTTCTGTGGCCCAGTCGGCTTGGGGTATAGAACACACCGACTGCATCTCAACACAGGGGTTAGATTTCCCCAACGAGTGTCGTGGATATGACACCAAACAATCTAATGGTGAGGCTGCAGTAATGCAGGAGCTTTTGGGAATCCAGTGTACCCCTTTATTGTCATCGCTCCCAGGTCCACTCTGGACCGGAGTGGTAGCACCTGATAGGGTCTTATCTATAGGTCAAGTAGAACTAAACAATGTACTTATGCTAAACTGAATTATTAGAAATAGAACTGTTTTTGACATTGAAACTGTGTGCTTAAGCTAAACTGAATTATTCAAAATAGAACTGTTTTTGACATTGAAACTGTGTGCTTATGCTAAACTGATTTTTTTAAAAATAGAACTGTTTTTGACATTTAAACTGTGTGCTTAAGCTAAACTGAATTATTTAAAATAGAACTGTTTTTGACATTTAAACTGTGTGCTTAAGCTAAACTGAATTATTTAAAATAGAACTGTTTTTGACATTAAAACTTTGTGCAAAAAACTATACTTATACTCACCTAAATTGTTTGAAACTTTTATCAAAATGACTTAACTCGGCTTTAAATGACCCGAAAAAGGTTAATACACCGTAAAACAACTAACCAACTACTCTTCCCCTAAAAAGTAAGAATTTTTCATTTTGTTTTAATCATGTCAAAATCATCTGGAATTGTTTTAGAATTATTTTTTACTTTCCTCTACAATTGTTTACAAATAATTATTCTTTCATTCTTTGCGTGTTTTTTTTAAGTCAGCGTTAGCGAGTGGGGTCTTTCATTGGAGTCTGAATGACATCATGTCTCTTCAGGTCACCAGAACTTGTCAATAGTATAATCTTTATTGTCTCAATGTTTCCCTGATTAATCATTATTACCATTCATTGTATAATAATTTTTGAAATACGAGGTGCATACGATAAGTTTCCAGACATTTTTCGTATGGGCATTTAAAATTGTCGTAGACTCTTGAAAATTCACTTTGTTATTGCTATACATCTAATGAGATGACTGACCAAATTCTATGATTTCAGATTCAAATGAACAGCTACAGCAGCAATTGGAATACGCCCTACTAAAGCCTGATTGTCACTGATTGAATTTCAAAAATGCAATCTGACACTTTAGAAGAACGATATGCAATAAAATTCTGTTTTAAACTTGGAAAAAATGCCACAGAAACGTATGGAATGCTTTAGACTGCTTTTCGACCATCTTGCATGAATCGAGCATCAGTTTTTGAGTGGCATAAGAGAGTCAAGGAAGGCAGGGAGTCTGTGCGAGATGATGATAGCTGTGGGAGGAGTAAGGAAGTCAATACACCAGAGTTGGTTGGCCAAGGGGTTAGGGTTAGGGTTACTATATTGAGGCTTTAAGGGAGTCCAGGAAGAGATTCCTTCGGAAGAGGCCAGCATTCTTCAAATCGGGTTAGTGGCATTTCCACCAGAACAATGCACCAGTCCACAACTCCATCCTTGTCACAGATTATTTGACCAAGATGGGCATCAAGACACTTCCTCGCCCTCCCTATAGTTGAGACCTTGCTCTCTGTGACTTTTGGTTATTCCCTAAGCTCAGAGGCTGCCGTTATGAGACAGTTGAGGAGATGAAAGAGGCTGTGACGAAGGTCATTGACACGCTCACACAAGAGGACTTCCATGGGGCCTTCCAGCAGTTGTTGGAACGTTACAAGTGCATTACAGCCGGAGGAGTATACTTCAAAGAGGACTAGAGTTTCATGTGTGTACAATCAATAAAAGTGCCCATACGAAAAAAGTCTGCACCTCGCAATTTTATTTCTCTCGAAAGAGCAAAAAATCATTTACGTCGATATTTTCGAGTAGGTCTTTCATATTGTTAGAGAATTATTGTTAGAATGGCAGATATTTCCGTTCGCAGATAAGATCAACAAATTACCGTAAAAAAACCGAACTACGTAAGTTCCGATAACCAACCATAAACAGAAAAAAAATACGTAGGACTTGAAAGATAATATAAGATTTGTTATTTTGAACTAAAGGCAAAAACCCGCTGGTCTCTCAAGCAGACCTGTCAGCTTCCCCGTATGTATTCTCCGGCCGTCGTACTATTTCATAAAAAGGGTCCTCACCACAAAAGAAAGATATGTGCGAACTCTCTCTGACTGAATTCCTACTTCACACAAACGTCGCTGTCGAAGAATAAAAATATGAATTATATTTCTCTATATCTGCGAGTTTTTCGTTGTTTGTCCAGCGGTCCAATATACGACATGTAGACGGGTAAGACCTCCACCGAACAAGTGTCTTGGATATGACACCAAACAATCTGATGGTGAAGATCCAGTAATGCCATCGCTCCAAGGTCAACCAGAGTGGTAGCACCTGATAGGGTCCTACCAATGGGTTAAATAGAACTGTTTAACATTTGAACTGAGTACACATAAATGACTAATGCTAAACTGAATTGTTATGAATAGAACTGTTTGATCATTCCACGGTGTAAGCAAATGATTGATGTTTAATTGAATCGTTAGCGATACATAGCAATACTTGGAACCATTTAACTTTGTTGACTTATGCTATACTTAATTGTCAGAAATAAAACTGTTTGATCCTTTAACTGTGTGAATCTAAAAATGTTATTTACAAATCGTATATTTAATTTGTATGTAAAAATGGGATTTGGCATTAAATAACCAACACTGGTTGATATGTTATAAACCAAATATGCCATAAAACCAAATCAAACGAAATCCTACATATTTAATATATATGTATAAAAAGGATTTGGCTTTAAATAACCAACACTGGTTGATATGCCATAAAACCAAATCAAACCAAATCCTACATATTTAATATATATCTATAAAAAGGATTTGGTTTTAAATAACCCACACTGGTTGATATGCCATAAAACACAAGCGAACCAAACCAAAGAGGTGCGTTAGTCTTGTGTGACTAATGAGCAATCGGGAAATAAAACCCGTCATGTTATTTTGCTAATAAAATAAACCTCAATTACTCAAAAATTTTCTGAACCAATATTTGTTAAATTTACACACTTTTATTTCCATCTAAAATATTTACCAAATTTTCTGCCATTTTTTATTGTTATTTTTTTGTTATTATTAGGAATTTACGAAAATGCATTGATTGAAGTTACTATGCAGATTAAACCAATATTAGATTAAAACCTGTGAAATCTACTTAAAACTATTTTTTCTTTTTGTCCACGATAATATATGTTGAAACAGGATTAAAGGGAAGGATATCTTACTAAACAGAAAATAGTATAGTTATTGAGTGAAGGAATGTCCACTTTAGAGATATCAAAGGAGCTTTGCAGAGATCATCGAATAATAAAGGCTGTCAAAAATATAACTTGGGAACTTGAAGTAAAGGAAAATCTGTTCAAAACTTGCTTCTTCGAGATGAACTTAAACTATGGCCATCTTTAGCTAAACAGCCACTTTTGACTAACGCTCAGATCTTTGAAAATGCTGGAATTGAGGAAATCAAGGACAAAAGGTATAGAATATTTTGGGAATTGGTAAAAAAAACAAAAACTCCAAGGCAATCTTCTCTCACCATAGCAAATATTTTTAAGCATGAAAATTGAGCCAAGAAAAACATGATAATTAACTTTTCTAAAGAAAATTTCCTTGATGAATCTCGAGTGATATTTGATGGACCTGATGGATGGGCCAAATGATTAATTTTATCCAATTCAGACATGCATGTGATTTAAAGAAGGTAACAAAGAGGCGTTAGTGTGATGATATGGGATGGAATTGTCAACCAAACCTTTATTTGACCATTCAAAGTTGATGAAGGAGTTAAACAGAAACTAAATCGATTTTATGGACAGGACTGTTTTGCATGGTAAAAGTCCTAGTCTATTAGTTTCAAAGACAAGTGTGTATTTACGTACGACAATACTCTTCCTCATGTGTCTAAGCTTAGCCGTAAATTCTCAGTACATAAAAGATTTATAAGTAAGAAGATAATGGAATAGCCACTATCAAGTCCTAATGTGAATCTAATCTAAAATTTATGGCCAATTGTGAAGATGAAATTATATGGTGTTGAAAACAATACAACAGCAAAGCAGGCCTATAGAAAGCCATGAAAACTACCATATTGAAAATTGAACTTGTTGTAGTAAAAAAATTGATAAAACCAATGAATAATAGATTACTGGATATTATTGAGAAAAATGGTCGCTATATTAAAATGTAAAGGATACAAAGATTTGTTTGTTATTTGTTTATTTATAGATGTTGATCAATTTTTGAGGATTTTATTACCGTTTTATTGTTGTAAAATGTGAACATTTGGTCTTTGCCTAATAACTTCAGATGGCAGTTGTTTGTTTTTAGAATACATAAAAAATTTTTTTTAATATAATACTACTAAAAATTTCAACGCTTCGACTGGGTGTAGTGACTTTTTCCTTTCTAGACTTCTGAAATCTGGTTTTCATTCTCCAATATGTCAAACTTCTCTGAGATTGTTTTCTAATTATTAATTTTTATTGCATTGATTATATTTATCTTTATAATTTTTGTTATTTTATTTCTTCCAAGGAAAAAATATCGTCCATGTCGACATTTTCAAATAGGCCTTGCATATTGCTTGCATTAAAAAATATGTTGTTAAACAAGAGTTCAATCTCTGCATTCAATGAGAAAATGTTTAATAGTGCAAGGTGTTTGACATGCTATACACTGTGGTTGTTCCTCTTGTTTCACTCTAAAGGAATGTATAAGTCTTGTGTGACCAATGCAAAATCTCTGCATTCTATAAGAAAATGTTTAACAGTGTAGGATGTTTGACATGCTATCGGATATAGTGACTTGTTTCTTTGTGGACTTTGTAAAAGTTGGTTTCCATTCTCCAAGCATGGGTTTTATCAGGAAAAGTTTATTGTGTATTTTGCTATTCCAATGTTATTACCATTTTGTATGGAAGAATTTGTTGATTTTGGGTTTCAAGTCAGTGTATGGAATTCTGACTTGGTCAGAGGTCATATTTAAAACTAACTTAGCTGCTAAATCAGCTTTATCTTTTTTCTTAATTCCAATATGGCTTGGGATCCAGCATATTAGAATCTCTTGAGTTGGACATGGAGTTGAAACAGCTCAGGAGCTTAATTATTAAGAGATCTTTAAGTTTTTATACAATCTTTTAGCAATATTGATCAGAAAGGTTTTATTGTATTTATTGTGTTCCTTGTTTATTGTTATTCCAAAATTGTTGCCATTTTGTAAACAAGAATTAGTTGATTAGGGGTTTTAAGTCAGTTTATGGAGTTTTCACTTGGTTGGGAGCCATATTTAAAACGGACTTGTCATCTTCATTTCTTTTCATTCTAATGTGTCTTAGAATATAGCATACTCGAATCTCTTTTGAGGTGGACACACCAAAATGACCCTGGAACTTCATGATTGAAGCGTCATGAAGATTTCTTTTAATATCTTTATCTACTATGTTATATCTTCTCATCTGCGCTTTAATGTAGTTCTCTTGTTCCAGTCGCCATCTTTGTTGTTGTTGTTGTTGTTATAACCTGGTGTCGCATTTCGGTAGCTTTTTCTTGGTCTTCTTCATCGTGTAACACCAACTAACTTAGTTCTTCTTTGGTGAGATAACAACACATTTCTATTTTACGAAAAACATTTTACCTAACCTTCACAGGATGTGCAGAGCATACGTGAAACATAATTGTTCTGTTTGGACGTCCCTACAACTAATAAAATTGTTCAACTATTTTCCCAGTGTCCTTTGACCACACGATCTTTTAACCAATCATTGATATGCATTCAAACTGACCCTGGGTTTACTGTCTGTCCCTCAGGTAAATGATTAACGGTATATTTCCACTGTTTAACGTTTAGTTGAATTTTATACTACATGCCAAATAAAAGATTCAGTTATCTATTATTTAACAATAGTTTTTATAGTTGCTTTAGGAGTTGATGTAATGCATGAATTTCAGGCGTGAATGTTGGGGGTTTCTTTCGGGAGAGCTGTATTGGCAATTTTCTTGTTTACTATTGTTGTGCTCACAGTTTTGTCATTATCCTAGGAGCCATTTGTAAAGAAAATAATTTCAGTTTCTTTGTTTGGTGGTATGTCAACCTTTGTAGGTTTATTAATGCCAAAGCCATCCTTCTTGAAGAACAGTAGAGGTAAAGTAAAAGCAAAGTTGGTGACTTCAGTCGAGGGTGACCCAAAGGCTCCCTTTTCGATAGCTACTACATCAAGGTGTCAGGGAGGGCGCTACTCCATTCACTGGATTGCTTCACTTTACCTTTGATCCTTACCTTATAATGCTGAGTGTTAAGCAAGACGATATTAAGTACCATTTTTTTTAGTCTTTAGTATGACTCGACCTGGGATTGAACCTTGGTTTCTTGGACCATTGGCCAACACTCTACTCATTAGGCCAGCAAATAGTGGTGTTTGTCCAAAAGTAAACGAAATCGCGTGACAAGAGTTCGAACTCGCTTTCTACGATTCCGCAGTCTATAGTCCATCGTTTTAACCATTACACCACGAGTACACCCCCTGTAAAGAAAATAAAGCCACACGGAATATCTCTCAAACAGAATCTAATTAGGAGAAAAGTACTTCTCTGTTTTTGTTGTACATTATCAAAATACTAATGCATTTTTATGAACGCAAAATGCAGGTTATAGCACATCGCTGGCAAAAATGTATAGCCAATGGCGGGGGGAGGGACTTTGAAGAAAAAGAGCAGAAAACTTGCTCTATCCAACAGTGTTATTAAGATCTCTATCCGTTATACTACCTTGATAACATTCAAAGTACCTTTCACAGGGGCTCTAGCATTCAAAGTATCTTTCAGAGATACTATCTTAAAAGTATTTTTCACAGAATATCTTGCAAAATATCTTTTAGTGAGGCTATAATGTCCAAAGAATTTTAAACTGCGATCCTAATATTCAAAGTCTTTTACAGAGGGTCTGGCATTCAAAGTATCTTTCAGACAGGCTATAATGTTCGAAGTATCTTTTACAGAGGGTCTAGCATTCAAAGTATCTTTCAGACTGGCTATAATGTTCGAAGTATCTTTTACAGAGGGTCTAGCATTCAAAGTATCTTTCAGACTGGCTATAATATTCAAAGTATTTTAAACTGCGGTCCTAGTATTCAAATTATATTTTACAGAAGGTCTAGCATTCAAAGTATCTTTCAGACAGGCTATAATGTTCGAAGTATCTTTTACAGAGGGTCTAGCATTCAAAGTATCTTTCAGACAGGCTATAATGTTCGAAGTATCTTTTACAGAGGGTCTAGCATTCAAAGTATCTTTCAGACAGGCTATAATGTTCGAAGTATCTTTTACAGAGGGTCTAGCATTCAAAGTATCTTTCAGACAGGCTATAATGTTCGAAGTATCTTTTACAGAGGGTCTAGCATTCAAAGTATCTTTCAGACAGGCTATAATGTTCGAAGTATCTTTTACAGAGGGTCTAGCATTCAAAGTATCTTTCAGACAGGCTATAATGTTCGAAGTATCTTTTACAGAGGGTCTAGCATTCAAAGTATCTTTCAGACAGGCTATAATATTCGAAGTATCTTTTACAGAGGGTCTAGCATTCAGGATATCCTTTGGAAATGTTGTAATATTATAAGTTTCTTTTACAGGCTCTAGCATTCAAACCATCAACTAAGTATTTTTCAGGGAGACTCAAGCGTTGAAAGTATCTTCCGCTAATTTTGGGATTGGCCCAATGCCTAAAGAAATGAATGTCAGAAAAGTAAAGCACAAGCATTTACTAGTACATTCTTACGAAATTCTAACACAAAGCTGGCGAAAACAAATTCAGAGCCAATTATGAAGGACGATGAAAAATAGTTGAAAACTTGTTATATCTAACGGTGTTAGTTAGATCTCTGTTATATCACCACAGGCAGAATTATATAAGTAGCACACTTAAAAAAAAGAAGTTCAATATGTCTTTTTTTGTGTGCGGAGGTTAAAGGCATATCAACACTTGTGAGTTATTTAATGCCAATCCTTTATATATATATATATATATATATATATATATTTGATTGAACATTATAGACATTTTGTCTACATATTTTTTGTTAATTCTTTCGAATTGCCGTATTGATCTTATGATATTCGACAGGAATTTGTCGATAAACCTTTCATAATTACTTATTTCCCAGGTACTTTCTGCCCAACATTGGGCCATCATCAAAGGAGGATGTATTACAAAAGTGATGTAACTTTTGTATGTACATTACTACTTTGTATGAAGAGCGTTTGTACTGTTGTATTGTGTGGCGTTTACTTTTCGAATTAACTTTTCTATAAATAGCGTCTGTAGCTAAAGACATTTAAGTACATTAGCACTGGTTTCAAAATTAATTCTATTGAGTTTGGGTTGTATGTTCCTAATATGTTGTGTCTCGAGAATCTGTAGTTTTTGCTTGTTATTTTGTTGTTCTATATATTATTGTGTTTTCGGTAAGAAGTTTCCGTAATTCTGTTGTTGGGCATGATTTTTTTTTTGTGCTGTGCTATGGAACTTGTAACAGAAATGTGCATTGTAAGTCTTCTCGATAGGGTAGTTGAGGTTAAACCAACATATATATTATTGTTTTCAGAGATACAATCTCCTCAAGGATATTTAAATTGATATATAACGTTGTTTTTTGCAAAACACCAATCGAGGGAGAGGAATTATTTTTAATGACTAAGTTGGAGGTTTTAAATTTATCATAGTATATAATAAGTTTTATTATTTATTGTGTGTGTATATATATATATATGTGTGTGTGTGTGTATGTGTGTGTGTGTGTGTGTGTGTGTGTGTAAGCGCCCGTGGTGTAATGGTTATGATCGTAGGAAATGGACACGGCAACACAAGTTCAAATCCCGGACGAAGCTAATTGCATTTCACATTGCACTAATACCCTTGGGAAAGGTATGAATCCAATTATTCTCCCTCCAGCTATGGGTAAATAGTAGGGCAGACTAGGTTCTTCAGCCTTGGTGAGGCAACTAGTCTAGGAGAAGGAAAACTCTGAATTCAAACCTGTTAAAACTCCGCTTAAAAATTGACGGAGGGGTTGGTAAATATGTATATATAGATATATATATATATATACGTGTGTGTGTGTTTGTGTGTGTGTGTGTGTGTGTGTGTGTGAGAGAGAGAGAGAGAGAGAGAGAGAAAGAGAGAGAGAGAGAGAGAGAGAGAGGTATATTATCAGTCAGACGTGAAGTAATGCGGGTTCCAATCCTACCTTGAAGCGTCTCGCGTGTCTAGCCACAATGAAGTGTTGTGATACAACGAAACAGTCTGTCTATATATATATATATATGTGTGTGTGTGTGTGTGTGTGTGTGTGTGTGTATGTGTGTGTGTGTGTGATTTGTGAGCGAATAGTTCTAAGGAAACTTTGATTTAAATCGAGATAATGCACATTTGTTTTCACGCAGTTAAATGTTTTCAAGTATTTCTATGTTATACAAATAATTATGTTTAGAATAATTCATGAATCTGCATCGAGTTAAATGGTTTCAAGTATTGCTATCTCAACGCAATTAAGGCTTAGCCACCGCCTTCCAGTGCACTTAGGATAAATTCCCATCTCAAAAACTATCCAAATTAGACGAACAAGACATCTGGGACACGGTCGGAGAAGTAAGGATGAACTCATAAGTGACGTTCTTCGATGGACCCCTTCATAAATAAGGGCAAATGTTAGACGACCAGCTAGAACTTATCTACCAAAGCATTGTACGGATACAGGGTCGTCTTTCGGACTTTTCGGAAACGATGGACGATAAAGAAGAATAGTGAAATCCGTGCAAGCAGCACGATAAGAATATGATGATGACTTGTTTACCACAACAAATTGTAATATATGGTCGAGACATTCATATAGGTGCTAGGGCTCATACATGACCTGCCGATTGATTCAATCGGGGCTTCTTCTATGAGTCGTTTAGCCCAGAAAGGGCCAAGGTGGAATGTTGCAGTTCACGTATCCCCTTTGGCTGCCGGATCATGGACTGCTAAGTCACCAGGATCCCATCCTCAAGTATTACGAGACATCTTCGCATGATTAACAGGTAGCCTCGTTATGGGGGTGAGGTTTACTCCTCTACAAAGACGCATTCGGTGTATTCTAAAACTCCAATCGTTTATGCGGTTTTTTTTTCTTTTAGTTGTATATAAACTAACAAAAAATAAGACGCAAAACATTTCTATTTGTTTGCTAAAGATTCTGGTTCCATTCTTTAAACAAACAAAATTGAATTGTTCAAATTAATAGTATATTTTTTTCTAAACATCCAATTTATGCTGTTTTGTAACCTAACAAAATGGTTACTAAGTATTAACTTAAATAGAGGCTGGAAATGAAATGGAAATCTTTATAACATTAACAAAATACAATACGCGCCAGCGGTTTGAAGAATTAACCGCTACTACTGGTGACTATTTCGTGTATTTACAATAGTGTCTAATGCATTCATGAGGAATGGGACACATCTATTTGTGTTTATTGGTAGGGTATATAACAATATATATATATATATATATATATATATATGTATGTATGTATGTATTATTCAGACCAGTTAAACCGGAGTTGGGAATAATTCCGTCAGGACAAAAAATCATTCAATTATGAACATTTAAATTTTCCTGGTAAAGAGCTCAATATAACAGACATCACAAAGCAATAATTCCTTTAAGAAAAACAAAAAACTAGTCACATTAGGATTATAAATTTATTTCCATCCTGTTATGGATATTGATATGCATCAATAACACCAAAAATAACAGAGCTTCCTCAGATCTAATGGATAAAAGAATTCAGAATAGACACAGGAAGGAAGGGTAGGAGGGGTAGAAGAGGGGTGAAGAGTTTCCTCCCCATTTCGGCCACTTCCGGTTTTTAGTTTTTATTACCGGTTGGAATTATAGTAAATTAAAATTTTTAATTTTTTTAAATTATAATTACATTTCAACTTAAAATTCCAAATTATAAATAATTTAGGGAAGTACAACATTCTTTAATAACCTTACGTAAGGATACAGTAATACTTAAATTAAATTCAAAATTTAAAATTAAAATTTAAAATTCAAAATTAATATTCGAGCCTATTAATTCAGTTATCCTTCCATTGAAAACTACGTACACGTCACATGGTATCTTCTCATCTTTCTATTTTATTTTATTTTATTCATTTCACCTGAAATCTCAAATTAATCTTATGTTTTGGTTAATTAAACTTTATCTCTGATAATTTATCTATAGTTTAAATTTATTCCTATGTCTACATCTAGCTATTAATTCACATCGTTGATTTAATAATTTTTCAGGGTCTGGGTATATCATTATTTGTATTTTTTCTTCTAGGCACAGATTACATCTACTATCAAAGCATTTTGGAGTATTCGACTTTTTCAATATGAGTCAAAGGTTTTACAACATTTTAGTGACTTATTTACCTTATTATTCAGGTTACAACAAAAGCAGACAAGCATGCAAAGTAGAGGTCATTAGGTTGCACCATCTGCGGCCTTCTGTTCTGTTTGTTCTGTTATATAATTAAGGAATAGGTTTTTTTATATTAATCTTTTTTCATTAATTATATTTTATCATTCAGTTTGGTAGGGCTTTGAAATATTCGAGTCTCTTAAGTTCAGGTGCATAGTGATTAGGTGCAGTTTTACACTCACGCGTAAAGGATATGACAATCACCATTTAACATAATAAACCCCCAGAAAGGAAATGGGGCTGGAATGTGGATGACGTCTTCACAATTTGAGGATTTTGAAAAATAGTCAGTTGAGATTGGACCATTGAGGCGACAGTTGGGTATTCGGCCGTTGAGAGTTGGATCTTGACCGTTGAAAGATGTAGTTAGGTTTTCGGATCTCTACCGACATCGCAAGATCAAAAACTTTTAGGAATTATGTCTCTCTCCTTGTGTCGCCATGGACCGAAGTCAGAAGTTCGTACCTGAAACGACAAAGTTCGCCTGTTTTCGTCCGTATTTGTATGTGTATTGTAGTACCGTTGTGATTGATTTCATCACGATATACAACGGTTCTTTAATCTCACGCTGATAACTGTGTAATATAATAGCCGAGGGATTTCGTCTTATATATCTTGCCTTTAGTTAGGCTGAGAACCTTTCGCTTAGCGCATGGGTTAGTTAGGTGCAAACATGAGCGCAGGTGTTCACGCGCGCGCGTAGTGGACGTGTCATTCAGAGATATCACAATAAAAATCCCAGGTAGAAACGTGACCAGGGGATGTGAATGACGTCATGCACCGGAAG
>OY757929.1:13157757-13412757 GCA_963585895.1 Sepioteuthis lessoniana
GTCTATTCCCGGGTTTTCGGTTTTCCATTGGCAAAGGGAAAGAAATGACGCCATGCTGGTATTATATGGTTTCAATTGATTTACGACGTTTTGTCTTTTTATCGTAATAAAATAAACACAGACTTTCTGAATAGATCGAATGGCTGCTCTGCATCTGCTTAGTCAAATGTCCTTGATGGGTTTAGTTAAGTTTAGTTGAACCCCTGTGGGTTATTTAAAGCAAAATATTTCATTCCTTTGTAAATGACCGATTATAATAACTACATTTTCGATGTTCCTTTGTTTAATCGCATTCTTTATTTTATTGGACAATAGTCCAATAAAATCATCAAGTCGTTCTGATAGCAAGAATTCCATTAACTCCCTCTCTCTCTATCTCTCCTCGATACCATCGGTCATCACTTTTAGCAGGTCGTCTCGACTGCATCCAGGTTTCGCACAGAGCTGATTCACGTAAGGGCTTACCAGTCAGGCAGCACTGGTATGTCCATACTGAGGAGTCCACTAGGGAAATTGCCTATGAGTACGTCTCTACTTCACCAACAGAGTCCTGTATGTCCTGTTCGTACAACTGCTGTTTTGTGGGGTGCTGCTTCCAGAATTCGTTCAAAACAACACACAGCATCCTTGTGTAGTTCCTATCAAGTTTCCTCGCCCCAGTTGTTTCGTTTCGTTCAAGTCCAGCGGGTGCAACCATACAATAGTACTGGCATGGCTATGTGCGATAAAAATGATAAAATAAAATGGTATTTGGCTATAATAATAATCATTTGTTTGTACTCAATTATTTAGTTTCTTGTGCTCCAATTCAATATCAATTTCTAATTGTCTTTATTGGGAATCCTTAATTTCTTTATTGCGGACTTTTGTTTTCATCTTGCTAGTTTTTTTTTTTTTTGTTGTTGTTTTTCTCCCTACGTTTCGGCCAAATTTCACCTCTGGCCATCTTCAGGTGATTAACCGCGACCTCGGATAGGAATGCTGAGTCTTGTAACCGTATCCCTAGTAATTACTGCCTTCCATAGTTGTTGTCTGTGGAAGGCAGTAATTACATGTTATAGGCTCTGCTGACCAGATATTGTGTGTGTGTGTGTCTGTGTGTGTGTGTGTGTGTGTGTGTGTGGAATAGGAATATGCATTTGTGCGTCCGTGTGTGTCGGAATATTAAATATACTTGTATATTTGAATTTGTTTCTCACCATCGGACACAGTTTAGTGTCATGAACAGAGCCCTTCTTTTTGATTGGTCTTACCTCTCTGCAGGGGGCGGACATTCGACTTATTCTAAGCCTCACGACAGCATAAATACCACCTTGTGTGTTTAATTCTCGCTGGATAATGTCCCCGCCTACTCTTAACATCCTAACAGATTTAAATAAATTACGTATATTTACTTTAAAAGAAAAGACATAATTGGACTGTTATAAACACAAAATAATAATTCCTCTGTTCTATAGTTTCCGGCTGCTTTAAATATTGTTGCCTATTTTAATAAAAGCCCAATCATCGGGCTTTATACTCGCACTATCGAGCACATGCGCAGATAACGAAAAGGCATAGTTTACACACACACACACACATATTTAACTAGATTGAAGCATATATATATATATATATATATATATATATATATATATATATATATTTGAATGCTTTCATTTAGTTTACATGATCGATTGAAAAACAAGTTTTAATCAAACATCCCAACCGATATTTGTTTAGTCTGCTCAAAAGCTACGTCACAGAAGTACCTATTAAAACTCGACCTAGCAACAATTGATATATATATATATATATATATATATATATATATATATATATATATATATATATGAATCTAACTTTATGGCGGTCGCTATCAACATGATGTTGATCATCATTATTCAGGCCCGCTGATGGCATGGATTACGCTTCTCTCTCTCTCTCTCTCTCTCTCTCGTGCGCGCACGCGAACGCGCGTTATCCGTCCATATCAGTCATCACTATTTGCAAGTTCTCTAGACGGCATCCAGTGCCAACTTAAAGTTGAGGAATGTAATTCTTTCCGAGTCGACTAATACTGGGATGTCCATGTGTAGTAGTCCATAGGAAAACATCACTTAGTTCATTCTTAATAGCCCAGCAATTGCCAGCGTGTCTCGCTTTTCTTAGTTGGATAGTTTGGGAGATGGGAGGTAAGTGACCATACAACTTCAATTTTGAAGGATGCTGCTTCTGGGATTTGTTTCAAAACAGCACGCAACATCTTAGTGCAGTTCCCATCAAGCTTTTTTTTCTAAGCGTTTCGTCCGCGCTAAAGTAGTGCATCCATACAGTTGTGTTGATGCAGATATAGCAAGGAAGAAACCCTGTTTTATTTTATCAAAAATATCGAATTTCCATACGGTCGATAACCTGTCAATTGCAGTTCATTCTTTACTGAGGCTGACATTTTTTAAATGTCAAAACAGTTCTATTTCAAACAATTCAGTTTAACCTAAATACGCAGTTTACATGTCAAGACAGTTCTATTTCAAGCAGTTCAGTTTAGCATTAGTACACCGTTCAAAACAATTCTATTTCAAGCAATTCAGTTTTGCATAAGTACGCAGTTTAGTTCTATTTGACCTATTGGATCCTCTCAGGTGCAATGACTCCAGACTAGAGTGAACATGGGAGCGATGGCAATAAAAGCTACTCCGCATTCCTCAAACCTCTAGCATCACTGGAACCTCGCCATCAGATTGTTTATTGTTAAATCTAGGATACTCATTTGGGGGAGTCTTACTCCTCTGCAGAGGGGCAGTCAGTGTATTCTACACCCCCAATCGACTGGGCAAAGAAAAATAGAGATATGTTGATTTGATAATTTTTATTTTTGTTACCTGTAATTAAGCAATAATCTTTTACAAAGTGGTTAACTTTAATGATCTGTCAACTCATCCAGGGTTATCATAATAATAGAGGTTAAGGAATCACATTCGTTGTATATTTACATTTAGTATTTATTGTAATAGTTTTTTAGTGGGCATTTTTTTCTCTGAGATATCTGATATCAATGCTAATAATTTTCATATAGTTATATAGTTTCAAGTATTCCTATCTAATACTGATAATTATATGGTTTCAAGTGATTACTTCAATTTAACAATAGTCATTTGTTTACACATATTTATACGGTTAGAAGTAACTGATAAAGATATTTAGCAAACAACTATATGGCTTAATCGGCTGGAGCGTAGAAACACTGACTGTTTCTCTGCAGACGGGTAAGACCCCCACCCAAAGAGTGTCCTAGATATGACACTAAACAATCTGATGTTGAGGTCC
Organism: Sepioteuthis lessoniana; assembly: GCA_963585895.1. NCBI lineage: Eukaryota > Metazoa > Mollusca > Cephalopoda > Myopsida > Loliginidae > Sepioteuthis > Sepioteuthis lessoniana. Next base: position 13,161,067 of record OY757929.1, read on the forward strand.
CAGTAATACTAGAGCTTTGAGGAATGCGGAGTACCCCTTAATTGCCATCGCTCTCAGGTGCACACTGGCCCGGAGTGGTAGCACCTGATAGTATCCTATCTGTGGAACTAAACTGTGTCCTTATGCTAAATTGAATTGTTTTAAATAGAACTGTTTTTGACATTGAAACTACGTACTTATGCTAAACTGAACTGTTTGAAATAGAACTGTTTTAAATAGAGTTAAATTGTGTAATTATGCTAAAGTGAATTGTTTGAAAAAGAACTGATTTTGACATTGAAATTATGTACTGGCGCTAAACTGAATCATCTGAAATAGAACTGTTCTGATATTTAATTGTATAAATAAAAAAATTTAGTTATACTAAACTGAATTGTTTGAAACTTATCAAAATGACTTCATTCGGCGTTAACTGACCCGAAAAGGGTTGATACGCCGTAAAACAAAACAAACAAACAATTGTAGCTTCAAATATCTATTCTTAATAACGAAAATAATCTGTTATAATGTATTTCTGTTTAATATGAATCATTGTTTCACAGATCTTTTTGACCCTTATAAGGTACTACGACAACAGGTGAGAATAGGCCTGGGGCAATAGCTATGAAGGGATACTCCACACTTCCTTGAACTCCGGGCCTGGAGCCTCACCACCCAATACTGTTTAGAGTGAGTCTTACCCAACAGCGGGAGATTCAGTCAGTGAATTATAACCTTCGAAACCATACTACTGTGTATATCGGCCCATTGGTCTAGTGGGTAGAGTGTTTGTCAAGGGCCCGAGAGATCGGGGTTCATTCCCTGGTTGGGCCATACCAAAGACTCAAAAAATTGTACTCGAAGCCTCCTTGCTTAACTCTCAGTATCAAAAAGTACGTATCAAGGATAAAGTAGAGAAATCCAGGGAAAGGAGTAGTGCCCTCTTCTACACCTAGGTGTCGTTGTTATTGAAAAGGGATACTTCGGGTTTCCCTCGACGACGGTCACCCACTTTACTTTTTATAGAATTGCGTGCAAAATTTGTCTTACAAAAACAAGGGGCGTCTCGGTGGTGCAATGGCTAAAGTACAGAACTGCGGTCCCGAAGTAAGCGAATTTGGGTTCTCATTGGGTTCACTTTGAGACTGATACCTTTTGGAAAGCTATGAACCCTCTTATTGCCCCCCCCCCAATATGGGTTATATGATATAAATACTGTTCTTCTGCAAGGATAGATTTGGCATTAAATAACCCACGAAGGTTGATATGCTATTAAAATCAAAGAAACCAATCTTAAGAATTAACTACACAAAAATGTAAATATACAATGAATGTAATTCTTTAACCCTTGGTCAGGAAATTACCCTATACAATTTGACATGGCATTAAAATCAATCATACTTTACCCAAAGGTAGGTTTAGAAAAATTGATATATTCTTTTTAAAAGGGCATTAGCATGAAATGAAATGCTCACAATATTGTCCAGAATCTAGGCTTGTAATCTAGGCTTGTTCACCGAGTTGATTTTTTTGTGCGTATGTGTTGCGGAATATACTGGAATATATATATATATATATATATATATATATATATATATATATATATATATATGTGTGTGTGTGTGTGTGTGTATATATATATATATATATATATATTCTCTTTTAAAGTAAATAGTGTATTGGCAACGTTGATAGTAGCAGCAAGTTGAGCGTGAAAACAAAGAATCAAAGAACTTTCAGGGTTTATCGATCTGTACAATTCGTTTCCTGATATTACAAGGCGATCGATCAAGCTTGTATTTAGGTGGTAGATGATTGATCAACTTCAAGCGTCTGGAAATTGTAAGTCACTGCACTCCATTCGACACTGATGGGACGTTGGCTCATAAACAGCCACCACTCTATCTTCACCCATCTACATACACTTTCAGCTGCCATTAAACAAAGCAACGTACAGACGAGTACGTAGGTATACACTGCCAACCTCTAAATATCCTTTCGTACTTCAGTTGTTTATAAAACCTTATACATGGGACTCTCAATTAAAAGCAGTACCGATACATATAGGGATAATGTTATATCATATTGTGTTATATAATATAATATAATAAAATATTGCATTGGGTTGGTTGGTTGGTTGGTTAGCTGGATTTTATGGCATATCAACGCTTGAAGGTTATTAAATCCTCCCTAAGCATATTTCAAATATTATTTGTCGACAGTTTGTAGGTAACATTTTAAAGACGGAGATTTTTTTTTTTTTTTTGCACACATTTTAATGGCTATATATATATATGATTTCTGAGTAAATAGATTGTGGGTAATTTTGTTTAAAATCAGTTAGAGCTAATTTGTTTTCTCACATATAAATGGTTTTAAGTATTGATCTCAAACATTAATAATTCTGTCTAATATTAATAATTTGTTTGTATTCAGAGAAGTGGTTTCAAGTATTTCAAAGACAAATAGTTTTATTTGCACATAGTTAAATTGTTCCAAGAATTCTAATTCCATTCTAAGTGTTCTATTCAACATTACCCATTCATTTGTACGATTAAATGATTTCAAGTATTGCAATGTAACACTAATAATTCAATTTAACATCAGTTATTTGTTTGCACACAGTTAAACGGTTAAATAGTTCTACTTGATCGATAGATGGGACCTTGACAGGTACTACCCCTCCAGATCAGAATGGACCTGAGACTAATGGCAATGAATGAGTATTCCAGGACCGGAGCCTGAATATAAGATTCAGTCATATCTAGGACACTCGATGAGAGGGGGGGGTCTTATTTCTCTGCAGAGATGCAATCAGCGTATTCTACACTCCAAGCCGACTGTGCTAGAAATGCGTTCTTTCCACTGTTCCGGCTTATAACATACACAACACACACACGCGCGAGCGAGCGCGCACACACTCACACACACACACATACTCATATACACATGAATACATATATACATGTGTGTGTGCGTGTGTGAGAGGGAATACATATATATCATTTTTATGATATCCTTTAGAAAGGCATGAAGCCACCTATACTTTTTCTAGCTATCAGTAAATAGTAGGGCATACTGAGCTCTTTAACATTGGTATAATGAATTCATATAAGTTGTACTCCGCTTAAAAGTCGACCTTGTGCTAATCCTGGTCAGGGTGTGTAAATACATTCATACACTTATATATATATATATAGAGATATATATATACATATATATATTCTTAGGCAGCAAGTCGTTATCCATATTTACCAACCCCTCTGCTCGAGCAGGATATGACACAAGGTCAATTTTTGAGCAGAGTTTAACAGGTTTGAATTCAGAGTTGTCCTCCACCTAGATTAGTTGCCTCACCAAGGCTGAAGAACTCAGTCTGTCCTACTATTTACCCCTAGCTGGAGGGAGAATAATTAGATTCATACCATTCCCAAGGGTATTAGTGCTATGTGAAATGCAATTAGTTTAGTCGTGGATTTGAACTCGTGTCGCCGTGTCCATTTCCAATGGCGATAACCATTACACCACGGGCACCTCCACGAAAGCAAGTCGTTATATAAACATGTCCGGTTAAAGATCACGGATTGTTTCCTTTTCAAAATCTTCAAGTGAAGACGTTCGAGCCTTCTTGTAATTTTTCTTATGTCTTGGTCAAGAGGGTTAAGAAAGTACCCCATACTAGCCCAAGTGTTTTCGACCATTTCGCTGGTCATCCTCAACGGTTGTGTTAGATTGTTAGTCGCTCAGAGTTTTATTTATATTCATTAGGAGTGGTTTTTTTTTAGATGGTTTTGGCTCATTCTGTTATGGTGGGTGGTAGGGTTAGTTGATGAATATGTTTAATATGTTAATACATGTGTTGAATGCTATTTTATTTACCTATGATTTTGCATTGTTAATTAGGATCTTTCTCGTATTCAGAGATTTGAGTTTGTCGGGGTCTTTGTTATGATTTGTCATTTGATAGCACCTATGTCAGTGAAGTGGAACGTAAGTCTACGAGAGAGTGTGGTTGTTGTATGACTAATATAGGTATTAGCTGTTACGTTATTTTCCGAGAGACACTCTCGAAATGAACAGCTGATACCTACACTCCACTTTAATTTTCACTTGAAGATTTTGAAAAGGAAACAATCCGTGGTCTTTAATAAAACATGTTTTGATATATATATATATATATATATATATATATATATATATGTGTCGGCGACCTTAGTCGAGGATGACCCGAAGGTTCACTTTTCAATAGCTACCAGACCGAGGAGTAGGGGAGGGCGCTACTCCTTTCCCTTGATCCTTACCTTATAATGCTGAGTGTTAAGCAAGGCTGCTTCAGGTACCATTTTTTGAGTCTTTGGTATGTCTAGACCTGGGATTGAACCCCGGTTTTCCAGACCATTGGCGAACACTATACTGTTTCATAAAAAATTGATATCATTTTGTAATCTAATAAAGTAAAGTAAAGTTGGCGACTGTAGTCGAGAGCGACCCGAAGGTTCCCTTTTCAGTAGCTACTACACCGAGGTGTAGGGAAGGGCGCTACTCCTTTTCCTAGATTGACCAACTTTACCCTTGATAGGTACCTTATAATGAGTGTTAAACAAGGAGGTATCAAGTATTTTTTTAAGTCTTTGGTATGACTCGACCTGGGATTGAACCTGAGTCTCCCGGACCATTGGCGAACACTCTACCCACTAGACCAATGGGCCGGTTTGTAATCTAATAACGTGACCAATTTTCGTTCAAATGATCTCAAATTTTAACAGCATATGTCAAAAAAATTCAAAATTATATGTTTTTTTTTGTTTTTTTTTCGGTTTCGTTTTATGTATTTTGCCTTTAGGTTTAGTTAGGCTGAGAACCTTTCGGCTCAGTGCATGGGTTAGTTAGGTGCAAACATGAGCGCAGGTGTTCGCGCGCGCAGAGCGGACGTGTCATTCAGAGATGTCACAATAAAAATCCCAGATAGAGGATATGACCAGGGATGTGAGTGACGTCACGCACCGGAAGCGCGGGCCGAGATTTGAGAAAAGTCAAGTAGTTGAATTTTGCCGTCGGAAGAAGAAGGTTGACTTTCGCTTGCTCGCCGAAGCCTTGTGGCGGGTGCGCACGTGGTTTAGGGCAGACGGAAAAGCCAGCATAGGAAGATGGTATCTCTCTCCTTATGTCGAAAACCTTTTAACTCAAAGGTAATAAAATGTTTCGTACCTGAACTAAGAAGTCGTCAAGTGTTTTTCGTGTTTCGGGATTCCTGTGTTATATCTATGTGCGTTATGGACATTATGAACGTTTTGCCTACCGATATGAATATGTCTGTTTCCCATATTCATATCTGGCTATGGAACAAAAAGGTGATATCATTTGAACCAAAATTGGTCAAGTCATTAAATTACAAAATGATATGAGTTTTTCTGAAAACCCTGTACATCTTAAATGATATCAAACTTTTTTAAATACCCCATATGTATAATTTAAACTAAGTATCTTTGCCAGCGATTTACAGGAGTCTACATATTGCACTCGTAAAAAGTAGCACAAGCGGAAGTGACCAGCTTTTTCACAGAAGTGTAGATGACATTATTGTCATGAAAAAGTTATCTGCATAGTCCATCTTTTATCGACCCAGTCCACACAGACGAGCTGATCTTAGCGCTTTTCTTTTAATGGGTTGTCAACTAGTTTTCTCTTGCCACTTCTGAAACACATTTAGTACCATCTTACAGTGCTTATATTCACTGCTTGGAGGTGCCCGTGGTGTAATGATTATCGTCGTAGGAAATGGACACGGCGACACGAGTTCAAATCCTGGCCGAGACTAATTGCATTTCACATAGCACTAATACCCTTGGGAAAGCTATGAATCAAATTATTCTTCCTCCATCTATGGGTAAATAGTAGGGCAGACTAGGTTCTTCAGCCTTGGTGAGGCAACTAGTCTAGGAGAAGGACAACTCTGAATTCAAACCTGTTAAACTCCGCTTAAAAAGTTACCTTGTTTCATATCTTGCCCGAGCGGAGGGGTTGGTAAATATGATATGATAAAAATACACACACACATATATTTATCTCTATCTCTCTCTATATATATGTATGTATGTGTGTGTGTGTGTGTGTGTCTATATACATGTGAGTGTATGTTTATAGGAAAACTCTGAATTCAAACCTGTTAAACTTCGCTTAAGAATTGACCTTGTGTTTATCCTGCCCGAGCGAAGGGGTTGGTAAATATGTATATTCACTGCTTGATATCCGTAAACGTTCAAAGGGTTGGAACGTTGTCCATCTTTGACCGGCGCGATTCATAAGCAGATCTTAGCACTTTTCATTTAGTAGTTTGACAATTCTATTGAATGCGGTATAAATAACTGTGTTCCTATCCACTGTTTGGTGTCAATAAATGTTCATAAGTGTAGATGAATATTATTAAATCTTTTTTTCTGCATAAAGAAATTCTGTGACTCGTATCTGTCTTCATATCAGAAGCAATTACGTCAGACTTTCTGAGAAAAAGCCAAAAAAGTCTGAGTAAATAGCAAGAACGTTCAACTTTTACTGCCATGCAACCATCATTCAGTTCTCACGTTGTTGTTCAATATGACGAATAAAAGGCATTGCTTTCGAGATGACCCTCTTACGGATGCGGTAAAATTTCCCTTGATGTCAATATTTATCAGTTTCACACCAAGAAACATCCAAATAAAACGTTTCAATTTTAGTAGTTTTGCCATAAGGTTTTCACAAGAATATAAATATATGTGTATACGAGTTACGTCTAAAAAGTAACGGAAATGGGAGTTCTGTGTGACTTATGGGCGAAAGAGGGATAAACAGAGGGTATTATCATCTAACATGATATCTTGAGAGTACTCTTATATATATATATATATATATATATATATATATATATACAAGGATCATAAATAAGTTTCCAGACTTTTTTCGTATGGGCACTTTTTTTGATAATACACACATGAAATTCTAGTCCCATTCGAAGTAATCTCCCCCGGCTGCTATGCACTTGTTGTACCGTTTCAACAACTTCTGGGACAACTTCTTGAAGGCCCCATGGAAGTCCTCTTGTGTGAGCGTGTCAATGATCTTCGTCACAGCCTCTTTCATCTCCTCAATAGTCTCATAACGACAGCCTGTGAGCTTAGGGAATAGCCAAAACCACACCTCTCATCATCCATCACAGACTCTCTGCCTTCCTTGAATCTCTTATGCCATTAAAATACTGATGCTCGATTCATGCAAGATGGTCGAAAAGCAGTCTGAAGCATTCCATATGTTTCTGTGGCATTTTCCAAGTTTAAAACAGAATTTTATTGCATATCGTTCTTCTAAAGTGTCCTCACGTCCAGATTGCATTTTTGAAATTCCCAAGCTGTGACAATCAGGCTTTAGTAGGGTGTATTCCAATTGTTGCTGTAGCTATTCATTTGAACCTGAAATCATAAAAATCGGTCAGTCATCTCATAAGATGTATAGCAAGAACATACTGAATGCCTGTATAAAAAAGTCTGGAAACTTATTGAATGCAGCACGTATATATTCAAACTCTGCGACAAGATGTAGAACAAGTTCAATTTTTAAAAGAAAGAAAACTGGTTTGAATTCAGTTTTCTTTCTCGACTATTTGAAGTTCCAAAGCCAAAGAACCCAGCCCTTCATATTACTGAACTGTTGTTGAGATTGGAGAAGAAGAGATAGATTCATGCCTTTCCCAAAGGCATAAATGAAATGCAAAAGGCTTGTCCAAGATTTGAACTCGGGTCGCTGGGTCCATTTCCCACGATGATAACTCTTATCCTAAGCTCGTCTCTAAAGTTAAACAACCATCAAGGGGTCAATTATGATGGTTTAAAGTCCAAGATAGAAGAGGGTTGGTTGGTTGATTGGTTGGTAGTTGTTTTGATTTACGGCGTATCAACCCTTTCCGGGTCATTTAAAGCCGAATTAAATTTCATCCAATACAAATAGTTAAATGTTAAAACCCTTCAGTTAAATGTCAAAACAGTTCCATTTCAAACAATTCAGTTTAGCATAAGTACACGGTTTCAATGTCAAAAAACAGTTCTACTTCAAACAATTCTAATTAAAACTGAACTGTGTACTTATGCTATTTTAAAAACAGTCCTATTCCAAGCCATACCATTTAGCAAAAGTTCACAGATTAGTTTTATCTAAAAACAGTTCTATTTCAAACAATTCTGTTTAGTTCTATTTGACCCATAGATAGGATCCTATCAGGTGCTACCACTCCGTGCCAGAGTAGACCTGGTAGCGATGGTAAAGGGATACCCCGCATTTTCCAAAGCTCCAGCATTACTGGAGCCACATAATCAGATTGTTTAGTGTTATATCCAGCATGGGTGGGGGTCTTTTACCCATCTGCAGAGATACAGTCAGTGTATTCTACAGCCCCAGCCGACTAGGCAGAAGAGGTCTTGTAAACTTTCAGAAGAGCTAGAATCAACGAATGATAACCCATATGGAGTATTATATCAACTTTACGAAACAACCAGTTGTTTGAGAAACGAAAATTCTTTGATACGTTTTAATATTTCTGCTAAATGACATTGAGTGGACTAATGTTTGCTCATTCAAAATACAACACAACGACTGAAAGTTTCATATCTCTGATTTGGAGAAGTATCATTCACATTCCAAATTTTCAAAAACGTTCAATTGTCCGGACTAAATTTGGAATGTTAATGACGCTTGTCAGTCGTACAGACTATTTATATCTACATACAAGGATGTGTAATCAAAAAGAATCAAGATTGAAGACTTGCCTTTTCTGGATTTTAAAATTTATAATTTACATGACAATGTGAGTACAGATGCACAACGTATAAAGTGAGGATGCCTGCTTTTCATCAATAGTAAATCTCTGTATTTTTCATCAATACTAACCCTTAATACCTTTCATCCATTATAATCTTCAATACTTTTAATCAATATCAATTCCAAAGATTTTTCGTCAATTCTAATTCTCAATAATTCTCAATAATTTTCGTCAATTCTAGTTCTCAGTTCTTTTTCTCAATTCTAATTCCCTAGATTTTTCACCTATTCTAATTTTCAAGACTTTTGGTCAACATGAATTTTCAAGACCTTTTTATCGACACTAATTCTCAATATTTTTTTTGTCAAAACCGATTCTAAAGACTTTTCGTCAACACTGATTTTCAAGACTTTTCGTAGACATAAATTTTCAGAAATTTTTATGGATACTTATTCTCAGTACTTTTTATCAGTAGTAATTCTTTTTTAGTCCATCTCAATTCTCAAGACCTCGTCAATCCCAATTCTCAAGATTTTTCAATACCAATTCTCAAGACTTTTAGTTAGTCCCAATTCTCAAGATTTTTCATCAATACCATTGATTAATACTTTCCAATTATAATGTTCTTTATAAGTACTTTTTGTTACAACCAATTTTAGATAATTTTCCGCGATACTAAATCACAAAAGTTTTCACGAATACCAATTTTCAAGATATATTACTTGTGATAAAAAAGAGTATGTGTATACAAAAGCCTCTTTACTCATCCTACATTATTCCTTGGGTTTTTTTTTTGTCTTTAAAATGAAAATTCGTCACAAGAATAAGATTTGAGGACGTGGAGGACTTTAAAAAATAAGACGACGATGCAGCGTCATATCATATGAAAAGAGGAGCTTTAATGGTGCTCCCAATAATTGGTAAAATATTTCTCTGGATTTTGTTGAATGACAAGGGGATTATTTTGAAGAAAATAAACTTTTCAACAATTCTTCAGTATTGGTAAATACAGTTTCTGACTCTCTCTCTCTCTCTCTCTCTCTCTCTCTATATATATATATATATATATATATATATATATATATATATATATATATATATATTCTTAACAGGTTAGGAATCAGTCTGACACTCTTGTTGAAAAAAATGATAGGCAGTGTCCAGTCAGTGGTAGCAGCTGCCCCAACACATACACGCACATACACATACACGCACATATGCGCGCATACACACAGAAAAACACACGCACACACACACACAAGCGCGCGCGTGCACACACGAATACGCTTTCACACATACACACGCACACACGCACATGCACATACGTTCTATCTCACACTCATACACACATACACACACACATATATGTATTTTTCTTTTTCTATTTTCTTTCCCACCCTCATTTTTTGTCTTTTCTTTCGTTTTCTCCTTTCTCTTCTTTCCTCACTCACAAGAATGCTCATAAAAATCATGGTATATATATATATATATATATATATATATATGTGTGTGTGTGTGTGTGTGTGTGTGTGTGTGTGCGGTTTTTGTCTTTCTTTCGCTTATTCTAGTTTTCTCTATCTTATTTCCTTTCCTATTTTATGTGTTCCCTTTATTCTTTCTTTCTCTCCCTCCCTCCCCTTCTCTCTCTCTCTCTCTCTCTCTTTCTCTCTCTCTCTCTCTTCTTTTCTACTGCCCAATCAGCTGGGACTGTAAAATACACCGACTTCACTTCTGCAGATGGGTACGGCCCCCAACGAGTGTCCTGGATATGACACTAAACAATCTCATGATGAGGTTCCAGTAATGCTGGAACTTTGGGAAATACGGAGCACCCTTTTATTGCCATCGCTCCCAGGTCCACTCTGACCCAAAATAGTAGCATCTGATAGGGTCCTATCTATGGGTCAAATAGAATTAAACTGCATACTTATGCTAAACTGAACTGCTAAATAGAACTGTTTCGATATTTAACTGTGTGTAGACAAAAACTATACTTATACTAAACTGAATTATTAGAATTAAAACTGTTTGACTAAACTGAATAGCATGAAATAGAAATTTTTTTAACATTTAAACTGTATTTATTTTTTTGCTAGAGCTGATTTGACATTTAACTGTGTGTAATTAAATCTACACTCATACTAAACTGAATTGGTTGAATTAGAACTGTTTGACTAAAGTGAATAGCTGGAAAAAGAAATGTTTTTGACAATCAAACTGTGCACTCATGCTAAACTGATTTTTTTTTAGATATAAGTGATTATTTGTATAAAAATAGATCTGACATTAAATAACCTACAAAGGTTGATATACCATAAACCCATAGAACTAACTTCTTTCCTATCAATTATAAATGCTCATAAAAACCGTGATATATATATATATATATATTCTTTTCTTTCTCTATCCTTTTCTTTTTTCTTTTCCCTTATTCTTCCCCTTTCTCTCTCTCTCTCTCTCTCTCTCTCTTTCTTTATCTTCTTTTCTTTACTATCTCTTATAGATACTCATGAATAACGTGACAAAAATTGCCTCCAAACATCCCATATTTCCGTCCACTTACATTAAACAAATAAATAACACCCCACGATATACACTCGGGTGAGCAGCGAAAGGGGGGTTCTGGAATAAATTTGCACATGTATGTATTTAACTATAAAGAGACTAAAAATACATTTTTCCATTAGTAAATCAGTCACCCTTAATTTAGGCGAGGCTTGAGCAAATAGTGCTTCCCGGTAAAAATCAGCTTAATAAACTCCTCCTTTAAACCATAGACTCTTGAATGTCCAAGGTGTTTTTGTTTCGTTCTGTTTTTGTTTTTTAATGTTTTAATATTCCAGCTGATGCTTCCTTTCATCTTACGGTTGAATAATATTTGCTTCAAGTATAATATAAAACAAACAGCCTTCTATTATTATATCTCGCGAGGTCTAACTTATGGTTTTTCACTGGAGTCTGAGTGACAGCAAGTTTTCTCTGGTCACGAGGACTTTTCTGAGTGTTCTAACCAATTTTAGTAGTGCTGAGGTCTTAGTGGTTTCAATTCTTCATCTAATAATCAGTCTCTCTCTTTTTAATAATAACCTCTCTCTTTTTCCTTAATGTTGCACAAGGGGGGTGTCTTCGTGGTGTAATGGTTAAAGCGATGGACTGCCGAATCGTAGTAAGCGAGTTCGTACTCCAGTCGCGCTATTACGTTCACTTTCGGGCAAATACCCTTGGGAAAGGTAGGAACCTCCTTATCCTCCCAGCTATGGGTTAAATAGTACCACTACTATTCTTCTAGGTGAATGGCTTTGGCATTAAATAACCTACAAAGTTTGATATGCCATTAAACAAAGAAACCAAACCAAACTTAATGTTGCACAACGTTTTTTTAGCTCTTCGGCAAGGTTTTTGTCTATCTTTTTATTTTCTTCTATTTTCACTCTATTGTCTGCTATCACTGCAAAATCCCTAGATGACATTTTTTTTTTATCTTATTAATTAAAACCAAGCCTGGTCTCCTGGCCTGAATTGATTTGTTTGGCAAGGTTTGGTTTGGTTTGATTTGGTTTAACGGCACATCAACCATTGTAAGTTATTAATACCAAATCCATTTTTATACATATAAGCAGTTCTATTTCAACCATTGGCATAATGAGTAGAGTATTCGCCAATGCTCCGAGAGACCGGGGTTCAATCCCAGGTTGAATCATACCAAAGACTCAAAAAAATGCTACTTGATGCCGCCTTGCTTAAAATTCAACACTATAAAGTAAAGATCAAGCGTAAAGTGGAGCAATCCAAGGAAGGGAGTAGTACCATCCCCGATACCTTGGTGTCGTAGCTATTGAAAAGGGAGCCTTCGGGTCACCTTCGACTAAGGTCGCCAACTTCTTTTTATAATTTTTTGTTTACACACTGTTTAATGTCAAAACTGTTCTATTTCAAATAATTCAGTTTAGCATAAGTACACAGTTTTGTTCTATTTGACCCATAGATAGGACCCTATCAGGTGCTACCACTCCGGGCCAGAGTGCATCTGGGAGCGATGGTAACAAAAGGGTATTCCGCATTCCCCAAAGCCTGGATTTGATGATTCATTTTGTATCACAAAATCTCAGATAATTTTGCATATTTCAAGGACAAATTCCAGCAGATGCATATATCATTTGTCAGTTTGGTGAAATTACAGTCTCTTGTATAATTCCCAATAGATCACATCCCCTGACGAGTTGTGTATATTCTTGCTTTTTTTGGGGGGGGATGGGAGTACCAGATGCATTTACTTATTAGGTAATAAACTGCTTATTATGACGAGTAGTAGTTGAAGAAGAAGAAGGAGGAGGAGGAGGAGTTATTGTTTTGTCTTTCTCTGTGAGTTTTTCATGTCAGTTTTAACTGATGGTTTTTCACTAGTGTCTGATGGCCAGCAATTTACCTAAGGTCTCCAGGACTCTTCTAATTATCCTAGCCGATTTTAACAATGCTGTGGTCAAGATTAATTTACTTCTACCTCTGATTTCCAATTCTCCTCGTCTCTTTTTTAGGCCTTTAAAAACAGTTTTAAGTACACCAACTACACTTTCCGGTTCCCCAGATTTTTTTGCTCTCTAGCAAGATCCAAGTATATATCTCTCTTGTCCCTTTCTTTTCTTTTCACTCTTCGGTCCGATCGAATCAAAAAAAATCCACCTGATGATAAGTTGGTTTTTTTTTTTTGTCAAGTAACACCAGATCTTGTCTTCTTGCCAAGATTAGTCGATCCATTTAGATCTCAAAATCTCAGAGAATTTTCTGCGTCTCATTCTGTAGGACAGATTCTGGTTTGTGCATTTGACATTTGGTTGTATAGACAAATTTTTAATCTCTTGCACAGTTCTTAGGCGCTTACCTTTCTTACCCATTCATGTCTACTCTTGTACTCCTTTGGTGCTAGTTTGCTGCTTTCGCTTATAATGCGTTTCATCGTTTCATCTTTGTCACCATATAGTCAAAACTTGCTATTCTATTGTGTATAATCAATTTTCACATCGATATAATTTGCCTTGGAGGCATTATTTTTTGCTCCAATTAAAAGAGACTCAGTTTCACTTTGAAGGTTTCTCTTTCTAAGTCATACCCAGGTTTTCTAGTATGTTATCTTTCCTGTTTCTTGCTTGAAGTATCCTTACAGTTGTTTTTTAATCTCATTTCTGTTTTCTAGTTTTTGTTGTTCTTCTGTTTCTTCGTGTTGCTGCTGCTATTACTGTCTGTTGTAATTGTTGCATATCCGGAAGAAAGTGACAACACTTACGCATAAAAATATAATCTTGTTTATTGATAAATATAAGAAATAGTTGGCGAAATAGTTACGTGAGGATAGAGAGTCAGGATAAACAGGGAACGGCTCAGATTTATAGAAGAGAGATACGATATCCCCGGAGAACCTTTCTTCATCGTTCTGCCTCCACAATTTTGGCACATGGCCGACTTGAAACATTTAATCTTGGTTTCTTCTTCGTCTTTTATTCACGAGACGGATACAGGTCAATTCAAAACAAAGGCCTTCGCTAGGTACTCTTATTTTCTTCTGAGACCAAACCCATTTTCGTCTTAGCCAGTCTTGCACACTTCAGACTTTTCTCCAACTGTCAACCCTCGACCAACGACCAGGGCAGCGTAACGTCTAGTTACACTTCTGTCGACTCCTCTCTTCTCTCTCGCTGACCCAGGGTCGAAATCTTCATTTTTTTCTTTTTTTTTTTTTTTCGAGACGTTTAAGTATCTCGTTATGACTCTTCAGGCATTCCACCCACGCAATTCAAGTGACATTTCCACTGTCTTTTGTTTACGTTCATAAGAATATACACGTATGAAGAGGATTTGGCATTAAATAACCTACAATGGTTGATATGCCATAAAACCCAACCCAACCAAATCCTATATATTTAATATATACGTATAAAGAGGATTTGGCATTAAATAACCTACAATGGTTGATATGCCATAAAACCCAACCCAACCAAATCCTATATATTTAATATATACGTATAAAGAGGATTTGGCATTAAATAACCTACAATGGTTGATATGCCATAAAACCCAACCCAACCAAATCCTATATATTTAGTATATACGCATAAAAAGGATTTGGCATTAAATAATCTACAATAGTTGATATGCCATAAAACCCAACCCAACCAAATCCTATATATTTAATATATACGTATAAAGAGTATTTGGCATTAAATAACCTACAATGGTTGATATGCCATAAAAACCAACCCAACCAAAGCCTGTATATTTAATATATATGTATAATGAGAATTTGGCATTAAATAATCTACAATGGTTGATATGCCATAAAACCCAACCCAACCAAATCCTATATATTTAATACATATGTATTAAGAGAATTTTGTTTTTGGCGATACTAGCGAATACGCCTAATCAAGCAGAGACACTACTGCATAGTCTGGAACGAGCCGCAGCTGGCATTGGCCTCCATGTCAATGCAAACAAAACTGAATATATGTGTTACAACCAAACGGGCAACATTGCCACACTAGACGGAGCCTCTCTGAAACTAGTCGACAAATTCACCTACCTAGGAAGTAGCATCTCATCAACCGAAAAAGACATCGACACACGACTGACGAAAGCATGGACAGCTATCGATAGGCTCTCGATCATATGGAAGTCGGACCTAACTGATAAAATGAAACGCAGTTTCTTCCAGGCAGCAGTTGTGTCGATACTGCTATATGGATGCACCACATGGACGCTTACGAAGCGGCTGGAGAGGAGGCTGGACGGAAATTACACAAGAATGTTGAGAGCAGTATTAAACAAGTCCTGGCGACAACACCCCACGAGACTCCAACTATACGGACACTTGCCCCCCATCACGAAAACTATACAAGTTCGACGAACCAGACACGCAGGACACTGCTGGAGAAGCAAGGACGAGCTCATAAGCGATGTACTCCTGTGGACCCCCACATATGGATGTGCAAGAGTGGGACGACCAGCACGAACATACATACAGCAACTATGTGAGGACACAGGATGTAACCCTGAAGACCTGCCGGAGGCGATGAATGATAGGGAGAAATGGCGAGAGAGGGTCAAGGATATCCGCGCTGGCGGCGCGACATGATGATGATGATGATTAAGAGAATTTGGCATTAAATAACCAATAATGGTTGATATGCTATAAAACCAAACCAAAGCAAGAAGATAGTGATTGCATATATTCCATGTATCCAAGTATTTTTGGCTCTTTTTGGGTAATATTTTCCTGACACATTGATAGTACTCTCCTCGGAAGATGAGCGGTTCCGCAAAGTGCATTCAGTGATCAAACACAGTGTTCCCACTATCACTGGCATTGTGGTAATTTTAAGGCGATTTAGTTTTTCAGCTTCTATTTACATGTTTTTTTTTCAATACTTAATTTAACCGGCTCATTTTCGGGGAGGTAGAGTGTTCGCCAATGATCCGGGAGACAGGGGTTCAATCCCAGGTCGAGTCATACCGAAGACTTAAAAATTGTACTTGATATTCACTTGCTTAACACCCAGCAATATAAGGTACGTATTAATGGTAAAGTGGAGCAATCCAGCGAAAGGGGTAGCACCCTCCCCTACAACTCGGTGTAGTATCTATTGAAAAGGGAGCCTTCTAGTCACCCACGATTATGGTCGCAAACTTTTTAATTAATTATAACCTTTCACTGATATTTATCATCTATTAGCACTGATATATCAATTTGAAAGGATGTTTTTCTTTTATAGTCCTTAACCACTTGGCCTAGTCGGCTGGGACTACAGAATACACCGGTTGCTTCTCAGCAGAGGAGTAAGACCCCACCTCCACAACGAGTGCCCTGGCTATGACATTAAACAATCTAATGGAGAGGCTGCAGTAATGCTGAAGCTTTGGGGAATGCGGAGTACCCCTTTATTGCCACTCTGGCTTGGAGTGGTAGCATCTGATAAGGTCCTATCTATGGGTCAAATAGAACTAAACTAAGCACTTATACTAAACCGAATTGTTTGAAATAGAACAGTTTTTATAACCGGACCTTGGTATAATGGTTAGAGTGTTCGCCAATGGCCCGGGAGACCTGAGTTCAATCCCCAGTCGAGTCATACCAAAGACTCAAAAAGTGGTACTTGATGCTACCTTGCTTAACTCAGCATTATGAGGTAAGGATCAAAGGTAAAGTGGAGCAATCCAGGGAAATGAGTCGCGCCCTCCCCTACACCTTGGTGTAGTAGCTATCGAAAAGGGAGCCTTCGGGTCACCCCCGACTAAAGGGAGACAACT
Source organism: Sepioteuthis lessoniana (assembly GCA_963585895.1). Taxonomy (NCBI): domain Eukaryota; kingdom Metazoa; phylum Mollusca; class Cephalopoda; order Myopsida; family Loliginidae; genus Sepioteuthis; species Sepioteuthis lessoniana. Next base: position 13,178,132 of record OY757929.1, read on the forward strand.
TTACTTACTTAAATTTAACTGTGTTTAAAGAAAAAACTGTACTGATTTTTTTAAAAATAGGACTGTTTATATATATATATATATATATATATATATATATATATATATATATATATATATATATATATATATAAACGGATGTATGTAAACAATAATAATTGTGATTCATAACCGTTTAAAATTTACTTCGCAGCTCCTCGTGGCTAAAGGGTTAGAAGCTTGGATTGGCGTTTGAGTCAACCGGGTTTCGATCCCAGCTACGGGAAGCTAATATGTCTAGCCGCACTGATGAGTTCTGATAGAACGAAACAGATCTGTTAGTGGATGACTATAGATATATATGGATTTGACATTAAATAACCTACAATGGTTGATATGCTACCAAAACCTGAACTACTCTATCTGGTCAATATCTCTTTAATTTTCTCTCGGTTTCCACTGAATAATCTCTTTTGCTTTTCTTATTGGTTCTGATTTGTGTTTACACCATTTTTCTCATCGCATTTACCTATTTTCCAATGAATATGATTTTATATTATCTTTTTTTTTATATTGAATCAATGTTTGAATTGGCCAATTATTATCATTTCACTCCTAGTGAGTTTTTCACACTAAGCGTTAGTTGGTTGTCTTTCACGGGAGTCTAAGTGACTGCAAGTCTTCTTAAATCTCCAGGACTCTTCTCAGTATTCTAGCCAATCTCAGCAATGCTGTTGTCTGGATGCTTTCCAATTCGTCCCGATCCTTCTCTAGGCCCTTGAGTAACATAACGAGGGCACCAACTACAATTCGTATGACATTAATGTTCATGTTCTACTATTTTGCTTTTTGTTTTTTCAGTTCTCAAGCAAGATCTAAGTATTTGTTTATCTTTTCGCTTTTTTTGTTTCACACTTTAGTCGGCCAGAACTGAAAAGTCCAGAAGACGGCAAGTTTTTTTTAATGTTTTTTTTTGTTCTTTTTTTGTTTGTTTGTTAAATAACGCTAGATCTGGTTTTCTGGCTGAGATTAGGTGATCCGTTTGGATATGAAAATCCCTGAGAATTTCATGTCTTATTCTCTAGAACGGATTCTATCGGATGTGCTGGTCATAAATATTTGAACAAGCACAAATTTTGCATTGTCAAAGATTCCATGAGTGATCAACTTTAATTTTACGAGGCATGGATACATGCTCTCATTCGAAGGTGGAACATTGATATTGAGAGAAACAGAGACTATGTTGAGAAGTAGGAATGTGATCCACTGAGTGCCTGCTTCCTTTTGATGTATGATACATGCTCCTGTATCGGTAATTATTCCAGTACTAAAGAAAAAGGCATTACTTTTTGACTCATCCTCGTATATAAAAAAGTAAAGTTAGCGACCCTAGTCGACGATGATCCAAAGGCTCCCCTTTCGATAGCTACTACACCGAGGTGTAGGGGAGGGCGCTACACCCTTCCGAGGATTGCTCTACTTTACCCTTCATCCATACCTTATACTGCTGAGTGTTAAGCAAGGTGAATTCAAGTACCATTTTTTGAGTTTTTGGTATGACTAGACCAGGGATTGAACCCCAGTTTTCCGGACCATCAGCGACGTCGGAAAGTTTCACATTATTTTATAATGGTCAGGGATAGCTGCAAATTTAATTCTTCGTATTAGCAGGAAAAGATTTTCAAAAACAGCTGTGTGTGAATTGTAAAAGGCATGGTGTAATGGTTATCGTCGTAGGAAATGGACACGGCAACACGAGTTCAAATCCTGGACGAGACTGATTGCATTTCACATAGCACTAATACCCTTGGGAAAGGTATGAATTCAATTATTTTCCATCCAGCTATGGGTAAATAGTAGGACAGACTAGGTTCTTCAGCCTTGGTGAGGCAACTATAGGAGAAGAAAAACTCTGAATTCAAACCTGTTAAACTTCGCTTAAAAAGTTACCTTGTGTCATATCCTGCCCGAGCGGAGGGGTTGGGTAAATAATGTAAAAGGCGAAGTACTTCATATGTGATGAATTAGTCAATAAATTTAGGAATCATTAAATATTTCCTCTTTTTTCTTATACATAATATATTTTAGTATACTCCCCCCGCGTGGGGTGAGCTCTCTTGCGATGGAATTACCTGTTGCCACTTGCATAATGTGAAGCTTTTCAAATGAATTGAGCACTCGGCTTCTATGTAAACAGCATTTCTCTGTCTGGATGCATAATACTCTCCCTAATAGGGCTGCTCACATACGAGAGTTTCCACTGGGGTTACTCCCTATCATGGAAGGACACAACAACGATGTTAGGATAAGACTCCTGCTGCCCATGTGTAGATATTAAACAGAATGCTTCACACTGGTCAAGTTTGTATTCGTCACCACACTTCCATCGCCATGGGACTTTTTCAAGAGAAAGGATGGTTGATAAAAATACAGTAAGGGAACATTTGTACATCATGGTATTATAGTGGCCAACGCTTGCACGACACGAATACTACCCCTTAAAGATTGATAACCAGTAAATAGTCAAGGGCCCTTTTTTTCCTGTTTTTGCTTCTATTATGTTATATTTAAAGGGTCTTAGAATTTTCTCTTATTAAAAAGAAGCATAATAACTAGAATTCCGTTCATGGCATCATTTCTTTTAGGATTCCTTTTTTTTTTTTTTTTTTCCAGTGATGTATTTTAACGAATCAAAGACAAAAAATGAGAATAAAGATGAATTAAAACAATTATAGATAATTCGATTCCAAATCAATATGCTGGTTATTTCTTTACCCAGAATGCAATTTTCCAATCATGGATTACCGAATCTATGTGACAATGTATTTCAAACTTCTTCTTCTTCTTCTTCTTCTTCTTCTTCTTCTTCTTCTTCTTCTTCTTCTTCTTCTTCTTCTTCTTTATGTCTTTCTTCATGCTTCTCTTTTTTATTTTTACTTTCTTTTTTCCTATATCTCGTTGTTGTTGTTGTTGTTGTTGTTGTTCTTCTTCTTCTTCTTCTTCTTCTTCTTCTTCTTCTTGTCCCATGACTACAACAACAAACATTAAGACACTATTCCGAGTACATTAACCTATAATACTCTGTTATCAGAAGCAATCGTCGGAGTAGTAGTAGTAGTATTAGTAGTAGTAGTTGTGGTATTAGTAGTAGTTGTTCTGCTTTTATGATTATTATTTTTCTATTCATGTATTGTTGTAAGTACATCAATAAATTATCTTCATAGGTATTATACTGAAGTTTATCGTTTATAGTATTAAAATCATGATAAAGAAATTATTATTATTATTATTATTATTATTATTATTATTATTATTATTATCAGTCATCTATTGTGACTATTATTATTATTATGTTATCTTCCGAGATACATCTCCTGTTTGTCATTGTTAATACTACAACAAAGTATTGCAAATTATTATTTATTCATTCATTTATTTACGTCGATCTAAAATCACTAACTTTTATTATCTTCCGGCTTTAGAAAAAAATTTATCTTCTTTCCTCATCAGTGACGTCGATCTTCTGAGCCCAACGTTACGTTCCTTTCTCAATCATCACCCAATCAATAAAACGGACAGTGAAAACTAGCAGCAGCAGCAGCAGCCAAAAGCACGAACGACTCAACAGCAGCCAAGATGGCAATGTTCATTTTTTGTTTTTTGTTTTCTTTGTCCTTTTTTTTCCACGTTTGTGTTGAATCAAAGCTGAAAGTGAACACGCGCTCAAGGTCGTCATGACTACAGAGCCTGATTATCATACACACTTATAGACGACATGTGTACATGTCGAGGTAGTGATAACTGACTGGCCGAAAAAAAATAGGGATTTCTCTCTTCTACGCCCTTGGACTTTATCCCTTTCTTTCTTTCTTTCTTTCTTTCTTTCTTTCTTTCTTTCTTTCTTTCTTTTAATCAATTACTGCAAAGCTTCTAAAATATAAAGTTTGTTTTTCTTCCTGTACGCAAAAAAAAAAAAACCCTATTAAGAAATGAAACTCTATTTAAAAAAATATCCATTCAATTATAAATCAACTTTATTTCCTTCAAATTAGTTTCAAGTCTCGTCAGAGAGGCTGGTTTGATTTAGTTTCTTTGTTTAATGGCATATCAAGCTTTGTAGGTTATTTAATGCCAAAGCTATTCTCTTAGAACAGTAGTGGTACTATTTAACCCATAGCTGGGAGGATAAGGGGGTTCATACCTTTCCCAAGGGTATTTGCCCGAAAGTGAATGTAATAGCGCGACTGGAGTTCGAACTCGCTTACTACGATTCCGGAGTCCACAGCTTTAGCTATTACACCACAAGGACACCCCCACATTGATCGTATTCCCTGCAGAGATGTAAGAATCTCTCCCTACCCCCCAAAAATGAAATGTCCTAGGTTTGATGCAAAACTGCATCAAATGGTGAGCCTCCAGTTCTGGAGAACTGAGAAGTGTATTGTACTATTTCGTTACTATTACTCCCAGGTCCACTTTGGCTCAGAGTGATATTACCTGTTAGGGTCCGATCGAGGGGGTGGTCAAATAAATCTGTTTGAAAAAAGTTTGTATCAGATTGGAATACTTGATACTACATACCTGTAAATTATTTGCATAAAAATAGTTACTTGAATCTATAATTGTTTACTAAGCTGTATACTAAGTTACCTAAAGCCAAATAACAGCGCATCAAAGGACTTTTATCAATTAGAAATAACTAATAAAAACTCATTGGCCTAGAGGGTAGAGGGTTCGCCAATGGTCCGGGAGACCTGGGTTCAATCCCAGGTCGAGTCATACCAAATACTTTAAAAATGGTACTTGATACCTCCTTGCTTAACACTCAGCAATATAAGGTACGTGTCAAGGGAAAAGTGGAGTAATCTAGGGAAAGGAGTAGCGCCCTCCCCTACACCTCAATGTAGTAGCTATTGAAAAGGGAACCTTCTGGTCGCCCTCGACTAAAGGGAGACAACTTACTTATGAGATTATTAATATTGTGTGAGTTGACCATAGATATTGCAATTTAATAACAAACGTCATGTTGTTAACGTTACCTATTGTTACTTAGTGGTCATTCAGCTAAGTTCTGAACAAACTTATCACTGCTTGTTTTTGGTGATCGGACGGGAACTGTTGCTTTTAGCAAAACTTAGTAGATCAAAAAGGCTAAGCATAGGTCTGGCACAATGCCGAAAGTATAGGGAATCCAGTGAGAATCAAACTTACTATTTATTTGTTTTTTGATGTTTTTTTTTTGTTGTTGTTGTTTTCTTCTTTCTTTAATAGCATATCCACTTTTGGGGGTTATTAAATGCCAAATCCATCTTGTAGAATAACAATAGTAGTACTATTTAAACTATAGCTGAAAAAAGTATCAAGGGGTTCATGGCTTTCCCAAGAAAGAACAGAATAGCGAAACTGGAGTTCGAACTTGTAACTGCGATCCAGTACTCCAGACATTTCCTAGCAGTGGGCCTGCGAGATTTCCTGGTTGAATATTGTACCACGACAGGGTGCCCTCCTTGTGCAGTAAAATTAAATTCATGGAATATCTCAATCTGACCCCAACAAAATATTCGTCATAAAAGAATGTCCGTTCTTTTTTTAATGGCATATCAACCTTCATGGATTATTTAATTCCAAAATCATCCTTGTAGAATAACAGTCGTGGTACTATTTAAATCATAGCTGTAGGGTTGTAAAGTGTTCATGCCTTTCCAAAGGGCATTAATCCGAAAGTGAACGTGATAGTAGTCCAGTACTTTTGTCATTTACTAGCAATGGGCCGGCGAGATTTCCTGGCTGAATTTTGCACTTCGACAAAGTGCCCTCCTTGGGCAGTAGAATTAAATTCATGGAATATCTTAATTTTGCCCCAACAAAATATTCGTCATAAAAAAATGTCGGTTCTTTTTTTCTACATAAAATGGAGAAAGAAAGAAACTAAATTTTTTATCCTACCTTTATTGCCTTCCTTTTGTCCCTGTCGGCTGGGGCTGTAGAAGACCCCCGCCAATGAGTGTCCTGTTATGACACTAAATAATCTGATAGTGAGGCTCCACGAATGCTGGAGCTTTGGAGAATGTGAAGTACCCCTTTATTGCCATCGCTCCCAGGTCTACTCTAGCCCCGAGTGGTAGCACTTGATAGGGTCCTACTAAACAGTGTACTTATGCTAAACTGAATTGTTTAAAATAGAACTGATAATATGTATAAAATGTTTTTGGCATTAAATAGCCTACAATGGTTGATATGCCATAAAACCAAATCAAGCCAAAAGTCTTTCTTTTTCCTTTCTCTGTTTCTTTTTTTTTTTTTTTCACTTCTTTTCTTTTCTCTTCCAATTTCTTCCCATCTCTCTCTCTCTCTCTCTCTCGTTTTTTTTTCTCCCGTCATATCTGATTTTTCTTCCTACCCTCTACTACCACACCTTCCTTACTTCCACCAGTCCGCATCGTCACCTGCGGGCAACCAATGCTATTTATAATCACCAGTTAAGATTTTCACTGAACGGAACAATCCCATTATCGAATTTGCATTCACGTTTCCCCATCCGCCCTATATGCCCACCTCTGCCACCATCTTGGCAACCACAGACGCCGCTGCTTCTGCTACTGTTGCTTCTGTTTGTTATCAATGATAGCAACGACAATGCTCCTTGTTGCAGACGATAGAAAGAAAGACCGGCTAAAAGATTTTTTTAAAAAGATAATACGGGCAAATTGAAAGATAATTAAAAAGAGAGATATCAGGAGAAAAATTCAGCGAGAAGCGGAGGGTAACTGAGTGAGATAATGAAGATAGAGTGATGTTGGTGGAGGCAGTAGTGATACCTGGGATAAGAAAGGGCGCAGAGAGAGAAGTGGGGGGAGTAAAAAGTGAAAATATAATGATTAAAAAAGATTTTGTTGAAGAACGTTAAGAATACAGTTCTAAAAGAGAAAGAAAAAAAGATGATGATGATTCTTGAAACATTTCGTCGGCAACAAAGAGAGAAAAGTGTTTCATGGCGGGAAAAAATAACAGAGAAAGCTGGAAAAAAATTCAATGATTTGTAAAATATAGAAAGATATAGTCAAAATGGGCATGATATTTGTAATATGTATTTTTAAAAGTACGTAGACGGGGAGCGATTCTGTGAGCAAGCTTGCTAGATAGATTCAAATCCGGCTGAGATAGATGGATAGATGGATAGATAGATCCAAACCCGTCTAAGATAGATTGATGAATCCAAACCCGACTAAGATAGATAGATACATGGATCCATCCATCCAAAACCGGCTAAAATTGTGAGATAGATAGATCCTAACCCGTATAAGACAGATAAGTAGATCCAAATCTGGCTAAGGATAGATGGATCAATCCATCAAAAACCGGTTAAGATAGATAGATAGATAGATAGATAGATAGATAGATAGATAGATCCAAACCCGTCTAAGATAGATAAATAGATCCAAATCTGGCTAAGGATAGATGGATCCATCCATCCAAACCCTGCTAAGATAGATAGATTGATAGATAGATAGATAGATCCAAACCCGGCTAAGACAGATAAATAGATCAAAATCCCGCTTAGGATAGATAGATAGATAGATAGATAGAAAACGAAGAGAAAAGGAAACAAAAAAAAAGAAAAAAGAAAGGGTATCCTATATTTGACATTTGCATGCATCCAGTGGCAAGACTCCATTTCTGGAGTTCTTCCAAGAAGAAAGTCAGCCCGTTATTACCATTACTCCTAAGCTTGCAATGAACCAGTGTTAGTTCTGCATGAAAGTTATCTGTATTGGATAAGAATACTTGATACATTATATCTGTAATAGTAGGAAAAATATGAATTCAAACCAGCTGCATTCCCTTTAAAATTGGCCCTGTGTAGCATCTTGCTTGTATAGCAGGGATTATAAAAATACACACACAGATAGATCTATTTATCTGTCATACGGATTAGGATCTATCTATCTATTTATTTTGGAGGTGCCCGTGGTGTAATGGTTATCGTCGTAGGAATTGGAGACGGCGATATGAGTTCAAATCCTGGACGAGACTGATTGCATTTCACGTAGCACTAATACCCTTGGGAAAGCTATGAATCAAATTATTCTTCCTCCAGCTATGGGTAAATAGTAGGGCAGACTAGGTTCTTCAGCCTTGGTGAGGCAACTAGTCTAGGAGAAGGACAACTCTGAATTCAAACCTGTTAAACTCCGCTTAAAAAGTTACCTTGTTTCATATCCTGCTCGAGTGGGTTGGTAAATATGATATGATAAAAATACACACACACACGCACATATATTTATCTCTCTCTCTCTCTATATATATATATATATATGTATAGATAGATATATGTGTGTGTGTGTCTATATACATGTGAGTGTGTGTTTATTTCCGTCGAATAGTAGTGCTCGCCACAGAAAACTTCATGCAACAGACTTCTAGTTTTCATAATATTCTTTAGGTTTTATAGCAACTAATCAGAAACCTTTATACCAACCTATATCATTTTTATTTCTCTTTCTATTATATATATATATATATATATATATATATATATATATATATATATATATATATATATATATATAATGTCTGCTTATTTTGTGACGGCTACATTTTCTTATATTTTTATCCGAGAGTTTCAGGGTGATAGATTTTGGTAATAAATAATGCCTAATTATACTCATTTTGATTGTATAATGTTCCACTAGACATAATGAAATTTTAAAATGATAAACATTGCATATAAACTTTTTCAATGTGTACTTGTTTATAGGTTGTACTATATATATATCTTCTCGTGAATTGAGCCCTCCGGTAGCCGATGACATATATGCAAAAAGTTATACGTAAAATTTCCTTCTCTTACGGTGACGTTGGTACTGGTGTAAGTTATGCGAGTGATGTTAGTCAGCCGGGTTTTGATCTCGACTTGAAGCATTTCGCTGGTTTAGCCACACAGAGGAGTTGTGATATAACGAAACAGTTTGTCTGTAGATATATATATATATATATATATATATATATATATATATATATATATATATATATCTGTCTGTGCATATATATATATATATATATATATATATATATATATATACGGAATACTGTTCATAGAATTACGTGAACATGTGAGTATACATTTTCTCAAAACTCTATAAGTACACGCATTTGGACTTGTATTAATATGAAATTATGTGTGCATATATATGCGCATGCGTGAGTGTGGCGTTTTCTATCGACAACAATTTTTTTTATTACTCTTTTTTTTTAATGTTTGTTACTATCAAAGGCAAATATATTGAATGTGTTTTAAAAATGAACTGAAAACTTCTATAGAAATTCTGGCTGGAAATACAACCGGATATTTCCTTTGCCTGAGTGAACTCGTTTGATAGAAAAGGAAGACTTGTTGTTTCGAACAGTTATTGGAGTCTATTTTGAGAGACAGGTTTGTTCTCGACTTTACAGACATAATGAAAAAACAACATCGCCAGTATTTTATAAGTGAGTACTAAATAAACAACAGACCGATTATATATATATATATATATATATATATATATATATATATATATATATATATATATAAAGTTAAGATCTTAATAAGTCTGGACCCAAGCCCACAGCAATTTTGTTAAATCTTCCGTCAAGAAAAAAATGTAAAAAGTTTTTTCTTTCTTGATAAATGGCAGAATTCGGTCGTGAGTAAGATCTTATATATATATATATATATATATATATATATATATATATATATATATATATATTGGGAGTGTGGTATGGATGGAAGGTAAAAATGCACGTCAAGACATAAAATATGCACGTACAAAACTATATATGTGTAACACCTCTACTGGAATATTGCGTCAGAATATAGTAAGAACTCTTCTCAGTCATTTTATCGAGCTATCTACTTTAGAAACACACACACACACACACACACACACACACTCTCTCTCTCTCTTTCTCTCTCTCTCTCTCGCTCGCTCGCTCTCTCTCTATATATATATATATATTTCAGTGAACATTATAGACACTTTTTGTCTACATATTTTTTTGTTAATCCTTTCGAGTTGCCGTATCGATCTTATGATATTCGGCGGGAATTTGTTAATAAACCTTCTAGAATTAGTTATTTCTCAAGTACTTTCTGCCCAACCTTGGGCTATCATCAGGGAAGTGTGTATTACAAAAGAGATGTAACTATTTTGTAAGAATGGGTGTTTGTACTGGTATATTGATTAGTGTTTACTTTTAGAATTTTGATACACCAGTATAAAGGCTCATTCTTACAAAGGAGTAATGTACATACAAAAGTTACATCACTTTTGTAATGAACCCTTCCCTGATGATGGCCTAAGGTTGGGCAGAAAGTACTTGGGAACTAACTAATTATGAAACCAACTCCCGCCGAATATCATAAGATCGATACGGCACCTAAAAAAAAATGTCTATAATGATCAATCAAATGAAGAAATATTGCCCATTCATATATATATATATATATATATATATATATATATATATATACCTCTTAGTCGGATTATCATCCTAGAGCTCTTGTCTGATGATTTCATAGGCGAGAAACACAGTCACTAAGTGGAAGTGACTCTGTGACTACCCTATTCTAACATATGCTTTGTCGCTAATATTGAGTAGTCATTATTTATACTCATTGCATAAAAGAGGGTTGGGTCATAAATAATTTTTGTTTTAGTAAAATATTATTTATTCAGGAATAATTTAACACGGAATTAATTTTAGTCAACTGTATATTCACCATCATTTTTATTCACGCTTTCTCACTTATCAGCTAGCTTGTTGATTCCTACCAAATTAAATTCAACTGGTTTCGAGCTCAAGAAATTTTCAAAATTTTGTTATAAAAAAGAAGCACAACGTTTCTCTAATTCACGAGTGCGAGGAATTTTCTTGGATGATTCAATAGGTTCACCAGATTTTGGTCGATTATTTATTTAATTCAGTTGGTAGTTAGTTGAATTTTGGTTTGAGCGTATCTGACTCCGTTGGTTTTCTTCTTGCCCCAATTAATTCGATGGCTTCTTCAATGTCTGTAGAAGGCTGCAAAAGAATTCCTCAAGGAAGGAAGAAAAGAGAACAAGATACCTTTTAAATTTCAACTTTATTTCTGGGTTTTCACTCGGCTACTCTGCAGCTAGGAATGTATACCTAGACTATTTGAGAACATTCGTTTCTCCCAAATAGTGCGTTGAAAGGCACAAGCCGTTTTTGTGGTTGATTAGTCCAAAGACGGTGCTTTATATTGTTGATTTCGGCGGTGTTAGCTCGCAAGACATAGTGTCAGGCTACTAAACCTACTCAGCCATATGTTTGCTGCTAGCGACTGCGTGAAAGAGTGCCCTTTCCGTCTGAGTGAGGTCGAGTATCTCCTTTTCGTAGGGACGGTTCCTTTTATCACGCATGTGTCGCCCCTACTTTCTGTCCGGGGCTTCTGGAATTTCTGCACTTTCTGAAGGTTTTTTGTACTATTTTTGTTTTTTCTTTCTGCTACAATTTTCATGAAAACGTTGCTGCTGTTGTCTGCATTGAGTTTAAAAACTCAAAATAGATCATTTCGTTATGATCCCACCATACACACAACATAAATTTTCTTCTCTGAACCTCCGCCTTTTGGGAGGGTTATCGAGACACATCCTCGTCAATCCACTGCCTTTTGCGTTGAGTATTAGTCACCGGTAATGATGTTCTTGAGGAACTGGTCTTTTCAAGAAGACTTGTCACTATAGATATTCCATCTTTCTTATTCTTTTCACTAAAAGTATAGGGAAGCCAGGCACCCAGTTTGTTCTTGCCCAGTCGGCTGGAGTTGTAGAATACACCGACTGCACCTCTGGAGAGAGGTAACACCCCACAACGAGTGTCCTGGATATGACACTAAACAATCTGATGGTGAGGTTCCAGTAATGCTGGAGCTTTGGGGAATACGGAGCATCCCTTCATTGCCATTGCTCCCAGATCCACTCTGGCCCGGCGTGATAGCACCTGATTGGGCCCTATCTATGGGTTAAATAGAACTAACGGCATACTTATGCTAAAGTAAACTGTTTGACTAAACTGAATAGCTTGAAATAAATGTTTTTGACAATTAAACCGTACCTACATTTAAACTGTCTGCTTATGAGAAACAGAATTATTTGAAAAAGAACTGTTTTTGACGTTGAAACTGTTTTTACACTAAACTGATTTATTTAACATAGAACTGTTTTAACATTTAAGTGTGTGTAAACAAAATATGTACTTATACAAAATGAATTAGTTGGATTAGAACTCTTTGAATAAACTGAATAGTTTGAAATAGAAAGGTTTTTGACAATTAAACTGTGCACTCATGCTAGACTGAATTGTTTGAAACAGAACTGATTATTTACATAAAAATGGATTTGGTGTTAAATAACCGACAAAGGTTGATATGTCATAAAACCCAACCAACCAACCAACCAACCAGTTCGCTTTTCTTATCTTTTTCAAGTGGCAATAGATCGTAGATTGGGGTATGTTGAGGTCAAAGGCTAATCCCTGAGCACTTTTGCGCAAATCCACTGATTCTTTTAAAATATCTTCATCGACTGTCCTGATGAGCATCCTAGCCCGGGTTCATCTCTTAATGACGCATCACCCGGAGGAAATTTTGAAAACTAGTTTTGGACTTTGCATTCAATAACGACTTCTTGGCCATAAACACTTGTAATTTTCTTGACTGTTTCTGTGGCGTTTTTGTGATTCTTAAACTCTCACAATATTTCACTTTTATTTTGCATATTCAGTTCCTCTATTTTCTGGACATGAGATCATAGATTAAATTATGATGTACATTCATTAATTACTCAAATAAGAATGACCGATGAGTTGGCGACCATAGTCGAGGGCGACCCGAAGGCTCCCTTTTCGATAGCTACTATACCAAGGTGTAGGGAAGGGCGCTACTCCTTTCCCAGGATTTTTCCACTTTACCCTTGATCCGTACCTTATAATGCTGATTGTTAAGCAAGGAGGCATCAAGTACCATTTTTAAAGTCTTTGATATGACTCGACCTGGGATTGAACCCAGGTCTGCCGGGCCATTGGCGAATTTGAAATGCATTGTTACAACTTGATTTTAAAAAGGAGAAAGTATTAATAACTCAAACAAATATATATATATATATATATATATATATATATATATATACAGTATATCACAAAAGTGAGTACACCCCTCACATTTCTGCAGATATCTAAGTATATCTCTTCATGGGACAGCACTGACAAAATGACACTTTGACTTAATGAAAAGTAGCCTGTGTGCAGCTTATATAATAGAGTTAATCTATTTTCCCCTCAAAATAACTCAAAATATAATCATTAAAAGCTAAACCCCGGCAAACAAAAGTGAGTATACCCATAAGAAACTACACCCCTAAATGTCCAAATTGAGTTTTGCTTTTTTTTCCCTCCAAAATGTCATGTGACTCATTAGTATTACAAGGCCCATGTGTTACTAGGCCCATGTGTGCATAGGGAGCAGGTGTGTTCAAATTTGTAGTGCAGATCTCACATTCTCTCAAACTGGTCACTGAAAGTTCCAACATGGCACCACATGGCAAAGAAATCCCTGAGGATCTTAAAAGACGTATTGTTTCGCTACATGAAGATGCCCAAGGCTACAAGATTGCCAACACCCTGAAACTGAGCTGCAGCACATTGGCTAAGATCATCCAGCGTTTTAAAAGAGCGGGGTCCACTCAGAACAGGTCTCGAGTAGGTCGTCCAAAGAAGCTGAGCGCACGTGCTGAGCGTCACATCCAAATGCTTTCTTTGACAGATCGGCGTAGGAGTCCTGTCAACATTGCTGCAGAGATTGAAGAGGTGGGGGTCAGCCTGTTAGTGCTCAGACCATACGCCGCACTCTACATCAAATTGGTGTGCATGGCTGTCACCCCAGGAGGAAGCCTCTTCTGAAGATGATACACAAAAAAGCCTCCAAACAGTTTGCGGAAGACATGTCAACAAAGCACATGGATTACTGGAACCATGTCCTATGGTCTGATGAGATGAAGATTAATTTGTTTGGTTCTGATGGCTTCAAGCATATGTGGCAGCGACCAGTTGAGGAGTACAAAGATAAGTGTGTCATGCCTACAGTCAAGCATGGTGGTGGGAATGTCATGGTCTAAGGCTGCATGAGCGCTGCAGGTGTTGGAGAGTTATATTTCATTGAGGGAAATATGAACTCCAACATGTACTGTGAAATGCTGCAGCAGAGCATGATCCCCTCCCTCTAGAAACTGGGTAGTAGGGCAGTGTTCCAGCATGTCAATGACTCCAAACACATCTCCAAGACGATCATTGCTTTACTGAAGAGACTGAGGGTAAAGGTGATGGACTGGCCAAGCATGTCTCCTAACTTGAACCCAATAGAACATCTTTGGGGGATCCTCAAGCGGAAGGTGGAGGTGTGCAAAGTTTCAATTATCAGCCAGCTCCGCAACGTCGTCATGGAGGAGTGGAAGAGCATTCCAGTGGCTACCTAGGATGCTCTGGTAAACTCCATGCCCAGGGGAGTAAAGGCAGTTCTGGATAATGATGGTGGCCACGCAAAATATTGACAATTGATATGGTGTATGTTAATATTCACAACTTTCCCTAAGGGGTGAACTCGCTTTTGTTGGCAGGGGTTTAGCTTTTAATGGTTATATTTTGAGTTATTTTGAGGGGAAAATAAATTAACTCTATTATATAAGCTGCACACAGACTACTTTTCATTGTGTCAAAGTGACATTTTGTCAGTGTTGTCCCATGAAGAGATATACTTAAATATTTGCAGAAATGTGAGGGGTGTACTCATTTTTGTGATACACTGTATATGTATATAATTTCTTTTGTTCATCCAAAGATTTGGTATAATTTGCTTTGGTTTTGTCGCATATCAACCATTGTAAGTTATTTAATGCCAAATATATTTTATGCATATAAAAAGTTCTATTTCAAAGAATTCAGTTTAGTATAAGTTTAATTTTTTGTTTACAAACATTGGTTTGGTTTGGTTTCGTTTTATGGCATATCAACAATTTTAAGTTATTAATACCAAATCCATTTTTAAACATATAAACAGTTCTATTTCATACAATTCAGTTAAGTATAAGTATAGTTTTTGTTTACATACAGTTGAATGTCAAAACAGTTTAGCGTTAGTACACTTTCAATGCCAAAAACAGTTCTATTTCAAACAATTCAGTTAGGCATAAGTACGCAGTTTAAATGACAAAACAGTTCTATTTCAAGTAATTCAGTTTTGCATAAGTATGCAGGTTAAAAATTAAAACAGTTCTATTTCAACTAATTTAGTTTAGCGTAAGTACACTGAGTACTTCTATTAAACCCATAGATAGGACCTTATCAGGTGCTACCTCTCTGGGTCAGAGTGGAACAGGGAGCAATAGCAATGAAGGAGCGTTTCACATTCCCCAAAACTCCAGCATTACTAGAACCTCATCATCAGATTGTTTAGTGTCATATCCAGGACACTCGTTGCAGGTGCAGAGAAGCAATCGGTGTATTTTACAGTTCCAGCCGACTGGGCAAATGTAATATTCAATTACATCAATTATGTCGAATTGCAATACTTGAAAACATTTCATCGTTTGCAAACAAATAGAATTATAAGTGTTAGATAATAATATTTGCAACTATTTAACTGTGTGCAAACAATAGCAATATCTAATTGTGTGGAAACAAATTAAAATACAAATTCGTCTCTTACAAATTATATAAGTATATTCATTTAACTGTGTGCAAGCAAATGTTTGATTTTAAATTAAATAGTTTGTGTTACATAGCAACAATTAAAACCATTTAACATTACCCTATCGTTAAGGTCTTTTTTTTTTTTTTTTGGCTCAGTCAGCTGGAGCCATAGAATACACCAACTGCCCCTTCTCAATGAGTTCCCTTTATATGACACTAAACAATCTGATAACGAGGCTCCAATCTTGGATCTTTGGAGAATATGAAGTACCCCTTCATTGCCATCACTCCCAGATCCACTCTGAAAGTATATTCGTTTAACTGTGTGCAAGCAAATGACTGATGTTAAATTAAAAAGTTAGTGTTACATAGCAACACATAAAACCATTTAGCATTATCCTACCGTTAACCTCTTTTTTTTTGGCCCAGTCAGCTGGAGTCATACAATACACCGACTGCCACCTCCCAACGAGTTCCCTTTATACGACACAAAACAATCTGATAACGCACCCCAATCTTGGAGCTTAGGAGAATGTGGAATACCCCTTCATTGCCATTACTCCTAGATCCACTCTGACCCTATGTGGTAGCACCTGACAGGCTCTCCATGAAGCGTACAGAACTGTTTGACTTTTAAACTGAATACAAGCAAATGACTTATGCCAAAATGAATTGTTAAAAATAGAAATGTTTGATCATTTAACTGTATTTAAACAAATGACTGATATTTAATTGAATTGTTAGTGATGCATTGTAATATGTTAAATTAATTGTTAGAAATAAAACTCTTTGATCATTTAACTGTGTGTGTCTACAAAATGTGTTTACAAATCATATATTTAATATATATATTTCATCATCATCGTGTCGTGCCATCGGCACGGATATCCCTGACCCTTTCTACCCACTAATCCCTATCGTTTATCGCTTCCGGTAGGTCCTCAGGGTTACACCCCGTATCTTAACAGAGCTGCTGCATGTAGGTTCGAGCTGGTCGCCCTGCTTTTGCTCGGCCATGTGAAGAGGTCCATAGGAGTACATCACTTATGAGCACGTTCCTACTTCTCCAGCATTGTCCTGCATGTCTGTTTCGTTTAATTTGGATAGTTTTCGTGATGGGAGGTACTATTTACCCAACCCCTCCGCTCGGGCAGGATATGACACAAGGTCAATTTTTAAGCGGAGTTTAACAGGTTTTGAATTCAGAGTTTTCCTTCTCCTAGACTAGTTGCCTTACCAAGGCTGAAGAACCTAGTCCGTCCTACTATTTACCCATAGCTGGAGGGAGAATAAGGGGGTTCATACCTTTCCCAAGGGTATTTGCCCGAAAGTGAATATAATAGCGCGACTGGAGTACGAACTCGCGTACTACGATTCCGCAGTTCATCGCTTTAACCATTACACCACGAGGACACCCCATTTTCGTGATGGGAGGTGAGTGGCCGTATAGCGGCTGCTTTGAGGGGTGTTGCCTCCAGGACCTGTTCTATATTGCTCACAGCATTCTTGTGTAGTTGCTGTCAAGCTTTTTTTCCATCCGTTTAGTTAGCGTCCATGTAGTGCATCCATATAGCAGTATCGACACAATCGCAGCTTGGAAGAAACTGCGTTTCATTTTATCGGTCCCGGATTTGGCTTGGAATGACCTACTGGGTATCTCAAAATAGATACAACCCATTAATATGATAATGATTTTTTATTGAAACAAGCGCAATGGCGGTCGTTTTAAACGTGTCTTGTACAAAATGCATCCTTTGAGCGAGAGACATCAAAGTTTTTTAAAATTATTATATCAATTTTCAGAGCATGCATTTTTTTTTTTTAGTTTCTGGTCTGAGTAATAAATCCTTATCATATTAATGGGTTGCCTCTATTTTGATACAGTTTTGAATGATTTTGTCTCCAAATAAGTAGTGAGCCAAAATATTTTTCCCCTCTTGTCCAAGGTATTATGATCGAGGATTAATAGTTGTTATAGTATGTTATTTTCTAATCTGAAACAAAAAAAACCACAACATTATAAGTAGTTGAGTTGTAAGAAATCACATGGGTCCCATGTATATTGAGACACCCTGTACAATGTTTGATATGCCATGAACACCAACCAACCAACCGTCCAACCAGCCAACCAAATCATATCTAAGATAGATAGATAGATAGATAGATAGGTTGAGGATTAGGCATTAAATAACCCACAGGGGTTGAAATGCTATAAGGGAAAACCAAATGACCAACCTACCAACATCAATAACTCAACGGATTAATCACTGAGATCGACCACCAAATCCTGAAGCAAAACACTTCCTAATTGTTCCAACCAAACTTTAGCTTTCCTCTAAATCCAAGATAAGTCATGCCCAACTTACAACAGAACAAAATCAACTGATAATATCAACCCCACCGCCGTCATCTCAACCCAGAGAACCCTCAATATCAAGAACAAAATCACAAAAAACGCCTGAGAAACCAAATATCAAAGAAGACCTTTCAAACAAAAACAATGTAACTCCTAAGGGTCAAAACACAATAAAAACAAAACCCGAAATAAATCCATGGATATTGAAAAAATTGACATGAATGCAAACATAAAATTAATAGATATATAGTTTGGTTTTGGGTTGTTTTCTTTCTTTAATGACATATCACCCTTCGTGGGTTATTTAATGCCAAAGCCATTATTCTAGAAGAATAGCAGTGATGCTATTTAACCCATAGATGGGAAGATAAGGGGGTTCATGCCTTTCCCAAGGATATTTGTCTGAAGTGAATGTATAAACGTGACAGGAGTTTGAACTCGCTTACTACGATTCCGTAGTGCAGTGCTTTAACCCTTACACCACGAAGAGAGACCCCCAATCGATAGAAGACAATTATATCTATAAGATACGCCAATGACAGACGATCTACAACGCCTGCATCTATGAAGCAAAATTGCTGTGGTTTGGTTTCTTTATTTAATAGCATATCAACCTTAAGGGTTATTTAAAGATAAAAGCCATCTTAGCAGAACAGTAGGCATATTATCTAAACCAGTGGTTATCAAACTTTTTTGCCACACCCCACTTCACCACTGGACCAACATGCCAGCGCCCTCCTCTTCCAACGAACGCCAGAACGACGGTAATGTTAAATGTCATAAGAATTGGTTGATTCTTCAATCACAAACAGTTTGAAGAGTATAAAAAACAGAGCTTAAGGCAACCCGAAAGGGAAGGGGAGAAGAAATGAGAAATAAAAGTAACGGAGTTAATAAGGGGTCAGAAGGTTTAACGTCGCAGCGAGGAAAACGGGAAGTAAACAAAGGGGAAAGCGGTGACCAGGAGAAAATTGTCCCTTACGAAGAGAGTTCTGGATATGGACGTGACACGTACGTCTAATTGCAGCGACTGGGGGACGCTTAATTAAATCGCCCCGTTTTTCCGGCCTTTCTACCAACACCAACGTCACATTTTACTGTAATTACTCCAACGGCCCCTTCACAATTTCAACGCTCCCATCCGACTGTTTATTCGCCAGCGCACCTCTGAAAGTTCATATCGCCCCCCGGGGGGTCGTATTTTTCACCTAATTTTGGTCAACTTTTTTGATAATAGCCACTAAAAAAAGGTTGCTATAAAATCGTGTGTATACGAGGATCATTAAATAAGTTTCCAGACTTTTTTTTGTATGGGCAATTTTATTGATAGTACACACATGAAACTCAACTGCCTTCCGAAGTAATCGCCTCCGGCTGCAATGTACTTGTTATACCGTTCCAACAACTTCGGGAAAGCCCCATGGAAGTCCTCTTGTGTGAGCGTGTCAATGACCTTCGTCACAGCCTCTTTTATATCCTCAATTGTCTTATAATGACAGCCACTAAGCTTAGGGAATAACCAAAAGTCACAGGGACCAACGTCTGGACTATAGGGAGGCTGAGGAACCGTCTTGATGCCCATCTTAGTCAAATAGTCTGTGACAAGGATGGAGTTGTGGACTGGTGCATTGTCCTGCTGGAAATGCCACGGAGCCGATTTGAAGAGTGCTGACCTCTTCCCTAAGAACCTCTTCCTGAACTCCCTAAAAACCTCAACATAGTATTCCTTGTTGACTGTGTGTCTAGTGGGAACCCAGTGCATATAGATCATGCTAGTGCTGTCAAAAAAATGGATCATCAAATGTTTGTGGGTGGATATACTCTGTCTGGCCTTCTTGGGTCTGGGAGAGCCAGCATGCTTTCACTGGGAACTCTGTCTCTTGGTCTCTGGGTTATAGCAGTAGATCCAGCTTTCATCGCATGGCATTTTTTCCAAGTTTAAAACAAAATTTTATTGCATATCGTTCTTCTAAAGTATCCTCACGTCCAGGTTGCATTTTTGAAATTCACCAGCTGTGACAATCAGGCTTTAGTAGGGTGTATTCCAATTGCTGCTGTAGCTGTTCATTTGAAGCTAAAATCATAAAAATTAGTCAGTCATCTCATAAGATGTATAGCAATAAGATACTGAATTTTCAAGAGTCTACGACAATTTTAAATGCCTGTACAAAAAAGTCTGGAAACTTATTGAAGACACCCCGTATAATAAAAAAAGACAAGATTCGGCATTAAATACCCACAAGGGTTAATATGTCATTAAAAACTAACTCATAATCTTAGTTATTTTGTTTAGTTTTCATTTATTTATTCATTTATTTGTTTATTTATATTGCCCTCTGACTCAATCCTGGTATCTGCCGGCTATCTTAACGATAAATATGAACTGAATTCATCCTTTGTACCTTAAAGAGCTTTATCCGCCCTGTGTCAGGAACAACAGCGACAATCTTAGAAAGTAAAAAAGAAAAAAAAACTTTCATCCAATTCCATTCAACCATGCAAATCAGACGAGTTTTGAAGCTTGATACTTGATAACTGCTGCATAATCAGATGGAGTGAATGCGTTTTCCATCTTGGCCGGTCACTCAGAACTATTGCAGTCGGCAACCTAATATCTAAATAGCAGATTCTCAACAAAAAAAAAAAAGAAAAGAAAAAGAGAACCAACGAATATGGCGTTTGATATTTATCCAACCTCTCACTAGACCGAATTTGACACAAGGTCATTTTATTGTGAGGGCACCAATGTCGAAGGTGTTTGAAACGTTCTGACCAATATAAACGAAATAATATAACAGAAAAATTATCATTTGAGCCTATTTATAAGATAGTCATCATCATCAGTGATCCTGCAGGACGGATTCCCTTAACCCCCCCTCTCTCTCTCTCTCTCTCTCTCTCTCTCGTGTCATCCGTCTCTATCATCATTCGCTCCTCGAAGGTCCTCTTGACTGCATCGAGTGTCTGCATAGAGTTGATATAAGTCTTTTCTTGTCGGCTAACACTGGCATGCTCATGAGCAGAGGTTAATCAAAGAATGTCACTTATGAGTTCGTCTTTAATACTCCAAAACCGCTCAGCATGTCTTGTTAGTCTTATTTGGATGGTTTATAAGATGGGAGGTAAGTGGTCGTATAGTTGCTGTTTTCTTAGATGTTGGTTGGTTGGTTGTTTTGTTTTACAGCGTATCAACTCTTTTTGGGTCATTTAATTCCAAATTAAGTCATTTTGATAAAAGTTTCAAAGAATTTAGTTTAGCATAACTACAGTTTTTCGTTTGCACCCAGTTAAATGTCAAAACAGTTCTATTTCAAAAAATTCAGTTTAACATAAGTATAGTTTTTTGTTTACGCTCAGTTAAATGTCAAAGCTCAATTTCTAACCATTCAGTTTAGCATAATTACACATTTTAAATCTATTTGACCCATAGATAGGACCCCATCAGGTGCTACCACTCCGGGCCAGAGTGGACTTTAAAGATATGGCAATGAAGAGGTGTTCCGCATTCCCCAAAGCTCCAGCATTACTGGAACCTCACCATCAGATTGTTCATATCCAGGACACTCGTGGGGGGAGGGGGAGTCTTACTCCTCTGCAGAGATGCAGTCGGTGTATTCTACAACCCCAGCTGATTAAGCAATCAAGGATGTTCTTTCCAGAATTTATTCAAAACAGCACTGCACATTGATAAATAAATTACTATGACCAGAAAATCCGACGTACACTTACACACGGAAACACTGGACAGCTGCTTCGACCTTATTATGACTCATTAGCAGTGAATATCGAGATCTCCACCACAAGATATCAAACCAGCGACCACAGATAACAGAGCCAAAACTCTACAACTTAGCCAACAATACATATCTCACTCAAGTGAGCCAAATCAACTAGTCATGGTAATAGCGCGGCCAATTAACGTAAATATGTCTTGCAAGTTACATCCGTACTCTTTACAGAGGACACGGTCACCTCCAGGGCCACGTCTTCCCAATTATTATAAAAAGAAAATGCCTGTGATGTAATGGTTTTCGTCGTAGGAAATGGACACGGCGATACGAGTTCAAATCCTAGACGTGACTGATTGCATTTCACATGGCACTAATACCCTTGGGAAAGGTATGAATCCAATTATTCCCCCTCCAGCTATGGGTAAATAGTAGGGCAGACTAGGTTCTTCAGCCTTGGTGAGGCAACTAGTCTAGGAGAAGGAAAACTCTGAATTAAAACCTGTTAAACTCCGCTTAAAAATTGACCTTGTGTCATATCCGGCCCGAGCGGAGGGGTTGGGTAAATATGATAAAAAGAAAATGTAGACCTATATCCTTGCCCGTGGGGTCATAATAATTGCACGGAGGCGTATTTCTAATCTTCTCAAGAAGACATGGTCCTGGAGGTGATCGTGTCCTCTGTAAAGAGTACGGATGTAACTTGCAATACATTTAGATTAATTGGCCGCTCAATTACCGTGACTAGTTGATTTGGCGTCATGTGTGTGCGATATGATTGTAGCGTGTCTGCTCTGGAATTTTTGGACGCTGGTTCGATCTGCAGGGGTGGAGATCACGTTATACACTGCTGATGAGACCTAATAAAATCGAAACAGCTGTCCAGTGTTTCCGTATTTCGTACGTAAATGTGCGCCGGACTTTTTGGTCATTGTAATTCAATTCACAATATAATTCCTCTAAGATCTAGAAGCATAGTGCATTCTAATGTAGATAGTGCATCTATACAGTAGTATTGACACAGATACAGTTTAAAATATATATATATATATATATATATATGTAAATATATATATATATATATAACTATATATATATATATATATATGCATACATAAATATATAAATATATATAACTATATGCATGCATTCATATATATCCATACTTGTCTATATATATATATATATATATACCAGGGTGGGCGAAAAGTCCATAGGCTGATAAATTTATATGATCATGTCATATCTGCTGTTGATGAATCTTTACACCAATGGGATCCAAGCACTGGAACACTAATAGAATAAATGTAAATCACATGAGGGTCTCTGTTCAAAAAATAAATCTCATATGGCCACATTCAACGAGAGTATCTTCATTAGCCTATGAACATTTCAGCTAACCCTTATATATATATATATATAACTGTCGAAAGTAGTTTGGTTGTAACCATAACTATATATATATATATATACATTCATGTCGTTGTAACTGCCAACCTACTTCCGACCCTCGTATATATATATATATATATATATACTCATGCTGTTGTAACTAACTACTTACTTTCTTCTTCAGTTTTTGACAGATGTCATATTAAGGGGCGGAGAAAGATGGATAGACTAAGATAAGTGAAATCTACCCCAACCTATTTATACCAATACACATCTGCTTTTACTACACATGTGAGCAAGCGAACTGGGGAAGGGAATTAATTTGTAGTACACCAGCTCTCCCAAGTCCTACCCTACCGTACTCTTTTAATCTTTTGCTGAAATTAGCAGTGGTTGGTGTAGACATCATCACGTACATAAGTAGCTTAGCAATGCACAGCTGTTCATTTAACGTTTTAATTTTTAAATTAAATTTATCTTTTAATTTAAATAATGACTCTTAACACTTCTTAACCACGCCTGATAGATAGATAGATTATTGACCATATAGAAATGTAATCTCTCAGATAAATTAAAACACGAATTCTTCCAAACTGTAGCCATGTTAGTACTATTCTATCGTTACACCAGATGGTACAGTCATTACGAAGTGCTTAAAGAAAAAGCTTTATGGGTAGTAAATAAGGATGCAACATGTTGTTTTAAATAAATCCTGGATGCAGCACCTATTAAACAAACAGTTGTACGGCCACTTGCCTCCATAAACCACCCAAGTACGAAAAACAAGATATGCTCATCAGTAAAGTTTTCCTGCGGGCTCCGATACATGGACACACCAGTTCTGTGCGGACACTTGATGCCGTCTAAATGGACGGTCATTAGCGATGACTGCTAGAGACGAATGGCGAGAGATTGTCGAGAGTTGGTGTTAAAACGATGAGGAGAATATATCATCATCATCATCAAGTAGTGTTGCTAGCTCGGATTTCCCTGATTCTCTCTCACCATTCGTCCCTATCATTCATCACTCTCGGCGGGTCTTCTAGACTACATCCTGTCTGTTAATTTAGAATTAGTTGTCTTGTAAAAGCAATTAAGGGGAAAGCCGAGAAATAAAGACACGTGGGCAATTTTTGAATAAACCAAAGGAAATGTACCATTTGTAAGGAAGATTAGAACGAAGAAAGTCCACAATGGAAGCAAAGAAGAAGAAGAAGGAGAAAGAAAGACAAAAGAAAAAAGAAAAAGAAAAAAGAAAAAGAAATATTCAGATTTTAACAAATTTAAAACTTTAATTAATTTTTTAAAACTGTAAACATAAAATTAGAAGCCATGGGAAACAGCATGGCGGACGTGGAGTAAGGTGGAGGAACCCAAAGTTGAGTCAACCGCACGCTTCACCTGATGCTAGGCGAAAGAAGAACCCCACAGGTGAAAGGCCAGGATCAAATAGTTCAGTTAGATAACTACTGCTACTCATATGTAAGAGTGGCATCTATTAATCAGATAAAAAAACAGTCAATGAAAGATTACCATAACTCAAATTCAAGTATGTGACCAAACTGCAGTGCCCATTGAGCGGGAAAACAGGTAAGATAAGAGCTCTGGCCCCAGTGTTCGAAAAATCAGCAACAAAACTCAACCTCAAATTCAAACAAAATGTACGCTCCCCCATGGGGTGGTTGAGCAGTCTGGCGAAGGAATTTTCGGCTGTCGCTCACACAATGCAAAGCTCTTCGAACGAATTGAGCATTCTGGTAGCCGATAAGGTATAAAAACTTAAACAAACGAACGCTTCTGCTGCTGTTGCAACATAATACCTTATAATTCCTTAGCCAACGTGGTACGCTTGTTGGCTGAGCGGTCTGATACAAAGTTTAACGTAGAGTTGGGCGAGTTTCGATCCCAGCTTCAAGTGTCCTACGTGTCTAGCCACACGGAAGAGTTGTGATACAAGGAAACAGTCTGTCTGTGTGTTATATCGTCATCTACAGCATCATAACGACACAATAATAAAGACAGACGCAGGAAGACTTCTTTATAAATATATATACCTCTCACTTTATTTGTAAGGGTTCGAAAAGGTTGTGTGGGGTTTTACTGAGAGAGGGAGCTGGAGACCGAACAGAAACTGTAATATTTTGACCTCCACTCTAATGGCCGTCAACGTTGTGTCTTTCTGGGGTCCACTCTGCTGGGTGATGGCTTTCTTTACTGCATCTTGTCAGCAACTTTTCTGGTCCCCAAACTCCATCGGGTTCCCGAGGGCCCCTTCGGCCGGGTGTGGTTTTACCTACCACAACTCGTCTATCTCCGTCTCTAACTCTACTGCAACTGGCAACTCGAACTCGACTGAGTTATATAATAGTTCAACGCTCACTCGATCGCCCACTCGATCTTTGAAATCGCATGTTTGATCGTCATCAAGCGAAAATAACTGTCATGTAGTTCACAGGTCACTCTCTTCCGGTGCATCAGTCTATGAGTGTACCATGGGAATTTTTTTAGCTTGTCCCATTTCATCAGCGAATTTCCGCCCACGCGATTTCCTCTTATAACTGCCATTAGAATGTGTCACCTCCTTCCGGTGCATCACCTTGAAATGGCATTTTTGGTCGGGTCGAAGGTCAAAATATCACATGTGGATGACAATATATTTATATAGTTTGCTATAAATAGAGAGCATTCAGTATCATTGATAGACCATTTATATGATTTACAAAGGTATAAATTATTGCATAAAATACCAGTAGATAAATTAATAATTTTTTTTTTTTTTGACTGAAAGGTTTTTGGAAAAACAGGAGTTACAAATTCTTTTCGTGTAAGAAAAGATAATTATAGTCAGAGCTTAAATTTATGAGAGAAAGTGAAGATTCGTGCGGGAAATATAGCAGATTTTGTTAGCCTAATATCTAAGTGAACATA
Source organism: Sepioteuthis lessoniana (assembly GCA_963585895.1). Taxonomy (NCBI): domain Eukaryota; kingdom Metazoa; phylum Mollusca; class Cephalopoda; order Myopsida; family Loliginidae; genus Sepioteuthis; species Sepioteuthis lessoniana. The sequence continues at coordinate 13,204,265 of OY757929.1, forward strand.
TTTTGTGCGTGTAAAAAATCTATGTGTCAATGTGTCACCATATATATATTTATGCATTACCATCTATAGGGCTGCTCATGATTTTTTTTAATCAGCATACGAAGGCTGTGAGAGGAGTATTAATAAACCTTCGTTAACAATAACATATTCGTTCAATTTAGGATGATTAACTATCGTTCATATGGAAGTCAGACCTGATCGATAAAATAAAACACAGTTTTTTTCCAAGCACCAATCGTATCAATACTGCTATATGGATGCACCATATGAACGCTAACTAAACGTTTGGAGAAAAAGAGATTTGTATTTTTTAAGATTTATTTATTTCGTTATTACATACGTGTATGTTTTCAGCTTGAGAACACATGTGGAACAAGACCATAAGAATGGGGTACTTAATTAGATTTAAATTGTTTGAATGGTCTTCAGTTTTTTATAGGTTTATAACATCTGCAAACATTTGAACAATCAACTATCACCTCCACCAACAGCGTATTTAAGCTGAACTGTATTGTTTAAAATAGAACTGTTTTGACATTAAAACTGCGTACTAATGCTAAACTGAATTGCTCGAAATAGAACTAACGGCATACTTATGCTAAACTGAATTGTTTGATTGAACTGAATTGCTTGAAATAGAAATGTTTTTGCCAATTAAACAGTACTTACATTTAAACTGCGTGCTTATGCTTAACTGAATTATTTGAAATGGAACTGTTTTTTGACATTAAAACTGTATACTAATGCTAAACTGAATTGCTCGTAATAGAACTAACGGCATACTTATGCTAAACTGACTTGTTTGATTGAACTGAATTGCTTGAAATAGAAATGTTTTTGACAATTAAACAGTACTTACATTTAAACTGCGTGCTTATGCTTAACTGAATTATTTGAAATGGAACTGTTTTTTGACATCGAAACTGTACTTACGCTTAACTGTTATATATAACTGCTTAAATAAGCTGAATAGTTTGAAATAGAAATGTTTTTGACAGACTGCGTACTCATGCTAAATTGAATTGTTTTAAATAGAACTGATTATTTACATAAAAATGGATTTGGCTTTAAGTAACCTACAATGGTTGATATGCCATAAAACCCAACCAAGCCAAATCATACATATTAGATATATATGCATAACTAGGATTTGGCATTAAATAACCTACCAAGGTTGATATGCCATAAAACCAAACCAAACCAAACCTCTTTCGCCCATAGCTCACACGGCACATCTAGTTCCGTTACTTTTTAGATTGACCTCTTAATGATGCAATTACGGCAACAACAACAACAATAATAATAAAAATAATGATAATGATAAATTGTCAATAATTGTTATAACAGTTACCTTTTATTACTAATTGACTGGTCCATTAGCTTAGCGGTTAGAGTGTTCGCCAAAGGCTCGGGAGACCGGCGTTCTATCCCAGGTCGAGTCATTCCAAAGACTCAAAAAGTGGTACTTGATACCTCCTTCCGTAACACTCAACATTATAAGGTATGCATCAAGGGTAAAGTGGAGCAATCCAAGGAAAGGAGTATCACCCTTCCCTACACATCGGTGTAGTAGTTATTGAAAAGGGAGCCTTCGGGTCACCCTCGACTATGGTCGCCAACTTACTTTATTATTAGTGATATAATTATTAATGATTAATTTTTATAATGATATTAATGATTTTTACGGTAATTAGAATGACAGTTTTATAAAAGATATATATATATATATATATATATATATATATATATCTTAGGAAATTCATACTAAAAATTTTTAACTAAAGATACGTTTCATATTAGTGTTTATCGCCACGTTTTTCTTGATAAATAAATTAATAAATAGGCAGATTTTTTTCTTAAAATAAAATAAGTTAATTTATTGACAAGTTTTTAGTTGCTGAAGTTTTTATGAGTTTTGTTAAAGATTTTTTTTTCAGATACATAAAGAAATATGACACCAGACGATGGCATTACATCCGGTTTGGACACCAACTTCCAATCTATATATTTGTGTTCCCGCATCTTTCTTTCCTTATTCATGTTTTTTAAATGAGAAAAAAGCCATTGAAAGAATATTTTTATAAATTTTTCCTCTCCTTGGTATGATGGCTATCTGAAGAGGTTGGTGGCTCTTTTGAGTGTCCAGCTGAAATAATTCATAATAGCCATATGACGTTTTGTTTTTACAATAATATATATATATATATATATATATATATATATATAGTATGTTTTTCTTTCGTGTAAATATCAAATAGAATAACACCATAACACGTGACTAGACATAACAATATATACGCTATCTGGCCTCTTTTTTTACCACAGGACGAGTCCCTATGGTGTAATAGCTAAGGTGCTGAAATATGGTCACGAAGAAAGCGGGTTCGAACTCCGGTCGCACTATCGCTTTCTATTTCGGACAAATACCCTCGAGAGAGACATGAACCTCTTTATCCTCCCAGATATGGGTTAAATAGTTCCACAACTGTTCATTTACAAGGATGTCTTTGACATTAAATAACCCATGAAGGTTGATATGCCATAAAAGAAAAGACACTCTTTTACCATATGAGCGTCTGGAGATGATGGAAAAGGCAAGAAATTTAAGCAACCGATTTACTGTGTCCATAATTCTTATATCTACTGATTTCCTACTGCTCTGCTAAAACAGCATCGAGCACTCTTTTTATGCAATGTAGGGTGTCAACGAGGCGTTGTAGCTAAAGTACTGGGTTGCAGTCTCGAAGCGTGTGAGTTCAAACTCCAGTCGTGCTATTACGTTCACTTTCGCCCAGATACCGTTGGGAAAGGCATGAACCACCTTATACCTTTCACCAATGGGTTAAATAGTATCACTTCTGTTCTTTACAAGGATGGCTTTGGCATTAAATAACACTCAAAAGTTAAAAACAAAGAACGCAAACCTCTTTTATGCAAAACCTTTTTCTTTTTTGTAGATCTTCTAACTTTATATATATATATATATATATATATATATATATATATATATATATATATATATATATATATGAGGTGCATACGATAAGTTTCCAGACTTTTTTCGTATGGGCATTTAAAATTGTCGTAGACTCTTGAAAATTCAGTATCTTATTGCAATACATCTTATGAGATGACTGACCAATTTTTATGATTTCAGGTTCAAATGAACAGCTACAGCAGCAATTCGAATACACCCTACTAAACCCTGATTGTCACAGCTGGTAAATTTCAAAAATGCAATATGACACTTTAGAAGAACGATATGCAATAAAATTCTGTTTTAAACTTGGAAAAAATGCCACAGAAACGTATGAAACGCTTCAGACTGCTTTTGGAACATCTTACATGAATCTAGCATGAGTTTTTGAGTGGCATAAGAGATTCAAGGAAGACAGGGAGTCTGTGGGGGAGGATGTGAGGTGTGGGAGGAGATGAAATAGGCTGTGACGAAAGTCATTGACACGCTCACACAAGAGTACTTCCACGGGGCCTTCCAGAAGTTGTTGGAGCGGTACAACAAGTGCATTGCAGCCGGAGGAGATTACTTCGAAGGGTACTAGAGTTTCATGTGTGTACTATTAATAAATCTGCTCATACGAAAAAAGTCTGGAAACTTATCGTATGCACCTCGTATATATATAGTTATAGAAAAGTAAATGCCTATTATATGGGAGTTATTTTTTCACTCACCCTCTATATAGAGAGAGCGAGCAAAAAAATGATATCAAGGCTTTGCAAGCAAAAGGAGAGAATTATTGAGGAATCAAACTCGGCGCTATAACGTTTCGATTCTAATGAACCATCATCAGGACTGGGAAGGATGATATTAGTGACGTTAAATCAACAATGGATATTTAAAAATCCCAAAACCAAGTCAAAATCTATATATCGTTAAAGAGTTGGCTGTTTAATCAGTAAATCTGCGCTTGTTTTTGAATATACTGTTTATATATATATATATATATATATATATATATATATAATAAAAAGGGACTCAGTATTATATAGGAGTTACTTTCTACTCACTCTATGCATAGAAACGCCAAAAAATTTCTTCAATGTTGTCACTTTTCTACTCTAGTCCAACAATTTAACGTAGTTAGTAGGTACTACTTCATATCCAAGTACAAATTTAAAACTAATTGAATTTAGAATAAATTTACTGTGATCTATATTTAATGTACAAGAACAGTTCCACAGTGAGACCGCACATGCATTTAAGGAAATGGGATACGCTTTTCCAGTTCCGTTCCTCTTAACGTCGACATGCTGCAGACATCAGGATACAACCCTTACCCTCTTCTTTTTTAATGCAATTTCGAGGTAATTTATATTTCGAGTGGCAAGATGGATTTGTTTTTAATAACAAGATTCATAAATTATAAGAAAAACACATTAAATGGCAAATTTGTAATTAAAAACCCTCAACTTATTGAGATCAAAGCTTAATCGGCAACTTAGAAACATGTTTCTTTAATATAACTATTAAGTGCTTTTACTGTTTTTGTTTTATTTTGTTTTCTTTTTATTTTGTCTTTTTTTTTTTTTTTGTAATTTTGTTTTTTTGTTTTTTTTAATTTTGTACTTTTTAAAAAATCTTTTTTTTTTTCGTCGAAGATCGTCAGTCAGATTCTATGCAGAACGTAAGAAGTTTAGCATCTACCTACATTTTTTTTTTCTAAATGTATTTAATCAAATTTAAGTGCCTTTGCCGGTTTGCACAACTGATACTTGGCAACTGACAATTCTACAAAAACCAAAATTATATTTTCTCTTTACTGTATTTTTCAAGACAAATGTATTTGACAAAATCAAATTCATTGACTCAGTCGCAACTAGAATTTTTTTATGTTAACCGCTCAATGCCTTGTTCAGTGGAACAAATTACAAACACACATCCGGACTCACGCAGAATTTAGATGGAGGTGGAATTTCTTTGTCCCGATAACGTATTGATGAATTCCTTTTATATACTATTATAATAAACAGAAAAAAACATTACTTACAGTCGATATGGGCACCTCGGGTGGTGCAAGCTTGATTAGCAAACCTTTACGAGTATGTTCGATTCACTTTGGGGACCTCATTCATACCACATTGTGCCATGTCAAAGTTTAGAAAATTACAACTTAAAGTCAAAATTGAGTGTTTAATTTTAACGGCAAAACAACACGTCTGGGGATATTTTCTGCTTTGAGGTTAGGGAATCAAGCTCATTAAATGTTAAATATTACCTTTATTGGTAAAGTCATTTCTCGTGAGTATTTCTTTTTTTTTTTTTACATGGTCCCATTTAAATACCAATATTGGCCTAGTGGAGAGAGTGTTCGCCAATGGCTAATCACTCGTACCCAGCTAGTAGTGCGCGTGCTTGGTTCAGCATACTGCTGTGAACAGTTGTTCCTCAAAAGGAAGGAAGAGAACTGTGTTTGCAATTGTCAAATCATCACTTATCTGATGCGCGTTTTCCACAACCTCTTCATTTATCCCTGGTGTTAATTTGTTTGTTTTTTTTACAGTATCAAATATCTCGTTTATGAGTTATAATTAAACTTTGCTATTTTCCCCCTTTTAAGATCGTGATTCAAAGTTCTCTTGATTTTAGTTTTGTGACACTCAGGCTGAAAAGGTTGGAAACTCCCGTTATAAAGGCTTCCGAAAATGACTTCATTGTTATTGCTATACAAGTGTGAGTCTAACAATCAGTCCACATTGAAATCTCTATTTCTCGCCATATTATTGAAGTTAAGCAGCGAAGACCTTACTCATTACTTAGATAGGGGGCCACTTTATTACAACAGATAATATCATCATCATCATGCCGTGCCGCTAGCACGGATATCCCTGACCTTCTCTCGTCACTTTTCCCTATCGTTCATCTCCTCTGGCAGGTCTTCAGGGCTACATCCCGTATCCTCACATAGCTGCTGTATGTATGTTCTAGCTGGTCGTCCTGCTTTTGCTCGGCCATATGTGGGGATCCATAGGAGTACATCACTTATGAGCTCGCCCCTGCTTCTCCAGCAGTGTCCTGCATGTCTGGTTCGTCTAACTTGGATAGTTTTCGTGATGGGAGGCTGGTGGTCGGGTAGTTGGTGCCTTGTGGGGTGTTGCCGCTAGGACTTGTTCAATATTGCTTGCAACATACTTGTGTAATTACCGTCCAGCTTCTCCGTCCGTTTAGTTAGCGTCCGAGTGGTGCATCCATACAGCAGTATCGATATGGCCGCTGCCTGGAAGAAACTGTGTTTAGTCAATTTACACCTGTGTTTTTTAACATTTTACTTGATACATCTCTAGACAACTAAATTCAATTCCCATTCACCCACAAATAAATTAAAATAATATCAAATAATAAAATATAACTAAATTTACCAATGTTCAAAACAATTCACATGAGAATTTACTTGCGAATTTCACAATTTGGTTTTTTTGTCCTTTTTTTTTTTTTTGTTGTTGTTTTTTTTTTTTTTGTTTTTTTTTTTTTGTTTTTTTTTTTTGTTGTTTTTGTTTTTGTCCATTCATGATCGGGAAATATCCTATCGGGTTGTATACAAGTTCTTTTTCATCGCTGGCGAAAATTGGCCCAGCTGCAGAATACACCGACTGCATCTCTGCAGAGGAGTAAGACTCCCCCAACCAGCGTCCTGGATATGAGGCTACACAATCTTATGGCGAGGCTCCAGTAATGCTGGAGCTTGGGGGGAATGAGGAGTACCGCTTTATCGCCATTGCACCTCGGTCCATTCTGGCCTGGAGTGGTAGCACCTGATAGGGTCCTATCTTGGGGGTCAAATAGAACTAATGCTTAACTTAATTGTTTAAAATATAACTGTTTTTGACCTTTAAACAGTATACTTATGCTAAACTGAATTGTTTGAAATAGAACTGTTTTTACATTTAACTGTATGTAAACAATAAACTGTACTTACGTTAAACTCTAAATTCAGTGTTATTTGACCCGAAAAGTGTTGTTACACCATAAAACAAAACCAACCAACCAACTGTTTTATATTTTGACCTTCGACCCGGCCCAAAAAATTCTATTCCAAGGTGATGCACCGGAAGGAAGTGACACATTCCAATGGCCAGTAATCGAAAGAGATCGCGTGGGCAGATTAAGGCTTATAATATGGGACAAGGTGAAGGTCCCACGGTGCCACTACAGTGATGCACCGGAAGAGAGTGACCTGTGAACTGCATGACAGTTATTTCCGCTTGATGACGATTAAACATTCGATTTCAAAGATCCAGTGGGCGATCGTGTGGGCATTGAATTATTATTTAACTCAGTTGAGTTCGAGTCCAAGAGGCAGTTGCCAGGAGGGTTCCAGACAGCTAGAGACCAGATGTGGTAAGGAAAGCCACACCCGACTGAGGGGGCCCTCGGAAACCCCGATGGAGTGGACCCTAGCATCAGGAGAACAAGAAAGACACAACGTGACGGTCATAACAGTGGTGTCAAGAAATTACAGTTTCTGTTCGGTCTCCAGCTCCCTCTCACATGCAACCCTTGATTAACCCTTTTGAACCCTTGCAATAAAGTGAGAGGTAAAATATATTTGTAAAGAAGTCTTCTTGCGTCTTTGTCCTTGCGTCTGTTTTATTATTGTGTCGTTATGATGCTATGGATGACTATACAACATATAACTCCGATTTGGTGCATGTGCCAGCAGATTTCTTCAAGGATTCAGAACGAACCTGGTTACCGTAAAACGACAGTTTTAGGCATTCCAACACGACATCAACGAGGAGGGACAAAAAAAAATCCTGGAATTGAAAGAAGTAAAAAGAAAAAACAAGAACAAACAAGCAAAAAAAAGAGGAACGGACCGACGCGAAAAGAACAAAAAAAGAAGAAAAGAGGAAAACAATGCAATGTACTGGAAGAAAAGAAGAAGAAAAAAAAATTTGTAAGTAGATTGCAGCATTCATATAACTTCTATCTCTCTCTGTCATTTAATTTGGGTTCGTAAAAAAAGGATGTAAATTGATTATAATAGTGAATGATTTGTTGTAATGACAAGGGCCTTTCTAGAAGCATAAAATTGGAAATAATTTTTTTTTTTAAATGTGTGGTCCCAAGATAAAAATTGAAATTACTGCTATGTGTAATATTGTATCGAAGTGAGGGAGGAAAAAAGAAGGGAAAACAAATATGACTAGGGGACAGTTGCTGTCGGTTTTTGATAGACAGCAATAGTAAACAAAATTTTATCAATGGGATTTTTATCGTAAATAGGTCTTTGCGAGTAAAAATTTGTAGTAACTTGTCAGTGGTCCGGACAAGTGATGATTGAAAATTAGAATTTCAGTCCAAGATCTGGAATCCCGCATACCTGTAGTTAAGACTTTTGGGGCAGGTTTTCATGTTTGGAACTTGTGGATTGGAAATGAGAATTTTAATCCGAGAAATGGAATCCTGGGAGCATTAATGGGATTGTCCAAGAATTTCGCACATTGGTGTTTGTCTGAAGAATGTGCATATACTTTTTCGATATTTATGAAGTTGGGAGAATCGATATTTTCAGCGCTGGTAGAATCAGGCAGGTTGTTTTTCTGTGGAAATTGTTGATATCAATTATTGAAGACATAGGTATTGTCTTGAAAACGGTCTTGCCGTGGAGGCAGAGTAACTAAGAGACAGATGTTTTTTGTGTCTGACGAGGCAGACAGGTATTTTGTGAGTTCCCCCTGGAGTGAAGCTTTGAGATTGTTATTGGGGAAGATGTTTTGAAACAGGGTTTTGGATGTAATTAAGAGATGCGCAGAATTTTGACGGAACCAAGTGTGGCGAATATTCGCAGATTCGGAAATATTTTGAATGGGGAAATGTTGGCAGAATTTATAAAAGTTTGGGTTGTTTAGAAAAAAAACCTCGGTATATTTTGTGAAAAGAAAAAAAAAGAAGAATGCTCGTAAGCTATTGAAAAAGTTGTATTATTAATCAGACTTAATTTATGGTACTATAGACAGAAATTGAATAAACTGGGAAGCGAACCTATAGTTATCGTGTTAAGGTAAAGACAGAGAGGTAGATATGAGGTTGGAAAAAAAAGGGACATTGAATGAGCAATTTATTATGAAAAAAAAAAAAAAGAAAAAAGAAAAAAGAAATGAAAACCAAAACAAAAACAAAAAGCTACAGGACAATGAAAATGGAAAAAAAAAAACGGAAAGAAAAAAAGAGAGAAGAAACTTGAACATTGTTGAACACAGCATATGAAAAAAAAAGGAAAAAAAAAAGAAAGAAAGAACGAACATTTTTTTTAAATAGACAGTACATAGATTGAAAAAAAGAAAAGAAAACTGAACATTTTTGAACTGTGATTTACAAGTCAAAACAATATTACTTGTTTTGACTTGTAAAGTGAAACTTTTTGAGTTTGTTTGAGTTTAAAGGCGACATTAGAAAAATTTTTTTCCTGTTCATATTATGAAATTTGGCGAAAACCATTAACAGAGGATTTTATACTAGGTTTACTAATAATTCTAATTATATTGATTCTAAAAAATTTTTTTTTAGAATTTAGGTTTTCGTGGAATAGGAAATTTTTTTTTTCGGGGTTTCTGTTTTTGAGAAAATCGGTGGCTGATGTGAGAGTAGGACAGACATTCATTCAAGTGGATTTACAGATTGTTGTTGAAAGCAATTCTATCGAAGAATTCGCCGACCCACGAAGCTGTTGAGGGCCTATTTGGCTTCTATTTTTTTAGTTGGAGTTCCGAGGATGGAATAAAAGAAAAATGGCGTGGCCTACTCCAATATTTTGTGGATGATGTCTGAGTCTTTCAGTCACGATGGTGTTTTGGATTCGTGTGTGATTTGGCGAAACGAAACGAATCTGGGAAAGGCGAGGTGCCTATATATTGCTAGCCACGAGGGTTCCTGATTAAATTGAAAAGAAACCCAGGGTGGGTTTGATCAGGTAAAGTATGTTCCCCAAGGGCTTGCAAACCAATGGGCATGGAAACGGAAACCTAATGAAAAAAATGGGTAACACATTGCTAATTAGTATTTTGCGTAGACTATTTTAGGTGGTTTACAGTATGCGTGCCAGACTGTGATACTTTCTGATGTATTGTGATTTTTGTAGTTTATGGGAAATGCTTTGGGCCTTGAAGATATTATGTTTTAGTTTATGAAATTCTCCGGTTACTCCAGGTAGGAACCTGTTGAGCAAAGAACTATGGTCATGAGTAATCCAGGCAAAATGTATTGCTGGAATGACCAGGGTCACTAAGTTTGTGACTAGGATATGGGACCAGAGTATGGTCCTTTTAGGGTTTTGAAATTTCTTCAAGGAATTATGGAGGGCCCGTTGTGTTGAGAGAAAAAAATGCATCCGTATTGTACCTTGATGCACACATGTCAAGATGGCCAACCACGCAAATATAGTAAAACAAAATTTAGATAATAATTAGCCGGGCAAGTGTTACATAGTGAGAAGGTCGCCTTCTAAATAAGATTTTGTTTGCTGTAGTTCAAGTGATTCTTTTTGTGTTTTCAGCCATTATTGTCCTTTGTAAATTATTCTGTAAAATATGTGTGAGGGTGATGGAGACGAACATGAAGAAAATTCCACATGTGGAATTTTGAAAAATAATTAACGGATGAATGTTATATTTTGACCTTCGACCCGGCCCAAAAATGCTATTCCAAGGTGATGCACCGGAAGGAAGTGACACATTCCAATGGCCAGTAATCGAAAGAGATCGCGTGGGCGGATTAAGGCGTATAATATGGGACAAGGTGAAGGTCCCACGGTGCCACTACAGTGATGCACCGGAAGAGAGTGACCTGTGAACTGCATGACAGTTATTTCCGCTTGATGACGATTAAACATTCGATTTCAAAGATCCAGTGGGCGATCGTGTGGGCATTGAATTATTATTTAACTCAGTTGAGTTCGAGTCCAAGAGGCAGTTGCCAGGAGGGTTCCAGACAGCTAGAGACCAGATGTGGTAAGGAAAGCCACACCCGACCGAGGGGGCCCTCGGGAACCCCGACGGAGTGGACCCCAGCATCAGGAGAACAAGAAAGACACAACGTGACGGTCATAACAGTGGTGTCAAGAAATTACAGTTTCTGTTCGGTCTCCAGCTCCCTCTCACATGCAACCCTTGATTAACCCTTTCGAACCCTTGGAATAAAGTGAGAGGTAAAATATATTTGTTAAAGAAGTCCTTCATGCGTCCTTCCTGCGTCTTTGTCCTTCTTGCGTCTGTTATCATTGCGTCGGTATGTATCCAGCACATATATGTATATTACTGCATGAACATGTATATGAGAATACAACAACTGGAGAAAATGCTGAGCCAATATCGATGACTGTGTGAAAAATAGTTTCATAGCTGAAAACTTTCTCTAGTCAATTGTGTTATTGATCTTCTCTTATCTGTTGCAGTTTTCGTCAAATTAAATAGAAGCTTTTTTTTCTTACTGACTAGTATACCAATTCTTGTTCATCACTGGTGAAAAACGTAACAAATTGTGGAGACTACAAGGGAAATAGCGTTTTGTAGCTGAAAACTTGCTTTAAACCGGCAATAAACAATGTAGTGAAAATAGACCTTATTTTCTTGGAGTAAAATCTCTTATTACTGTGAGTTACATGGTGCCTTCAATAAGTTTCCAGACTTTTTTGTACAGGCATTTAAAATTGTCGTAGACTCTTGAAAATTCAGTATCTTATTGCTATACATCTTATGAATTGACTGACCAATTTTTATGATATCAGGTTCAAAGGAACAGTTACAGCAGCAATTCGAATACACCCTACTAAAGCCTGATTGTCACAGCTGGTGAATTTCAAAAATGCAATCTGGACGTCAGCACACTCTAGAAAAACGATATGCAATACAATTCTGTTTTAAACTTGGAAAAAATGCAAGAGAAACGAATGGAATGCTTCAGACTGCTTTTGGAGCATCTTGCATGAATCGAGCATGAGTTTTTGAGTGGCATAAGAGATTCAAGGAAGGCAGGGAGTCTGTGAGGGATGATGAGAGGTGTGCCAGGAGTAAGGAAGTCAATACACCAGAGTTGATTGGCCAAAGGGTTAGGGTTAGGGTTACTATGTTGAGGTTTTTAGGGAGTTCAGAAAGAGATTCCTAGGGAAGAGGCCAACACTCTTCAAATCGGCTCTGTGGCATTTCCACAAGGACAATACACCAGTCCACAACTCCATTCTTGTCACAGACTATTTGACCAAGATGAGGATCAAGACAGTTCCTCATCCTCCCTATAGTCCAGACCTTACCCTCTGTGATTTTCGCTAATTCCCTAAACTCAGAGGCTGTCGTTATGAGACAATTGAGGTGATGAAAGAGGCTGTGATGAAGGTCATTGACACGCTGACACAAGAGGACTTCCATGAGGTCTTGGAACGGTACAACAAGTGCATTGCAGCCGGAAGAAATTACTTCGAAGGTGACTAGAGTTTCGTGTGTCAATAAAAGTGCCCATAAGAAAAAAGTCTGGAAACTTATTAAATGATTTTCGTAAATCCAGTTCATTGACCTAATTAGTCTTATATTACTACATTTTGTTTATTTGTGTTTGAGCTCACGGAAGATAATTATTTTGATTCCAATGTTTTTCTAAGGAAACCTGCTTCGTGTTTTGATTATTTCTTCAGAAAATAAGAGAAAAACTGACGGCTTTTAAGCGATTCTCGAGCATGTGAGACTCTTTCCTAAGACGCGGCAACAAAAATCAGATTGGTAATTAATTCCTATGTGTGGCAAGGGAATCCCTGATCATTAGCCAACATCTTTTTGTCATCATTTCTACCTACCATATATTGCGATCTGCTTTTAGAAAATAGAAATAATACGAAGAATGATCTGAAAGTAAAAACCATCCTCTCGGTTCGACGAAAACTACAACAGATATTAAGACAACAATAGCACTATTAGACGTTTTCAGCTAAAGAACGCTCTTTTCTCTTAAAATCAAGACCGTCAGTTACGCATTGGCCCCGTTGGCTCTGGCTGTCAAATACACAGACTGCATCTCTGCAGAGGAGTAAGACTTCCCCAACGAGTATCCTAGATATGACATTTAACAATCTGATGGTGAGCCTTCAGTAGTTCTGGAGCTCTGAGGAATGTGGAATACTTTTTTCATCACCATCGCTCCCAGGGTCACTCTGGCCCGGAGTGGTTACACCTGATAGGGTCCTATCTATGGGTCAAATAGAATTAAACTGGGTACTAATGATAAACTGAATTATTTGAAATAAATCTGTTTTTGACATTTAAAATGTGTTCTTATGCTAAACTGAATTGCTCGAAATGGGACGGTTCATATGTATAAAAATAGATTTGGCATTAAATAACTTACAATGGTTGATGTGCCATAAAACCCAACGAAACTCAATTAAACTAGTTGTGCATTTTCGTCATCAAAGAAACAGTGTATGACTAAGATGCTAGCTCTTAAAGTAAAAAGATCAATAACACCATTTGATAGAGCAGGTTTTCAGCTACCAAACTATCCCTCAAAATCACTGCCTTTAACTATACATTTCGCTTGTGATGAAGAGAAACCTGTATACCACCCAGTAAGATATTCGCTCTGAAAATAAAAGATCCCATTTAATTCGACCAAAACTCTAACATATGAGATCAATAACACCATTTGATAGAGCAAGTTTTCAGCTACCAAACTATTGCCCTTATAGTCGCCGCCATTGTCTATACATTTTCGTCAACGATGAACAAGAACCTTGTATGCAAGACTCGATAATATAACCGTGCTGAAAGTTAAATTTCCCATTTAATTCGTCAAAAAACGCATTGTTGGTATAACAAATGGCACATAGACGGCACACAGTCAATTCAAAAAGTAATTAATTATTTTTATCTTCTCTCGGTAAATTGGTCTCTTTCAAAAATCTCTCCTTAGCAGATTTTCTGTCGGTAAACATTAGAATAATCTATTTCCTCTGAAGAGAACTAAGTCTCACCAAAAAGGGGTGTCTTGGATGTGATACTAAATTACCTGACTGTATAGGACTTTACACTCCTATAATTTAATTTGGGCGGTATGCCACTTGTTCCCACAAAGATGGCGGACGCTCAATGTTCAGTCTCGGGAAACCATTGGCCAGGAGGACCACGTGATATGCTTACAACTACGTCGGCGCGCGAAAATTCAAGTCCTGCGTCTTGAGCCACTGATAAGACGATTTTTTCTATAAATACGCTGTCTTAAAACACATTCACCCTCTTTTACGAATTTTCTTCGTAGCGGCAACAGCTCTTTTACGAAATTCCTTCGTAGCGGCAACACCTTCTCTTTGACCAAATTCCTCAGTATCAGCAACAGCATGCCTCGCAGACATTATTGTACAAGAACTATGAGACGCTTTCCCGTCTTTAAAAAACTACCGGTTTCTAATCATAGAAAAAAGACATTTTAATTTTACAATTCTTTTTGTAGTTTAGTTGTGTTACACACACACACACACATACACACACGAGCTCACACATATATATACACACTATCAGTATGTTAGAGTTAGTTATGTTTTCATGTATTAATGTAAGTTTTGATATTATAGAATATAAATTTGTTTTTGTTCGTTCGCCTTGTTTTTAAATGTTCATTTTGTCCACGCCGTTTTACAACCATTATCTATTCCGCTTCTTTTACGCACACTCACCCCACAACTGTGAGATTCCAGTTCTCGAGATCTTAGAAGAGTGGAATCAACTCTCAAAGTCATCACTCCCAAATCCACTATGGTGTTAGTATCTGAAAGTTTGTTTGTTTGTTTGTTAGGGTTTTATGGCGTATCAACTTTTGTAGGTTATTTAATGCCAAATCCGTTTTTATACAAATAAACAGTTCTATTTCAAATAACTCAAATCAGCATAAGTACATAGTTTAATTGTCAAAAACATTTCTATCCCATGCAATTCAGTTAAGTCACACAGTTCTAGTTCAAACAATTCAGTTTAGTATAAGTATAGTCTTTTTTTTAAATAGTTCTATTTCAAACAATTCAGTTTATCATAAGTACGCAGTTTAGTTCTATTTGACCCATAGATAGGACCCTATCAGGTGCTACCACTCCGGACAAGAGTGAATCGGAGGGCAATAAAGGGGTACTCCGCATTCCCCAAAGCTCCAGCATTACTGGAATCTCACCATCAGATTGTTTAGTGTCATATCCAAGATACTCGTGGGGGCAGGATCTTACCCTTCTGCAGAGAAGCAGTCAGTGTATTCTACAGCTCTAGCCGACCGGGCAATAGTATCTGATAGCTTTCGATCTATGGGTCAAATAGATCGGTTGAAAAAAATTGTTCATATTCGATTCGACCGTGAGCAAAATACTATTGAGCAATAACAACACAAAACATATAAATATGAACGTACAATCAACACGATTCTCCAATATATAAGCATAAAATAACCCTAGGCTGGTTGAAATGCCGTTAAAATCAACCATTTAATAGGTATTTTTATAATCCCGTATTCAGGTCATTTTTCGTGACGAGTAAAAGAGAACAGTTAACCAACCAATGACTGTCAACGTAACCTTTTCTTTTTGGTGTCTTTGTTTAAGGATGTATCAACCTTCGAGGGTTATTCACTGCCAAAATCATCATCAAGAGAGAACCTCAGTAATACTATTTAACCCACAGCTGGGAGGGGAATAAGGAAGTTCATGCCTTTCTTAAGAATATTACTCCAAAAGCGGA
This sequence comes from Sepioteuthis lessoniana, assembly GCA_963585895.1. Classification (NCBI taxonomy): domain Eukaryota; kingdom Metazoa; phylum Mollusca; class Cephalopoda; order Myopsida; family Loliginidae; genus Sepioteuthis; species Sepioteuthis lessoniana. The sequence continues at coordinate 13,219,982 of OY757929.1, forward strand.
GTTAATAAGGCGACTAGAGTTCGAACCCGCTTACTTCAAGCAATTGAACCATTACGCTGTGAGGCCTCCTACTATTAAAAGTTTATAAATTTCTATAAACTTTCTAAGTATAAAAGGTAGATTTTATGCCTGTTAAGCAAGGAAATCGTTGTCTTCAATTGTTTTTCTATTGATTCGTTTATTTCCGAGAAAAAAATATTATTATAGAACTCTTGCCAGAAATCGTTTGTACATTCCTTCTAAAATAATCCATTTCCTTTGCGAAGAAAGACGAAAAGAGACAATGTGTTTTTATTGCCGAAAAAAAAAAATCAACGTTTTCTAACTACTTACATTTGCCAAAACTCTTCAACAAAATAAAGTTTTTAAAAAAACTGACGATATTTACATTTCAATCGAACCTTTTGGCAAGTGATTTCAACATAATTATCCCCTCTGCCCAACAAAATCAAAATTTCATACACTGACTTGAAACCCAAAATCGATGAATTCTTCCATACAAGAGGGCAACAACACTGGAACAGCAACACACACAGCTCTTCTAGATAAAACCCATCCTAGGAGACTGGAAACCGACTTTCAGAAAATCTCGAGGGGAAGAAGTTGCCCGTGGTGTAATGGTTATCGTCGTAGGAAATGAACACGGCGATACGAGTTCAAATCCTGGCCGAGACTGATTGCATTTTCACTTAGCACTCTTGGGAAAGGTATGAATCCAATTATTCTCCCTCCAGCTATGGGAAAATAGTTGGGCAGACTAGGTTCTTCAGCCTTGGTGAGGCAACTAGTCTAGGAGAAGGAAAACTCTGAATTCAAACCTGTTAAACTCCGAATTGACCCTGTGTCATATCCTGCCCGAGCGGAGGGTTTGGGTAAATATGAAGAAGTTACCATATCCCAATTAAGCATGTCTCTTGAGTGTTATCTATCTATCTATCTAGCTAGCTAGCTATCTATGTTGTATAGCCACCCCAAAACCATGACCATGATTAACTGTACAAACACATAATACATATATATGCGGAATACAGACTGACGCAATGAATAACGACGAGTGAAGACTTCTTTAACAAATATATACCTCTCACTTTGTTGCGTAGCTATATACACGAATATGGCCATGTGCGAAATAGACATGTAATGTTCATAACGATAGAATATATAAAGAACAGGAATCTCAAAAACACGTAACTACTTCTTGTTCAGGTACGAAACCTTTTATTTAACTTTGAGTTAAAGGTTTCGACGTAAGGAGGAGAGACACAATCTTCTATGCTGTCTTATTCATTTGGCCCCCAACTCGAGCGGCCCCCCATAGGGCGCAAGTTCGCCTCGCGTCTGCGAGCTCCAAGGTTTCGATCCTTCTCGTTTGATGTCTAAAACCCGACTCTTCTTTTCTTCAAAATTCTCACACAAACTTCCGCGTGCTTCCGGTGCGTGACGTCACCCGCACCTTGTCACCCAGTATCGTCTCGGACTATTATGACATCTGAGTGACACCTCCATCCGCTCGCGCGCACCCGCGTTAACACCTGCTTCAATCTTACACCCAACCAACCCATGTGCTGAGCCGAAAGGTTCTCAGCCTAACTAAACTCAAAGGCATGAACCGAAATCCCTAGGCTATTTCATAACAACTTTATTGTAAGGGTTCAAAAAGGTTATTCATGGTTTTATGGTGAGAGGGAGTTGGAGACCGAACAGAACTGCAATATATTGACCCCAACTCTTATGGCCATCATCGTTCTGTCTTTCTCGTTCTCTTGATGCTCAACCGGAGGCCCAGGGGCTCACTCTGCTGGCTTTCTCTACTACATCTTATCAGCAACTTCTCTGGACCCCCAACTCATCAGGGCCCCAAGGGCCCCCTCCGCCGAGCTTCTCTACCACAACTTGTCTTCTAACTCGTCTAATCTCCATCTCCAACTCCAACTGTCTGACTTTTTGTCTTGACTGAGTTATATAATAGTTTTACGCCCACTCAATCTTTGGAATGCCATGTTTAATCGTCATCAAGCGGAAATAACTGTCATGCAGTTCAGCGGTCACTCTCTTCCGGTGCATCAATCTATGAGTGAACGATGGGATTTTTTTTTTTTACCTTGTCCCATTTCATCAGCCAAATCCCGCCTTCGCGATTTCTTTCGATTACTGGCCATTGGGATATGTCACTTCCTTCCGGTGGATCACTTTGAATGGCATTTTTGGCCGGGTCGAAGGTCAAAATACAACATCTATCTATCTCTGCATTCTATGAGAAATCATTTTTTAATGTTTTTGATGAGATTTGCAAAAGTCTTTTCAAGGGATTTTCTTCAATTCTTCAGTGCTTACATATTCTAATTCTTGAAGGTTTTTTTTCATGACCAACGATTGAATTGAACTTTCAATTCTCGCCATTGATTTTCATGAGCATTCAAGTCAAGACTCATTGAAGGCCATGGCAGAAATGTAATCATGGCTTTCTGAAGCGACACAGTCATTGATTGAGACATATGTTTGGGATCATTATCTTACTGGAAAATAAATCACTGACCGAGATCAAGATTTTACATTGATAGTTGTAGATTTTCATCAAGAATTTATATATACCTTAAATATACGCGCTTAAACCGGCGCCAGTAGGTGTCGTCAGTGATGTTTTAATCTTCTGGGTCATTGGGGAGTTTCGGGTCTTGCAACATCATACTCCCCTCATCATAACGACCCCGCTCAGAGATGATAAAATTCTGGGTCACCTACCTATGGCTTAGACTGCTCGAAATAAATAATCCCTCAGACCACGCCGAGCATTCGATATATATATATATATATATATATATATATATATATATATATATAATTTAGGATTATAAATTTATTTCCATCCTGTTTTTTTTTAGTTTCTGGTGTAAACCAAAAACACGAAGAAAAATATAACAGGAAAAAAATAGGTAGCTAAAAATATGGTATCGAAATTAATATAAGCATTAATATTTCTCTTAAAAGTTAATTATCGAACTTAACATGAAAAGAAAATAAATTAAACAAATAAATAAAAAAGTTAAATAACCGTAATTATAACTAACGGAAGAAATTTGAAAATAAAATAAATAGGTAAATAAAAAAACGGAAATTCAATAAAACGAGGGGGTAACTCCTTAATCTCTTCCCACTTCCCCTCCATCCCACGTGTCTATTCTGTTTTATTTATCCATTGGATCTGAAGAAGTCCTGTTATATTTTTCTTTGTGTTTTTGGTTTACACCAGAAACTGAAAAACAGGATGGAAATAAATTTATAATCTTAAATTAACCGGTCTTTAGTTTTTTCTTAAAGAAATATTGCTCTGTAAAAAAATTACATTGAGCTCTCCACCAGGAAAATTTAAATGTTCAGCTCCTGAATGATTTTCTTATCCTGGAGGAATTACTCCCAACTCTGGTTTAACTGGATCGAATAATACCTATATATATATATATATATATATATATATACATACCGATAGATACGTGTGTGTGTGTGTGTGTGTGTGTGTGTGTGTGTGTGTGTGTGTGTGTGTGTGTGTGTGTGTAATGATAGAGAACTGCAAATAAGAGAGTTTGTATGAAAATAGTGCTCAATACTATTGTAGCAAAGCTGGTAGGAAACCTATGAATAATTGAATCATGGATGTTATAAGTCAGTTGCTAAAATTTCATGTTTTTCGCATTTTCACAACCCTGTTTCATCCCATGATTTATTCTTCTCTATTTTAGACGCCCAGAAAAAATTGTTTTTTCTTTCTTTCTTTTTAAAAAATCATTTTTTCTCGTTTCAAAGACACTTGATCACGTTCTTCCTTCGCCTAAATGTCTATCGAACTAACATCTTATAATATGACTACACCTAACGCTATTTAAACACTTGATTGTTCACATTTTTCACACTCCCATCTTAAGATTGTGTGAAACACACAACACTTAAATAACGGATTAAATGCGTCCATAATTCTAATATATATATATATATATATATATATATATATACCAGGGAAAGGAGTAGCGCCCTCCCCTACTCTTTGGTATAGTCGCTATCGATAAGGGAACTATCGGGTCACCCTCGACTAAGGTCGCCAGCTTTGCTAAATATATATGTACTGGGTGTGGAAGCAGAATTAGGAATATTGTAGAATAATGATAAATGACTCTATTATAAGACAAGATTAATTTTGATTTGAAGAAATAAACAACAAAATAAGATTAACACAAAACAGTAAATTTACTCAACATGGCCACCATTTTTTTAATTATTATATCAACATGGCTTTGAAACGATTTGTATGCCTTCAAAAAAAATTCTTCAGACATTTTATTCCATTCCTTCTCAATAGCAGTCTTAAGCAAACCAATATTTGGATGGAAGTTTCATTTTTTGTTTTTAAAACGCCCCATATAGCATAATCAAGGTTTATGGTCTGGGCTTGTTTGGGGGCTATTAAAAAACTCCAATTATTTCGGAATTTCTTTTGTCTTGGTTTCGGAGTTAAGCAAATCATAGATTTTTTATTGTTTCTTCTCTTGATCACTCATACAGGACTGAATTTTAATTTTAATAAATGCTTGCATAATAGACCCCATCATAAAATTTTACATTGATCACGTTTTATTTCAAAAATTGGACTAATCGGACTAAGAAACGTTTTAAAGATTATTCCATATTTTTGGTTCCGCACTTTGTATATATAATGACAAATCAGTGTAAAGCAGTTTTTCTTAAATCAAGAGAGTGCTCAAATTCTGGCCTGCAGAGCAGTATAGAACCTAAAATAAACCGTTATTTCACCTCTCTCTGTTAGATTTATAACTAAAACGTTAATAGATTTGAAAAAATAGAATCATCAGATGAAAATCCCGAGTAAAATGGACAAAGAAGAATAAAATAATAAAAAAAATTAATAAGCAGTCGGTGTTTCCTATAGCCTGAGCCGACTGGGAAAATTTATATATATATATATATATTGGTAAATTCTGTCATTCTTCTTTTGGATATTTTCGTCTGGAAATGGGCACGGTAACACGAGTTCAAATCTTGGACGAGGCTGTTTGCATTTCATTTAGCATTAACTTCTTTGGGAAAGGTATGTATCCAACTATTCTCTTTCCAACTATGGGTAAAATAGTAGGGCAGACTGCTCTTCAAACTTGGAATGGCAATCGGTTTAGGAGAAGGAAAACTCCGAATTCGAACCTGTTAAAATCCGCTTAAAAATTGACCTTGTGTTACATCCTGCCCATGTGGAAAGATTGGTAAATACATACTTACTATAACAGCAATTAAGAGGTACTCCACGCTTATCAGATCTCCAGAACTGGAGCCTCACCATCAAATACAGTTAAGTATCAAACCCTGGACACACCGTTTTTGGTGGTGTGTGTGTGTGGGGGGTCTTACTCCTCTGCAGGGAAAACAGTCAGGTATTCCAAGCCCCACCGACAGGGCAGAGTTGTATTTGTCTATTTCGCACTCTAGTTATCATTTTTGGTATTCGAACCGATGATAAAATGTCTTATTTAGAATAGAAATTTTCAATGTCGTAACTGGCGCAACAAAATCTTACTTAATTCATTTGTCTGAATTTGGCTCCGCTCTGGACAAAGCATACTTTACTCTTCTCATACACTCACATATACGTACACGCACACACAAATATATATATATATATGAAATGATCAGTAGTGTTCGTACTGCAAGCAAAGGTAAACCTATTTCTTTTGCATATAAATCATAACGTCATATTTCTGGACAAAATTCCATTAATCATTTTAGATGTTTTTCTAGCTCAAAAAAAAAAAAATTACAAAGGTGGCCTAGTAGACAAAGGTAAAAATATAACTTCCTTCCAGAAGCTAAGGTAACTAAATATTCAATATACGCATAAAACATTTGGCTAAAGTTCTCATTTAAGTAGAAAAACAAATCCATTCGTGAACGCATAGACTCTTCATTTGCCAGTTTGGTTCAGTCTGAACAACAAAGAAATGTTGGCTTGAGATTATGAGGATCCATTTTTAGAGCGAAGCCGCTGAGATTCACCACAGGCAACCAGCCTTGCTGCCCAGGGGCACCAATCTTCACCTAGAAAATTTTCTCGCTCGAAGTTAGAGCTTTTCAGCATCCACGAGAGTTTTTTCTTTTTTTGTCTTTACGAGGGTGAGCTGAGAAGTTCTCGGCCTAAAAAATTAAGGAATTATTTTTTTTGGTTTTTGTTTTTGTGTTTGTTTTTTATTTATATTAAACGCGTAGAGGTTTTTGCAAAAAAACAACTTACAGAACAAATAGTCAAACATGTGGAACTTCTGATTTAATTTTCGGAATACAATGTACCTTTTTGAGGTCGATTCTCTTCCCACTTTTTTTTTCTTTTTAATCATATATTCTTTGGAAAAAGTAGTTTTCAACTGAGGAGACACGCTTAGGGTTGGAAATAAAATCTGCAACTTGGGTTTTAATCCTGGGTGCGTTTCGCTTTGTTGTGATACTCTTAGAAAAGGCGTGAACCCATTTGTTCTTTTTTAAGGCAAGCAACTAATAGTTTGTTTGGGTTTCTTTAATGGTATGTCAACCTTCATTGGTTATTTAAAGCCAAAGCTATCCTTGTTGAAAAGTAGATAATTTGGTTTGGTTTGGTTTTATGGCATATCAACCATTGCAGGTTATTTAATGCTAAATCCTCTTTATACATATAAATAATGGTTCTAAGTATTGCTATGTGTCACTAACAATTCAATTAAACATCAGTCATTTTTTTACACTCAGTTAAATGATCAAGCGGTTCTATAACAAACAATTCAATTTAATATGTCATTTGATTACACACATTTCAAACGCCAAACAGTTCTAATTGACCCATAGATAGGACCCTATAAGGTGCTACCACCCCGGGTCAGAGTAGAACTGGGAGCGATGGCAATGAAGAGTTGTTCCACATTCCCCAAAGCTCCAGCATTACTGGAGCCTCACCATCAGACAGCTTAGTGTCATATCCAGGACACTCATTGATGTGAGGGGAGTAGAACTATACTAATACTATTCAATTCATAGGTGAACGAAATAAGAATTCGAGGTTGGGTTTGGTTTGGTTTCTTTGTTTTTAGAACATATCAACCTACATGTTTCTTTCTTTGTTTTTAATGGCATATCAACTTTTGTAGGTTATTTAATGCCAAAACTATTCTCCTAGAAGAACTTTAGTGGTACTATTTAACCCATAGCTGGGAGGAGAAGGGGGTTCATGCCTTTTCCCAAGGGTATTTGACCGAAAGTGAACGTAATAGCGCGACTGGAGTACGAACTCGCTTACTACGATTCCGCAGTCCAACGCTTTAACCATTAACCACGAAAACACCCACCTCAACCTACATGGGTTATTTAATACAATAGCTTCCCTTGTTTAAAAAAACAACAGTATTTAATCCATAACAGGAAAAAAGTGGGGTTTATATCTTTCCCAAGAATATTAATCCAAAAATGAACGTGATAGAATGACTAAAGTTCGAACAATCTCACAACGATGTCGATAGTCCAGCATTTTAGCCAATATGCAAATGACAATCATTTGTAAAACATTATAACTATATTTAGTAAATTAATTAACTATATTAACTATTAAGTAACTATATTTAGTAAATGAATTAACTTGGTTTAGTTTTGGCTTGTTTTTATGGCATATCAACTATTATAGGTTATTTAATTCCAAATCCATTTTTATACTTACAAACGATTCTATTTCAAACAATTCAATTTAACGTAAGAACCTAGTCTAAATGTGAAAACAGTTCTCTTTCAAACAATTCAATTTTGCATAAATACGCAGTTTAAATGTCAAAACAGTTCTATTTCGAACAATTCAGTTTAGCGTCAGTACACAGTTTGATTGTCAAAACAGTTATATTTCAAGCAATTGAGTTTAATATAAGTCCACTGTTTAGATATATTTGACCCATAGATAGGACTCTATCAGGTGTTACCCATCCAGACCAGAGTGGACCTGGGAGCGATGGCAATAAATGGGTACTCTGCATTCCCCCAAACTCCAGCATATTGGATCCTCACCATCAGAATGTTTAGTGTCATATCCAGGACACTCGTTGGGAGAAGGCTTACCCCTGTGCAGAGATGTAGTTGATGTTTTCTACAGCCTAAGTCGACTGGGCCACAGGACACTCATTGAGGGAGTCTTACCTCTCTGCAGAAGTGCAGTCGGTGTATTCTACAGCCTCAGTTGACTGGGCTATACTAATTAGTCATATATTATTAAATAGTTTCAAGTACTTCCTATTTATTGATATTGACCATTTACAAATGGGATTCTAACTGGTGCTAACACTCTGAAAGTGGACCTGGGAGTGATAGTTTTAAACGGGTCTTTCACATTCCCCAAAACTCCAGGACTAAAGCCTCACCATCAGATGCAGTTTTGTGCTATATCCAGTTTCGGTTTCGGTTTCTTTGTTTAATGGCATATCAACTCTTTTTAGGTTATTTAATGCCAAAGCCATTCTCCTTAAAAAAACAGTTGTGAAACTATTTAACCCATAGCTTGGAGGATAAGGTGGGGTTCATACCTTTCCGTAGGGTATTTGCCCGAAAGTGAACGTAATAGCGCGACTGGAGTACGAACTCGCTAACTACGATTCCGCAGTCCATCGCTTTAACCATTACACCACGAGGACACCCCTGTGCTATATCCAGGACACTCCATTGTGAAGAGGGATTTACTCCTTTGCATTGATGCAGTGGGCGTATTCTACTGCTCTAGACAGCTGGGCTAATAAAGTTTCAAGTATTCTTGTCTAATATTAATAATTTCTACACCATAAAATCGTTTCAATAATTATTCTATTCAATAATGATAATTTGTTTGTACACAGTTATATGGCTTCAAATATTCCAATCAAATTCTAATAATTTACACGCAATTATTTGATTTCAAGTATTCCTATCAAATACTAAAAATTTTCAAGCTACCTATTTGACCCATAGATGAAACCCTGAATGCTACTAAAACTCTGGATCAGAGTGGACCTGGGAGTAATGGCAATGAAGGGGTATTCCACATAACATCATAATGTTGGATTTTAATCCATATTTACTTTCATAGTGTCCTTTCGGAAAAAAACAAATACCAAATAAAATCTCACACGACATTTAACATGGATGATTCCAAACGATCTATACATATGAAAACTTTCTTGTCGTTGCGTATTTCTCAATAAACGGGAGGTTATGTCTCGTTTCTTTGGGAAATCCAACATTTTCAAACATTTTTCCACGTGTCAGACACGTTCTTATGACTTTTGAATTATGAACGCTATGCGCACGTTTTTGTATCTTTTCGTTGTATATTTCTCATTAGCTCCTGTCATCTCAGCAAGCATCCGTTGCTATGTGAACTATTTTGATATCCAAGTCCTGATGATGGTTACTGAAACCGAAACGTTAACGTCGACTTTACATCATAATATATTCACCTATTTGGATTACGTTTTTTCTGCTACCTTCATCTTTGGAATTAAAGCCTCACTGTTGCGACAGGAAGATGCTTTTGATAGGCTACGTAAGTTACGGGGTTGGCAAAACAGCATATGCCCCTGTATCTTAAGCTAAACAAAATACGGTGGAATTGTCACGTTAATTGCATGAGTGGCATGCTGGAAAGTTATTTGACCACGAGGATTGCGTAGGCAACCGGAAAATTCTATAACCACTGAAGATTTTCGACCCAAAGTGAAAACGAGCGAGAACGAAGGAGTGGACAGAAAAGTCTCCAGACGTTACGCAACTCTAGGCGCCGGTCGTGTACCAGACGGCCCGGGTTTGAGAGGCATAGAAAGGCCTGAGCTATACATGAATCGCAAAAATAAGGAAGCTAAGATGATTAAATGCCTTGAGATAATGCTTGATGCACGAAAAGAATTGTGAAGAAACATACTCGTGAAAGTAGAAAAACGTGAAAAAATAGGTTCACTAAAGTCGAAAGCGGGTGTGATCCCAGAAGAAAGAAGATGGGTGCCTTGCGAAGTCCCTAAAGTCGAAAAAAATTTAAAAAATGAGATGGTTAGATGTTTTGCGTTGTCCCTGTACCAGTCTCGCGAAAGAAGAAAGAAGAAAAAACGGAGATGATTAAATGTTTTGAGTCGGCCCGGTACCAGCCTCGTGAAAGCAGAACGAAGAAAAAACGATTCACAGGAGATTCCATATCTCCCTTTGTGTGTATATCTTAGCCGCCATCGACTCTCCCCTCCACTTCACTATTTTGTAAATTTCGTAATAAAAGGAAAAGAAAAGAAGCTGATGATATTTATATATATAAGAGATGTTGTTCTTCTGCTGGTATGTATCATCAGATGCAGATTGCTTACTCCGGAAGAACACGCAGTTGGATGTGCTAAGGGTTAGCAAATAAAAAAAAAATTCAACAGTGCAAGTATTATCAATGTAAGTGGCTTTTATCGTAAAAATCAACAGAAATACTTACCATAAATACCTTTATATCTTACTTAAAATCTCACTATGTATGTATGTATGTATGTATTGAGCAACTCTCAAAATTTGTGGACAAAATAATACATAATACAATTATAATGTGGACCAAATAATACATGATACATAATCAACCAAATAGTGCATTATAAATAAAACAAATACATAAAAAATTAATGCATAATACAATTATAATGTTGACCCAATAATATATCAAACATAATATATTAAACATATGTTCAACAAATCACCTCTATAAATCGTCTGACTACAATTATTTCTCGTTCATATTTCTTCGCTTTTCAAACTTATCAAACGTCTATCTTTATCGTATTTAGTCCGTACCAGTCTACTGGCCTGGAAGACCTGTGTTCAGTCACTGGTCGAGTCATACCAAAGACTTAAAAAATCGTACTTGATGCCTCTTTACTTAACACTCAGCATTATAAGGTACGTATCAAGGGGAAAGCGGAGCAATCCAGGGAAAGGAGTTGCGCCCTCCCCTACACCTCGGTGTTGTAGCCATTGAAAAGGGAGCCTTCGGGTCTCTCTCGACAACGGTCAACAACTTTACTTACTATATATATATATATATATATATATACGATAAAAATAAGTGGGAAAATGAATAAATCAAACACTTACAACTGGTTTAGTTGTAATATTTAATTCTTCTTTGATTAAAGAATAAAATATTACTATTAAACCCGTTTGATTTATCTATTTTTCCACTTATTTTCATCTTCTCAGATTTACTAATATCTACCATTCTCTCTCTCTCTCTCTCTCTCTCTCTCTCTCTCTCTTTATATATATATATATATATATTTCAAAATAAGAAAGTCCACGAAGAGATTTGTATTTTTTGAATTTATTTATTTTGTTCTTACATACGTGATATAAATATGTATGTTTCCAGCTTGTTGCTTTCGTCAGAGAACATATGTGGCACATTTAATACCCATTAACTAGACCTTATGCCAAGCATGTTCTCAGAAAAAAGAATCAAGCTGAAAACACACACACACACACAGACATATGTATACATATACAAAAAAAGGAGAAAGAACTACCAGTAAATTTAAAGCCTAAAAAATCCCCAAGATACACACTTACCCACACACAAAAAAAAACTGTTAGTGAAACCCAAAACCACTCCAACGCCAACATACACACACACACACACACACACAAAACTATAAACATATCAAATATCAAAGACGGATAAAGCAGACCAAAGTAAACACACTCCAGGAAAGAGGGACAAAGACCCCTATAAAAACCAGCCCGACCAACCAAAGGACATTTATACTGGAAACAAGAGTGTGTTAAAGTCTCATTGAGTACCCCATGAACAAGGCCTTGTGCCACATATGTTCTCTGACGAAAGTAACAAGCTGGAAACATTCATACATATAAATTCATAAAATACAAATCTCTTCGTGGAGTTTCCTATTTTAGAATATATCCTTATTCTTTCTTTGGACCTACAACAACAATCTATTATATATATATATATATATATATATATATATATATATATATATATATATATATACGTGGTGCATTCTATAAGTTTCCAGACTTTTTTTACAGGCATTTAAAATTGTCATAGACTCTTGAAAATTCACTATGTTATAGCTATATATCTTATGAACTGATTGACCAATTTTTATGTTTTCAGGTTCAAATGAACAGCTACAGAAGCAATTGGAATACACCCTACTAAAACTTGATTGTCACAGCTGGTGAAATTTAAAAAATGCAATCTGGACATGTGGATACTTTAGAAGAATGATATGCAATAAAATTCTGTTTTAGAATTGGAAAAAATGCCACAGAAACGTATGGAATGCTTCAGACTGCTTTTCGACTATCTTGCATGAATCGAGGGTCAGTTTTTAAGTGGCATAAGAGATTCAAGGAAGGCAGGGAGTCTGTGAGGGATGATGAGAGGTGTGCCAGGAGTAAGGAAGTCAATACACCAGAGTTGATTGGCCAAAGGGTTAGTGTTAGGGTTACTATGTTGAGGTTTTAAGGGAGTTCAGGTAGAGATTCCTAGGGAAGAGTCCAGCACTCTTCAAATCGGGTCAGTGGCATTTCCACCAGGACAATACACCAGTCCACAACTCCATCCTTGTCACAGCCTATTTGACCAAGATAGGCATCAAGACAGTTCGTCACCCTCCTTATAGTCCAGACCTTGCTCCCTGTGACTTTTGGTTATTCCCTAAACTCAGAGGCTGTCGTTATGAGACAATTGAGGAGATGAAAGAGGCTTTGACGAAGGTCATTGACCCGCTCACGCAAGAGGACTTCCATGGGGCCTTCCAGAAGTTGTTGGAACGGTACAAGAAGTGCGTTGCAGCCGGTGGAGATTACTTCGAAGGGGACTAGAGTTTCATGTGTGTATTATCAATAAAAGTGCTCATACGGAAAAAGTCTGGAAACTTATTTAATGATCCTCGTAATCCATCAAAATTATTTGAATATTTTTGTATTGATAAAAAAGAAAAATTATTTTACCGTTAGTTGTAACTGTACGTCCCTTTACATGCAAAATAAACCTGACAACCTAGATGAATTCTATACTATTAATCACAAAAAGAGTGGAATTTTGTTGAGATGCTGATTAGTTCGTTACTTACCATCGGCTACTGAAATAAAACCTCACAAACTATTGTGATATCAGTTGCCAATCTTGAGATATGGTATTTAAAGCAAAGTATCGGCTTAATTAGAAAGCACATCAATCTTGCTTTGCTTTCTCTACTGGCATGTAAGGTTTCTAATTAGGGGTGTCAAAGAAACAAGATTTCCTCATTTGGCGCAATGTAGTCTTCCAAACAATGAACTAAAACAGAAAATAGAATGCAATTATTCTTTCTTTAATACTAGAATATAAATGTATCTGTTTTAATTTCAAAGACAATGTTTCGTGAGTACTGATATTTAGAAAGTTTGTGGGAACAGTTCAGATCTGAAAGTAATTTCAGTAAGAAGATTGTAATGCGTCAATTGCTCCCATGCCCCCGGCATTCGACATTCGAAACCAACTTGAATGAAAAATACGAACGTAATGTAACTATGCTACGTATGCTTCTCTGAAGTATATATATATATATATATATATATATATATATATATATACTGATTATATATATATATATATATATGAATGTTTTTCCCCTCCTAATGACAGTGTCATTACTGCTACTGACTACCTATTTTTTTTTGTAAAAACTGTTATCTTGCTCAACTGGCCAGCATGTGAGCACTTTTTAGAACGATTTGCTTTTTCCAGTATATATATATATATATATATATATATATATAAAAGTAAAGTTAGCGACCGTTGTCAAGGATGACCCGAAGGCCCCCTTTTCAATAGCTGCAACATCGAGGTGTAGGGAAGGGTGCTACTCCTTTCCCTAGACTGCGCCACTTCACCCTTGATAAGTACCTTATAGTTCTGAGTGTTAAGCAAGGAAGTATTAAGTATTATTTTTTGAGTCTTTGGTATGACTGGACCTGAGATTGAGCCCCGGTCTCCCAGGTCATTGGCGAACACTCTACCCACTAGACCAATGGGCTGGTATATATATATATATTATATATATATATATATATATATATATATGTATATATATAACACGACTCACAGTTTCACGCATATGATCTTCAGGTTAGATTATATTCACAGCAATGACTTCAGACATGTGGATATAAGCTCACCTAAAGAAGGTGTAGGTGAAACTTCGAATTGTGAGTGCTTTAATTTGACTTATTCTATAATTGAAATATCGTAATATTCCTCCGTATTTTTCTGCCCAGAGCACTTTATTTTTACGGATCTACAGCTTTTTAGCGGTAGATTCTAATTTTAATGGAGCACTTCCGGTAGCCGATAACGTATATGTAAAAGAAAGTTTACGTAAAAAAATTCCTTCACTAACGCTGAGAATAAAGATGGCTTACGAGTAAGTTATAAGACTGAAGTAAATCCTGCTGAGTTTCGGTCCCAGCTTGAAGTATCTTGCATGTCTAGCCACACTAAAGAGTTGTGATATAACGTAACAGTCTGTCAGTGGATGACAATATATGTGGTTACCCCGTGGGTTGAACATTCTAATGGGGAAATTTACGGCTTCTCAAGAATTGAGCATTTCCGGTAGCCGATAACGTATATGTAAAAAGGTATTGGTAAAAAATTCCTTCACTAACGATGAGAATGACGATGGCTTTGGGGTAAGATATCTGACTGAAATAGTTAGCTGGGTTTTTGAAGAATCTTGCGTGTCTAGCCACACTGAAGAGTTGTGATACAACTAAACAGTCTGTCTGTGAATGACTGTATATTATATATATATATACATGAATTGCTTCTAAAAAGCACTAGCTATACGGTCAATAAAGTCCTCATTTACTGATGACTATGCGTCAAGCATGATTTCGGGGCGAAAGCATCATTACCAATAACCCAGCAGTATTTTACAATGCCACCAGATTTTGTCTATTTTCCGACTTCCAGATCAAAGTTCAGCTTCTTCGTATAATTCTCTGTTGTATAAACAAACTTCCTGTTACAAAGAGTTAATTTAGCAATCTAAGATTTGATATTGACTCGACATGACAGAGAACATAAACGAGAACTGAATTTTGTGTAATTCACACGCGAAGTCCGTTTACAAGATTTCAATAATGAATCGATAATTCATTGATATCAATTTGAACTGAATGATAAGATGATAACAACATTAGAATGTCGAGATAAGCTTCTTCGTTGTTCAAGCTCAGACAGCCATATTTTAAATTGACAACCTGTATTGATAAACCAAGGAATCCTGTGTACTGTGAAGAACTCTTGACTTTGAAACCTTTCAATTAATTTACAAATCTCTCTCCATCTTCCCCTCTCTCTCTCTCTCTCTATATATATATATGTGTGTGTGTGTGTGTGTGTGTGTGTGTGTGTGTGTGTGTGTGTGTGTTTGGTTTGGTTTGGTTTGTTGGTTTTATGGCATATCAACCTTTGTAGGTTATTTAACGCCAAATCCATTTTTATGTAAATAATCAGTTCTATTTAAAACAATTCAGTTTAGCATAGGTACACAGTTTAATTGTCAAAAACATTTCTATTTCAAACTATCAAGCAGTTATATGTAACAATTCAGTTAAATGTAAATACAGTCTTAATGTCGAAAAAAGTTCTATTTCAAATAATTCAGTTAAGCATAAGCGCGCAGTTTAAATGTAAGTTCGGTTTAATAGTCAAAAACATTTCTATTTCAAGCTATTCTCTTTACTCAAACAATTCAGTTTTGCATAAGTATGCTGTTAGTTCTATTTAACCCATATATAGGGCCCTATCAGGTGCTACCACTCCGGGCCAGAGTAGACCTGGGAGCGATGGCAATGAAGGGATACTCCGCATTCCCTAAAGCTCCAGCACTGCTGGAACCTCACCATCAGATTGCTTAGTGTCATATCCAGGACACTCGTTGGGGGGTGTCTTACCCCTCTGCAGAGACGCAGTCGGTGTATTCTACAGCCCCAGCCGACTGGGCAAGTGTGTATGTGTGTGACTTTTTTTTTTATAGCATATCAACCTTCTTGGATTATTTGATGCCAAACCCATCCTTCTAGAAGAACAATAATGGTACTATTTAACCCATACCAGGGAGGATAAGGGGTTCATGCCTTTTCCCAAGGGTACTTGTTCGAAAGTGAGCGTAATAGCACGACCGGGGTTTGAACTCGCTTCCTACGATTCTGCAGTTCAGAATTTTAACCGTTTCGCCACGAGAAAACAAACAAACAAACAAACAAACAAACATACATACATACATACATACATACATACATTTATTTATTTATTCATGTGTGTGTGTGTGTGTATGTGCGTGTGTGTGTGTATGTGTGTGTGTGTGTGTGTGTGTGTGTGTGTGTGTGAGAGAGAGAGAGAGAGAGAGAGCGAGAGGAGAGAGAGAGAGAGAGAGAGAGAGAGCATACGAAAATATTAAAAAGAAAAATATTCAGATGTTTTTATAAATGATATGACAAAGTTTAATGTTTCGTCTTTTTGTTTGTTGTTTTTTTTTTTTTGAGGGGGATTTTTGTTTTCTTTTTCTTTTTTGTCTTTTTTTTTTTAGTGGGGGCTCTTTTTTTTTCTTTTTTTTTTTTTCATTAAACCATCTTCAGAATTATGTTAGTAAACGTAAAGAATGTAGGCAGTGGATTAAAATGCTTCTGAATTAAATCATTTAGAGGTTGCAAGTTCAATCCCCACAATCGGTAAATAAGAAGGAATATTTACAATAGCTTAACGCTTGTACCTTGTTATGGAATTAAAACGATCTAAACCCATGGATTGAATTAAAGGGTTTGGTCGAAATTCCGTGTGGGCTTGCGAGTCCGACAGGAAACACCAGAAGGCCGAGGAACGCTTCGTCGAACGTTGTGAATATAACAATAAAAAAAGATGAAGACATTAGTCCGGATATTCTAAATGAATAGGATATTTCGCCAAATAATTTCTTCTGGATATTTTTTGTTGTTTTTCATATTTTTTGTATTTACATTCATACTTTTCTCAAGAATTGGGGACACCCGTTAACTGAAAACGTATATGTAAAAAGATATATGTAAAAAGTCCTTCACTAATGCCGATAATGACGATGGCTCTGGATGATATCCGGCTGACTTTCAATCCCAACTTGAAACATCTCGCGTGTGTCAAGCCACACTGTGTTCTGATTCAACGAACCGTTTGTCTATGTATAACAGTATATATGTGTGTGCCCCACATATCATTGATTATTATCCTCGCAAATCAAGTCGTACTGATAGCATGGATTACTTTTTTCTCTCTCGCCATCCGTCCCTATGGTCCATCACTCCTGTAAGGTCCTCTATACGGTATCTAGTGTCCGTATATAGCTAATAAAGTAAGTTTTCACTGCTTGACCAATACTGGTGTGTCCCTGTGTAGAAGCCGACGGGAGGATATCGTTTATTCGTTCCTACCTGCTTCTCCAGCAGTACCCAGTATGTCTTCTTCATCTTGGAATCGTTTGTGAGATGGAAGCAAGAGGCCCTACAGTAGCTGTTTTGTTTGATGTTGCTTCAGAACAGTTCGTAGCATTTTTGTGTTGTTCCCTATCAGGCTTTTTCTTCAAGTGTTTCATTAGAGTCCAAATAGTTTGATCCTACAGTAGTACTGACATCGCTACAAGTTAAAAGAATTTATTTTTTCAGAAAATCAGATTTTTATAAGATTGATAAACGGTCAATAGCAATTCATAACGTCTAGGGTTATTTTATGCCTAAAGGTTAGGGAATCGTGTTCATAATTACATTTTGTGTGCAGTTGTTCCAGATTTTTTTTGTTTTTTTTTTTTTTAGAGGAAGGGTTGTTTGGGTTGTTACGGTTATGTGAAATAAAGTATTCCTATCTAACGCAAATAATTTCTACAGTTATAAGGTATCAATTACAGGGTGACCCCTTAAAAAAACAGAACCCATATTACTTATACAAAAATATATTGGGGTTCTGTTTTTTTTGGGGGGGTCACCCTGTATTTCTCTCAAATACAGATAATTTGCACACAGTTCTATGATATCAAGTATTCCTATCTAATACAAATAATTTCCACACAGTTATATGATATCAGTATTCCTATCAAATTCAAATAATTTGCATACAGTAATATAATATCAAGTATTCCTATCTAATACAAATAATTTGCATACAGTAATATAATATCAAATATTCCTATCTAATGCAAATAATTTGCATACAGTAATATAATATCAAGTATTCCTATCTAATACAAATAATTTGCATACAGTAATATAATATCAAATATTCCTATCTAATGCAAATAATTTGCATACAGTAATATAATATCAAGTATTCCTATCAAATTCAAATAATTTGCATACAGTAATATAATATCAAGTATTCCTATCTAATACAAATAATTTGCACTTAGTTGTATTTAAGTCACTAAAATAGTATAGTGTTCCACTCATGAAACTTACACTCGATTCATTGTGATGATAGGGAAATAAGTATTTTTATTTTCATAATACTATCATCTTCTATTAAATACTTTTAAATACTTTTAGATACTTTTTAAAAACTAAATAAAACTAAATATGATTATACTGTATATGCTGGCATCTGGGTACATTTTTATTTCGCCATCGTTGTTTTCAGTCATCGTCTGTCTTTTTGGGTTCCTATATATTTATATATATAGAGAGAGCGAGAGAGAGAGAGATAGAGAGGGATATATATATATATATATATATATATATATATATATATATATATATATATATATATATATACACACACAAAGAGAGAGCAAGTGGGGGAGATATTTAATTACGCTTCTTTTATTTTCTGGCATTCATCAACGATTGGCTGTTATATTCCTTCGTTGGCCATATTCAAGTCAGCTTTAATATATATATATATATATATATATATATATATATATATATATATATATATGTGTGTGTGTGTGTGTGTGTGTGTGTGTGCGCGCGCGCGTGCATGCGTGTATATATATATATATATATATATATATCTTTAAGAAAAAAAACAAAGACCGGTTAATTCAGGATTATAAATTTATTTCCATCCCGTATTTTCAGTTTCTGGTGTGAACCAAAAACATGAAGAAAAAATTAATACAGGACTTCTTCAGACCCAATGGATAATTAATGGATAATTAATTCAGCCATATATATATATATATATATATATATATATATATATAGCTGTATTAATTGGATCTGAAGAAGTCCTGTTAATTTTTGAAGTTATACACAAAAATCCAAAGAAATTTACAATAAGACCAAATTACTTCTATGAACCCTTTCTTACTAGATATATTTTAACAAACTGATCCCTTCCCCAACCTGTTTCACAGTTTTTTTTATGATCATGATTCCATACAAATAAATTCCTAATAAAAAAACAAATAACCAATTAATCATCTAAAGTTTATCATTAATCCCTAAAACCTCTCCTTTGAATTTCTTTTCTGACTTATTTTCTTTAACTTGATTCGGCATTAAATGACCGATGAGGTTGATATGCCGTAAAACAAAACAAATACTAATTCTTTATACATAATTATATGGTTTTTCGTAACCATTTCTTTTTAATAGTAATAATTATTTCACACATTTAAATGGTTTCAAGTAACTTATAAAAATCCTTCGTAAATAATTATAGCTTAACAATTCTTAAAAAAATAATAATTTATCACTATCTGGCATTAAGTATTCTTATCGAATATAAATAATTTTCACAGATCTATTTGACCCCTAGATGGAACCCTAGCTGGTGTTTTCATTCGGGGAACGAGTGTATATCTTGGAGTAATAACAATGAAGGAGTACTCTACACTCCCCTGGTATTCAGAACTGGAGCCTCGCTATCAGAAGCAGTTTCGAGGACACTAGTTTTAGTGTGGGGGTTTTATCCCTCTCTAGGGAATACATTCAGCTTATTCTAAGCCGTGACAACAGGGTGAGGAAATCCCGAACTGTTTTTATCGCCTCTCTGCAAGGGCGTGTGCAACCCAGTGTGGCAACTCCCTAGGCTCGATAATTATCAATTAGACACTTTTGCCAGGTGGGGCATTCGATACAAGCTAATTTCGCAGATTTGTAGGGGGTTCAGTCTTCGCTGGGTACCCAACTACTTGTGTCTTAAGTAAACTGAGTAAATAATTGGGCATAGGAAGGTTTTTAGATTTATGTACATCACATGGAGAAAGGCTCCCTGGAATTAGTAACAAGATTGAAAGTAAGGATTCTTATAGACAAGCAGGCGACTCTACTAGCAATGCAATTGTGCAGTACATAAAACAGAGAAAATAATGGGCGTCTGTTACCACAGGAATTAAGGCGCGTGAGAGTGGGGTGGCGGTAGGGAAAGAAAAAGAATGAATCCCGTTAGATGGAGTCATGTTTACGAACAATTGGCAATAAAAACAAAATCTCTACGCACGTGTTCTAATTCGCAGTTATACCAACAATTTATAAGGACATAAATACCAATATATATATAAATATATATATAGTAATTTACTAAGCTTTTGGCTTAGATGTGGCACAAGGCCATATGAATGGGGCTCCCACTGAGACTCGAATTCACTCGTGAAGGTTTACTAATCTACATTGTTAACCATTACAAGGGAGAGAGACAGAGACAGAGACAGACAAACAAAAAGAGAAAATGATAAACTAGCTTAGTGACATTTTCGAGACAGAAAAAAAAAACACTGGAAGTTATTTGTAAACATGCGCAATATCAAATGTTTAAATAGTCAAGTTTTAAAGTTTAAGTTTCATTCAATTAACACCAAAACAAAATACACCCGATTTGATCCGTGTACCAGTGAACACGGCCGGTCCAAGTGTGTCCCAACCTCATGGTTGAGGACTGCAAGTCAAAAATACAATAGAGAAACTGGTCTCCAAGACTACGGTATTTGTCCTCTATCCCACCAACCAGACGAGTGTAGCACAAGGCCCCTTTTTAGGTGGGTCCTAGTTCAGGGCCATAGCCCAGACGCGCCCGGTGGCTCCAAAAATGCCTCAGGCGCCAGGTGATAAACCTAACCCCTCCGAGAAGGGTTAAAGACTGTAGGGACGACTCCCTGAGGGTCGAGGTATGTCCAGAGATGTGACACACCCGACCAGATCTGTGTCACTGATACCACGGCCGGCTGAAGTGTGTCCCATCAACTGGATTCAGCTGATTGCTCAGTTGAAACTAAAAGCCAGCTCTTTTTATCTTTCTTCGATCTCGCGTAATGTACATGTGAAGCCAATCATGTGGCATTCGTACGCCTTTCAAACTTGACATACAAACGGTCATGAAAAAAAAATTTTGATGATAGCCGAAAACCAAAACTAACCAGGATTAACAAATTTATATATTTTTAACTAATTTTTTGTACCAACATCTGTATGGCAATTCTTTAGTTCATGAACTATATATATATATATATATATGCACATACAGGGTGGAACGATAAAATTGTCGCCCTAGAAAAGACGTCATGATTCCATTTTCGTTTAATGAAAACCGGTTCTCTTTTTTTGTTCGAGACCATCTACTAGTTGGGCCAGTTGTGTACAAATCCCAAGAGCGATAGGAGCCTTCTATCATGTCTGAAAGTGACACAATGTTCAATGAGCGAGATCAGAGATGCGCCACTGTACAACTCATGCTCTCTATTGATCCATGTTATGACAACAGGACCATTGCCAGCACCCTCAAAATGCAAGGCTGGATTGCCACGAATAAAAGGGACGTGCCCAGGGTGATGAAAACAAAGTTTTCGGCTACAGTTATGGTCTTTGGTGTGGTTTCAAGTGAGGTCCACATCATGCCACCACACATCTTCGAATTCGGCTTGAAAGTCAACACCAAAGTGTAACTGGATGTGCTGAAGAGTGTAGTGATCCCCTGGTGCAATCAGGTGGCCGGTGGCAGACCCTGGATTCGGCTGCAGGACTCAGCGCCGACCCACAAGTCCAAAGAGACCCAGGCTTGGCTTTAGAAGGAGTGCTAAGATTTTGTACCCTTCTCTCACTAGCCCCCCTCCTCCTTCGACCTGAACCCGCTGGACTACTTCGTTTGGTCATACGTCGAGAACATCACCAACATGACCTCCCACAACACCAAAGCCAGCCTGATCGCTGCCATCCGCCAAGTATTCGATGAGCTCCCACCGGCCCTTGTGGAAAAGGCATGCTCCCAGTTCCGGATCAGTATCGAGGCGGTGATTGAGGCTGGAGGCGGCTACATTGAATAGATGTCAGCTCTACTACATAATCAAGTAAACTGAATTTATTTTTTCAATAAAAGTTTTAAAATAAAGCTGTAGTGTTGTTTTCTTTAGGACGACAATTTTATCTTTTCACCCTGTATATATACACACACGGGACCCATGTGACTACTAATAAATCTACTAATAATGATATTATTTTCTTTTTGCTTTCAGATTTAAGAATAGTATACAATACTAACGATTAATCCACGATCACAATGCCGTGGACAAGAGGGAAAAAATAATTTACCTCACAACTTAATTGGAGACAAAATCATTCAAAACTGTCTCAAAATAGATGCGACTTATCAATAGGATAATAATTCATTACAAAGACAAGAAACTAAAAAAAAAAGATTGTATATTTTAAAAGCTGATATGATAACAATTAAAAAAAGGATATTAATTTGATGTCTCGAGCGATGCATTTTTTACAGGACGTGTTCCAACAGACCACCATTGCGCTTGTCTCAGTACTCAATCAGTATCATATTAATGGGTTACATCTATTTTGAGACACCCACCATATATATATATATATATATATATATATATCTTTAAGAAAAAACAAAAATCGGTCACTTTAGGATTATAAATTTATTTCCATCCTGTTATGGGTATTGATAAATATCAATAACACCAAAAGAAAAATCAGGATTTCTTCAGATCCAATGGATAAATTAAATGACATACAGAATAGACACAGGAGGGAAGGGTGGGAGGTGCTAGAAGAGGGCTACGGTTTATCTGAACTGTATAATACAAATATATATATATATATATATATAGAGAGAGAGAGAGAGAGAAAGACAGGCAGACCGACAGAGACAGAGAGCTAAATAAAAGTGTGTACTTAACTGATATGTGCTGATCTATCTGTCTATCTTATGAATTGATATCTTTATAACTTAAAACATGAAAATATATAACTTTATAACTTAAAACATGAAAATATATAACTTCGGTGGTACATATACTAAAATTGAAACGATACAGAGAAGATTAGCATGTAGACATAAACTATAGGCAAATTCATAGATAATAGTTAATTAACAAAAACTTTAAAATATTTTGAGGTGGAATGAATAAAATAAAATGAAATAAAATAGAGACGAGTAGGTATCATGTGATGTTCACGTACTTTTCAATGGTAAGGTAACTGAATTAATAAGCTCGAATATAAATTTTGAATATATATTTAAATTTTGAAATTAATTGAAGATAAGTAATACTGGTTACTTACGTAAGGTTATTAAAGAATGTCGTACTTCCCTGAATCATTATTAAATCTGGAAATTTACGATAAAATATAGTTAGAATAAAAGATTAAGATTTAATTTACTGTGATTCCAACCGGTAATAAATTTAAAAAAAAAAAAAAACGGAGGTGGGTAAAAGGGGAGGTAACTCTTTAGCTCTCTTTTACCCCCTCCCACCCTTCCCTCCTGTGTCTATTCTGTATGTCATTTAATTTATCCATTGGATCTGAAGAAGTCTTGTTTTCTTTTGGTGTTATTGATATTTATCAATACCCATAACAGGATGGAAATAAATTTATAATCCTAATGTGACCAATTTTTGTTTTTCTTAAAGAAATTATTGCTCTGTGATGATAGTCACATTGAGCTCTTTACCGGGAAAATTTAAAATGTTCTAGTAGAATGAATTTTTCCTGCCGGAATTATTCCCGACTCCGGTTTATCTGGACTGAATAATGCATAATATATATATATATATATATATATATATATATATATTATGCATTATTCAGTCCAGATAAACCGGAGTCGGGAACACTAAGACTCTCTGGAAAGCAAGATGACTCTTTGGAAAGACAAAGTGACTCTTCAGAAAGTTGGAGTGACATCCTGGAAAGACAGGAATTTTAACAAATATGGATAATACAATGAAAGAAAAATGCCCTCAGGGTGTCTGTAGCGGGGAGGGAGAATATATCACCCATCTTACTTGCTCCTACGGTAACGATCTGGATATGTACCCGGCTACAACGTGTGATTGCGGTAGAAAATTCAACAGCTTGCGAGGAACACGAATCCACAAGGCGCGCTGGTGCGAAGAACGTAATTCTCCTGCCGGAGAATGTAAATCGATTGATGGGCCTATGAGTCCGGTTTACCCCCACAGTATTCACAAGCCCATTGCTGACCATCAGCGTCCTGGAGACATTTTTTGCAAGCCAAGAATTTAGTGGCCCAAGGGTAATGAGATAGCTACCTGGACTAACTTAGACCACGAGCTTTCTTTTTACTCACCACCCATCTTGAGGGCCCATTGATCAACAAATAATATCTTTTAGCGGAATTATATATAACGTTTGTCTCGAGTGCTTTTGGGCAGTAACGCATAAATGAAAGAAAACGAATCGAAAAGATAACGGATATAGAAAGGATTTCAACACGAATGTTATACACGTGTAACCACCATTCTCGTGTAATTACACAAAATCAAGAAACGGTTGCTATGACATCTAACGGCCGTAAGTAAACGCTTTTTTAAATCACAAACTGCACCAAAATGAAGATGAACGAACGTCTAATGTAATGTCCGCTTTTAGTTGATCTTATGTATACATAGTTTTTTTTTAAATACCCTATCCGGTGGCAAAAGCTGCTCGGTAGCGCCAGGAGTGGCAGTACCGCCTTAAGCTACCGAAACTGTGTTATCACCCTGGATGGCGGCTGATGAGGCTAGGGTATCGCACGTGCTTCCACACGTTGTATGATGAAAAAAAAAAATATATATATATATATATATATATATCATCAGTCAAATTACGTGCTTAGAACACCCATCGATAAAATCAAAGAAAACAGTTTCAAGCTAACTAGAGAAAGAAGCAGAAGGTTCCCCACAAAAACAATTACCGACACCGACTACGCCGATCACATAGCGCTTCTGGTAACTGCAGCCTCCCAAGCCGAAACCCTGCAACATAGTCTGGAACGAGCCGCTGCAGGCATCGGCCTCCATGTCAATGCACATAAGACGGAACTTATGTGCTTTAATCAAACAGGCAACATCTCCACACCAAACAGTAACTCTCTGGAACAAATTGACAAGTTCACCTGCCTTGGAAGCAGTGTCTCATCAACCGAGACAGAAATCGACACGCAACTAGCAAAGGCATGGACAGCTAACGATAGTCTATCGGTCATATGGAAGTCAGGCCTGACTGATAAAATGAAAAGCAGTTTCTTCTAAGCAGAGGTCATGTCGATACTGTTGTATGGATGCACTACATGGACGCTAAGTAAACGTATGGAGAAAAATCTTGACGGCAACGAAACAAGATGCTGCGAGCAAATATTGAACAAGTCCTGGAGGCAGCACCCCACAAAGCAGCAGCTGTACGGCGACCTACAATCCATCACGAAAACTATCAAAATTAGACGAACCAGACATGCGGGATACTGCTGGAGAAGTAAGGACGAGCTCATAAGTGATGTACTTCTGTGCACCCCTTCGCATGGACGAGCAAAGGCTGGACGACCAGCTCGAACCTACATACGGCAGCTCTGTGCCGATACAGGATGTAGCCCTAAAGACCTGTCGGAGGCAATGAACGATAGAGAAGGGTGGCGAGAGAGGGTCATGGATATCCGCGCAGATGGCGCGACATCATGAATATATATATCTATCATCTACAAAAACTTCAACATCCAGAGTGGAGAAGTTCTAGCATGTAGTTTATGAGGAAGGTTGTGTATCTCCGATACTAGCCGAGTGAGTCCTCTGGTAAAACAAAAGGATACTGTGCCAAGTGCTACAAGCACCCATGTATGTCTCCTATGTGGCAGATTCTTCAGAAGTTTCACTGGACTAATGTGTCATCTACACGCTCAAAGACTCTTGGGTGCTTGCAAATGAGAAAAAAAAAACAGGAAATGGTCTTGTCTATGCGCGAGTTGACAGCGAACATATATATATATATATATATATCATCATCAGGTTGCACTGCTAGCACGAATTTCCTTGACTCTCTCTCTCTCTCTCTCTTTCTTTCTCTCTCTCTCTCTCTCTCTATCTATCTATCTATCTATTCGTCCCTATCGCCCATCGCCCTCGGCAGGTCTTCCAGACTACGTTCTGTGTCCGCGTAGAGCTTTTGTTGGTCTTGTTGGTCGGCTAACACTGGTACGTTCATGTGAAGGAGTCCATAAGAGAACGTCTCTTATAAATTTGTCCTTGTTTCTCCAGCAGTGTCCCGCGTATCTTGTTCATCTTACTTGGATGATTTTAGAGATGGGAGGTTAGTGGCCGTACAGCTATTGTTTCGTGAGGTGTCGCTTCCAAGATTTGTTCAGTATAGCTTGTAGCGAGTCATTTCCACTCTCAATGACGGTTCTCTGAAATTGGTGAGCAAGGTCCCGTAATTCAGCAGCAGCGTCTCTCAACTGAAAGTGGTGTCAATATGTGAAGGCGGAGACTGCTATCGTTAGACTATCAATCATATGAAAATCTGATCTATCCGATAAAACAGGAAATCTTCCATGCAGCGGTTATTGTGTCAATACTACTTAAAAACAATGCACCACATGTTCGCTGACTAAACATATATATATATATATATATGTATATATATCATTGAGTAAAACATGTCTAATGTTTTCTTTAGCTGGGATGAACAAGAAGGTGAAAACCGAAAAAGATTACAAAAAATATTCTTATAATCTGAAAAAAAAAATTATCAAAAATGAAGACGAAAAAGATAACTAATTGTATAATTCTTAAACGATAACAAGAAACAATTCTTTAATAAGATTGGTTTGGTTTAGTTTGGTTTTATGGCATATCAACTATTGTAGGTTATTTAATGCCAAATCCTAGTTATACATATATATCAAATATGTATGATTTGGTTGGGTTGGGTTTTAAGGCAAATCAACCATGATAGGTTGTTTAATCCCAAATCCTCTTTATATAAATATATTAAATATATATGATCTGGTTTGATTGGGTATTATGGCATATCAACCATTGTAGGTTATTGAATTCCAAATCTACTTTATACATATATATTGCATATACGAGGGGCATACGATTAGTTTTCAGACATTTTTCGTATGGGCATTTAAGATTGTTGTAGACTCTTGAAAATTCACCATGTTATAGCTATACATCTTATAAAATGACAGACCAATTTTTATGCTTTCAGGTTCAAATGAACAGCTACAGCAGCAATTCGAATACACCCTACTAAAGCCTGATTGTCACAACTGGTAAATTTCAAAAATGCAATCTGGACGTGAGGACACTTTAGAAGAATGATATGCAATAAAATTCTGTTTTAAACTTGAACAAAATGCCACAGAAACGTATGGAATGCATCAGACTGCTTTTGGAGCATCTTGCATGAATCGAGTATCAGTTTTTGAGTGGCATAAGAGATTCAAGGAAGGCAGGGAGTCTGTGAGGGATGATGAGAGGTGTGCCAGGAGTAAGGAAGTCAATACACCAGAGTTGATTGGCCAAAGGGTTAGGATTACTATGTTGAGGTTTTAAGGGAGTTCAGGTAGAGATTCCTAGGGAAGAGGCCAGCACACTTCAAATCGGCTCAGTGGCATTTCTACCAGGACAATACACCAGTCCACAACTCCATCCTCGTCACAGACTATTTAACCAAGATGGGCATGAAGACAGTTCCTCACCGTCCCTATAGTCCAGACCTTGCTCCCTGTGACTTTTGGTCATTCCCTAAGCTCAGAGGCTATCGTCGTTATGAGACAATTGAGGAGATGAAAGAGGCTCTGACGAAGGTCATTGACACGTTCACTCATGAGGAATTCAATGGGGCCTTCCAGAAGTTGTTGGAACGGTACAACAAGTGCATTGCAACCGGAGGAGATTACTTCGAAGTAGACTAGAGTTTCATATGTATACTCTCAATAAAAGTGCCCATACGAAAAAAAGTCTGGAAACTTATCGTATGCACCTCGTATATAAGATTTGTAAACACATTTTGTAAAGAATATTCTAAAACAAGCCTGAGCTCTTTTATTGCACACAGCTAAATGGATTCAAGTATTGGTATATAACAGTCACAATTTATCATCAGTCATTTGTTTGCACACCGTTTATTCTATTTGAGCCATATATAGGGCCCTATCAAGTACTACCAGTGTGGGTCAGTGTAAACCTTGAAGCGATGACAATAAAGGGCTACTCCACATTCCCCAAATCTCCAAGGTTGGAGTCTCGCCATTTTATGGTTTAATGTCATATCCAGGACACTCGTTGAGGTGGAATCTTACTTCTCTACAGAGAAGCAGTGTATCCAACAGCGACAGCCGATTGGGCTGACTTTAATAAGATTTCTCTAAAATATGCGTCTAGAAAATCATAGGCTATATTCGTTGAAACCTGATATATATATATATATATATATATATATATATATATATATATATATATATATATATTATGAAATAATTTTTTTTCATAATATGTATATATATATATATATATATATATATATATATATAATATTAAATGCAAAAAAGAAGTGCCTAAAGAGTGCTCGATATTATTATGACAGGACATACCTTAAACCAAAAATATTCAAAAAATAATATATATATAGAGAATGTTTGTGTGTGTATGTGTGTGTGAGTGAGTGTGAGAGAGAGAGAGAGAGAGAGAGAGAGAGAGAGAGAGAGATTCATGTACCTTCTAAAACACGGTGTCATATACACATTCTACAGTTTACACACACACACACACACACACACACACACACGCATATTTAATAATAGGTTACTATGCAAATACACGTACATTTTGAGCACATTTGTATACCTCTCTTTCTCCCTCCCTCTCTCTCTCTCTCTCCCTCTCCCTCTCTCTCTCTCTCTCTCCTATATTTTGTCTTCTTTTTTATACGCCCTCTCACTTTTGCCAGTCATCTCATACCTTTCTCAGTTGCACTTTCTTCTGATCATATCTTTCTTTCTTATCATTCTCTATATCTGCCATATATCTCTCCCTCTCTCTCCCTCTCTCTCTCTCTCTCTCTCTCTCTCTCTCCGCTACAGGAGATGTTCTTGCAGCATAACTTTCAAGTCAAATGTCAAGTAACACTTCATTCTGAAGAGTTTTGGAGAAATATTTGGAAGATTTTGGCACCGGGACGTTGACTGAAGCAATTCTGCGAATTTTTTCTGCAAAACATGATTGATGCTTCACTGCCAGTGACCTTTTCTATAAGAACTATTTTGTTTTTGGTGTTCTTTATATTCGTTATTCAGTAAAACTATGTCGGACCTGAAACCACCTGAAAAACAGACGGCTCCTGCCGGTGCATTTACAGGAATAAAATGAAAAAATTATTTATTGAAAAAATAAGTGGGGGTATAAATGGGACTTTATAGAATTAAAAAAACTGATTATGATTTTCTGATATTTCTTTAATATCTGAACAGGACAATAAACAGGTTAATAAACGTTGAAATAATCTAATCTATGCAGAAATGTCTAAGATTTAAGATAGGTAGATTGATAGAAGGGAATGATCAGGTTGAGATAGATAGATAGATAGATAGATAGATAGATGGGAACAGACTAGGATAGATAGATAGATAGATATGTGAACAAACTGAGATAGATAGATAGATTAGCTGACCAAGAGAGATTGATTGATTATCGACCATAGAATTGTCCACTCCAACCGATATCTTTTTTGTTTTTAGAAAAAATTGATTATTTTTATTATCATTATTTTATTATTTTTAGTGGAACATTACGCACTTAAAGTATTTTTAAAAATGATTAATTACCATAATCTATAACATTGAACGCATATTTTCAATACACAATTTTGTAAAAGGGTGAAATTATTTCTATAAAGAAAAGAAAAGAACAGAACAGGAGTGTACTTATGTATGTATCTGTTATCAGTTATCGTCGTAGGAATAGAATCAACGATCCGTGTTCAAATCATGAACTCGGCAGTGTTCGCTTTATGCTAATAAACTTGAGGAAGGCATAAATTTTCCTTCGGCAATGGGATAATATCTGGACAGACTAGGTCTTTTAGCCTTCGTTCGACAACCATTTTGGAAAATGAAAAACACTTAATTCAAACCAGCTTTACTCAATTTAAATTTCGTCCTTTTGTCACATTTTGGTCGTGGTAAAGGGGTTGGGTATATACATTACTAATTTAGAGGTCATAGTGCACATTTTTTAAAAGCTGTGATTTGTCATTTTTATGGTGACTTTATGATACCGCTGTAATAATATATATCTTTTTAGTCAACTTTGTTACATCCGCCTTGTTAGTTAAGGTTGTAGAATGTGCTGATTGCTCCTTTAAAGAGGAGTAAGACGCCTTCCTCCCACGAGTGTCCTAATTCAGACACTGAGTTATATCTAATGGCGAGTTTCTAGTCTTGGAGTTTTAAGGAATATTGAGTATCTCTTCATTGGCATGACTCCCAGATCCACTCAGACCTGGATCGATAGTAGGTCTTCGGGTCTCATCAATAGATCGAATAGAACTATTCAGTCATTTACTAACGATTATTACTATCAGTTATTTGAAACAATACTGCCTGTCCAGTCGGGTGGGACTGTAGAATACACCGACTGCATCTCTGCAGAGGGATAAGACCCCACCCCCACAAATGTCCCAGATATAACATTAAACCATCAGAATGTGAGTTTCCAGCTTTGGAGATCTGGGGAATGTGGAGTACCCCTTCATTGCCATTCCTCTCAGGTCCACTCTGACTCAGAGTGGAAGCACCTCATAGTGTCCTACATGGGTCAAATAGAACAAATTTTGTGCAAACAAATGACTGATGTTAAATTGTGACTGCCATATAGCAATACTTGAAACCACTTAACCATGTGCAAAAAAGAGCTCAGGCTCGTTTAAAAATGTTATCAATAAAATGTGTTTACAAATCATATATATTTGATATATATGTTTAAAGTGGATTTGGTATTAAATAACTTACAATGATTGATATGCCATAAAAACAAACCAAACAAAATCATATATATTTAATATATATGTATAAAGAGGATTCGGCATTAAATAACCATAAATGAATGATGTGCCATAAACCCAACTTAACCATACAACAGTGTACAATTTATTTATATTACATCGGAATACGTGATAAATAGAAGTACTAATGTTAAATAGCAATACTTGTGTGGTCCTATGCTAGTCACGGTACCCCATGTGGTGTGACTACGATTCACAGTACTTGATGTGGCTGTTTTGTTCGTGATTACCATATTTGTATCCGACTGTTTGCTTTGTCAAGACCTTCCGTGCCCACGCTGTGATTGAAAGATCCACGAAGTGGGGTTGACACAATTCAGACGGATCTTCTTCTGATGGTCAGGTGATACCTTGCTAAAGAGTTGAAAAACTATGGAACATGAAAGTGACGATGATACCAATTGTAATCAGAGTGCTCGGTACAGTCACCAAACGATTGATACTGGAACTTGAAGTCTTAGAAATAAGAGGAAGAGTTGAGACCATCCAAACTACAGCATGATTAAGATTGGCCAGAATACTGAGAAGAGTCCTGAACACTTGCTGTCACTCAAAATCCTGTGAGAAGCTATCAGCTAACGCTGGTGTAAAAAACACTCAAAAAAGTAAAATAATGATAGATTAGCAATAATCATATCATATTTACCAACCCCTCCGCTCGGGCAGGATGTGACACAAGGTCAATTTTTAAGCGAAGTTTAACAGGTTTGAAGTCAGAGTTTTCCTTCTCCTAGACTAGTTGCCTA
Organism: Sepioteuthis lessoniana; assembly: GCA_963585895.1. Classification (NCBI taxonomy): domain Eukaryota; kingdom Metazoa; phylum Mollusca; class Cephalopoda; order Myopsida; family Loliginidae; genus Sepioteuthis; species Sepioteuthis lessoniana. Next base: position 13,252,123 of record OY757929.1, read on the forward strand.
ACCAAGGCTGAAGAACCTAGTCTGCCCTACTATTTACCCATAACTGGAGGGAGAATAATTGGATTCATACCTTTCCCAAGAGTATTAGTGCAATGTGAAATGCAATCAGTTTCGTCCAGGATTTGAACTCGTGTCGCCGTGTCCATTTCCAAGGACGGTAACCATTACACCACGGGCACCTCCGTAGATTAGCAATAATAGTAATCGTAGTTACTTTTTATTAGTAGTAATATTATTATTAATGATTAATAATTATTATAATGATATTAATGATTTTAACGGTAATTTGAATGGCAGTATTTAGAATAATACACAAGAATGCTGCGAGCAAATATTGAACAAGTCCTGGAGACAGCACCCCCACAGAGCAGCAGCTGTACGACCACCCATGACGAAAACTATCAAAATTAGACGAACCAGACATGCGGGACACTGCTGGAGAAGTAGGGACGAGCTCATAAGTGATGTACTCCTGTGGACCCTTCACATGGACGAGCAAAGGCATAAAGTAGCTCTGTGCCAATACGGGATGTAGCCCTGAAGACCTGCCGGAAGCAATGGACGATAGGGAGGGATGACGGGGAAGAGTCAGAGATATCCGTGCTGATAGCACGACAAGATGATGATGATGACGACGATGATGATTTAGAATAAAAACACAATATATATATATATATATAGCGTTTGAGTCAACCGAGTTTCGATCCCAGCTTCGGGAATCAAGCTTTTCTAGCCACGCTGATGAGTTCTGATAGAACGAAACAAATCTGTCTGTGGATGACAATATATATATATATATATATATATATATATATGCTCCCCTACACCTGTAGGGTTGAGCTCTCTAGCGAATGAAGTAATTGTGTTGCCATTAGCGTATATACAAGTCTCTTCATATGAATCGAACTCTCAGTAGCCGTTAAGCGGATATATGTAAACAATAACAATTGTGATTCATAAATTTTAAGTTTCCTTCGCTCCCGCTGGTTTCCTCATGGTTGAGTGGCAGAATCTTCGATTGGCGTTTGAGTCAACCGGGTTTCGATCCCAGCTTCGGGAATCTAGCTTGTCTAGCCACACTGATGAGTTCTGATAGAACGAAACATATCTCTCTGTGGATGACAATATATATTTTTTAAGAAATTAAATGAAGACTAAATTTTAATCTGATATAGATTAAATTCTATTTTTTTAACAAAAGAAGATCAGTTTGATATTAGTAATAGCGTTTACAGCCACGTTTTCTTTAATAAATCAGTAAATTAAGTGGTCAGCTGAGATAAATTTATTATAGCCAATAATGGTTTGTTGTGCTATACACATATATATATATATATAGAGAGAGAGAGAGAAAGACAGAGACAGAGAGAGACAGAGACGAACAGAGAGACAGAGACAGACAGAGACAGAGACAGACAGAGACAGAGATATAGGGGGAGAGAGACAAAGGGGCAGAGAGAGGAAGAAAGAGAGAGAGAGAGAGAGAGATCTTGGCTCGAAATGTGAATATACGCTGCAAGACAGAATCTCAAACTCGGATTTCTTGTCTATGTACACTATTCTTATTTACCGACCCTTCCGCTCGGGCAGAATATGATACAAGGTCAATTTTTTAAGCGGAGTTTAACAGGTTTCAATTCAGAGTTTTCCTTCTCCTAGACTAGTTGCCTCACCAAGGCTGAAGAACCCAGTCTGTCCTACTATTTACCCATAGCTGGAGGGAGAATAATTGGATTCATACCTTTCCCAAGGGTATTAGTGCTATGTGAAATGCAATCGGTCTCGTCCAGGATTTGAACTCGTGTCGTCGTGTCCATTTCCTACGACGATAACCATTACACCACGGGCACCTCTTGAAGGCAAAGAAACCTTCCTCGTGCAGTCACAATTGTGTTACACTGAACATGTCAACCGAATAAGCCATGGCAGATTTATAAAAAAATCCTTATTAATGCCATCTTCACTTTAAATGCCGATGAAATTAGTTGACCAGTTTGCATACATGGGCAGCAATATCTCATCAACAGTAAGCGATGGAAACATATGCATAACGAAGGCGTGGATTGCCATCAACTGGTCGTCGATTAAATGGTATTTTTTCAGACTATGTCCGTGTAGGTACTACAGTATGGATGACCGACCGGAACTCTAACAAAGCACGTGGGAATTACGCGGGAATTCTACGTATCGTTTTGAATTAGTCCTGGAACCAGCACCCATCAAGTCAGCATTTGTACAGCCATTAAATTCCCATCTCACAGACTGTCTAAAAAAGACGAAAAAGATAGGCAAGGCACTGCTCGTGAACAAAGAACGAACTCATGAGCGACGATCTTCCATGTTAACACACCCATGTTGGCCGACAAGCAAAGATTTACATACATCAACTTTGTTCGGACACTAGGTGCTGACTATAGGACCTGTCAAGAGTGATAGACTATAGGGACAGGTGGTAAGAGGGATAAAGAGGGGGTATAACACTAAATTATATGTGATGGTGAGGCTTCATTTTTAGAATGGGGTGTGTGGAGTGTTTCTTCATTGCCATTACTCCAAGGTCCACTCTGACCCGGCGTGGTACTATCGGTTAAGGTCTGATATATGGATCAAAAATGTGTTTAAAAGTTATTCATATTCGATAAGATTATTTGATACCGTATAATTTTAAATTATTTGTATTACAAGAATCTTTTCTTAAAGTTCTAATTCTTTACTTAAAATTATCATCATTAGTTACTTGAAACCATATAACCATTGACCTACTGGTTAGAGTGTTCGTCAATGATCCGGAAGACCGGGGTTCAATCCCAGGTCAAGTCATACCAAAGACTCAAAAAATGGTTCTTGATGCCGCCTTTCTTAATACTCAGCATTGTAAGGTAAAGACCAAGGGTAAAGTGGATCAATTCAGGGAATGGAGAAACGCCCTCTCCTACACCTCGATGTAGTAGCTATTGAAAAGGGAGCCCTTTAGGTCACTCTTGACTAAGGTCGCCAACTTGACTTTACTTTATATAACCATGTACACATAAATGACTATTATTGAACAGAAACAATTACTTAAAACCAAATAATTATTAGAATTAGATAAGAATTCTTGAAACCATACAACTATTTGTAAATTAATTGTATTTGATAAGAATACTCAATATTGTGTAACCGGTAACAAAAATCTCTTTAAAAATAACTATGCAAATATATGTAAATATATGCAAATACAAATGTAAAAATAAAAGCACAATGAACACAATTCCCTAACATCTCGGCATATAATAAATGTCGACAATTTATGAATGAATTATTAATCTTTATGGATTATTCAATGCTGAAATTTGATTTTAAAAAATTATATGTATATACAGTTATATAGTTTCAAGTATTCTCAACTAATACTAATAATCAATCCAACCAAGTCGGTAGGGGCTATAGAATACACCGATTGCATCTTTGTAGAGGGGTAAGACACCCCCCCCTGCCTAACGAGTGTCCAAATAGGACGCTAAATAATCTGATGGTAAGGTTTCATTCCCCAAGTTCTGGGGAATGTTGAATACCCTTTCTTTGCAATTGCCCCCAGATCCACTCTGATCGGAGAGGTAGAACCTGATAGGGTCCCGTCTATCGCCTAATAAAACTGTTTGAAATTTACACTGTGTGCAAACAAATGACTTAGGTTAAATCGAATTGTTAAGCATAGAACTGTTTTATCATTTAACTTGGTGTAAACAAATGATTGATTCTTAATTGAATTGTTTGAAATAGAAGTGTTTGACCATTTAGATGTGTATAAACAAATGATTTTAATTGGATAATTAATGATACCTCGCAATACTTGGAACCATCTAATTGTGTCTAAACGAATAATTAATGTTGAATAGAATTATTAGTGTTTCATAGCAATTCTTGAAACCCTTTAACTGTGTGCAAAATAAAAATGAGCGAAGGCTCGTTTAAAAATGTAATCAACAAAATGTATTACCAATCAGGTATATATATATATATTTGGTCACCCTGTATATATATATATATATATATATATTATACAGGGTGACCAAAAAATACAGCACCCATAAACTTTTTTTATTACTTCTACAAAAATAAAGCAAAATAATTCTAATTTTGTACACTCGAACTTCTGGACATGTTTGTGAATATTATGGTCCCAATTTTTCATGCACAGAATCTACTTCATATCCTGAAAAAAAGAAAAGGCTAGAATTAAATCTATGAATTTCAGTAAAAAATATATGCGCTCTGTTTTTTTGGGTCACCCTGTATATATATATATATATATATATATATATGGAAGAAAATAATGGATTGTAATGTATATATATATATATATATATATATATATATATATATATATATATATATATATATATATATATATATATGTACAGGGTCAGGCAAAATTATCTGACACATTTGTAGGTTTAATAAAAGACAAATAAAGAAAAAAAAAGTGTTTTTATTTTCGAAAAGTAGATATAATGCCACTCTGTTTCATTAGGTTTTGAAAATTAAATCAGTCAAATGGATCCGTTATTGTTTACATACTGTCGAAGGCGTTCACAAAAGTTGTCTATAACTCGGCGGGTCATTTCATGTGGAATGGCAGTAATTTCTTGACGAATTACATCTTTAAGTTGTTCAATAGATTGAGGGCGATTACGGTATACCTTTGACTTGAGGTATCCCCAGAGAAAAAAAATCGCACGGATTTAAATCAGGTGAAACCAACAAATGTGTCTGATCATTTTGCCTGACCCTATATATATATATATATATATATATATGTATGTATGTATGTATGTATAAACGTATTTAGCATTAAATGCCATGCAATGGTTTATATGCCATAGGACCCAACCAACCAACCAAATAACTAATAATTAATCATATGTAGTTGGCGCATTGTAATTTCTTTTGGCAAGGTTACAAATAGATGGACACGATATACATTTGGTGTTTTACAGTAATATGTCTACAAGTTAAAAAGAATATTTGTCTCTTTATTTATCGCTTACACAAGCGGTAGTCTCATTAGTTTTTATTCCAAAGAAATGGGTTTCTCAGATAAGATGTTGAACCACCAGGAGATAAGCGCGGTACACCTGAGAAATTAATTGCAGCCTGGATGACACGGCAGTTAGCAGGGGGTTGTGTTGATTTTAGGTGAATTTCGTATATGAAAACTGTGGATATATTTGACAGTACAGAACAACGCCATCGGCTTATATTAGAAAGAGAATATTATAGATATACCACCCAACTCTTACTTAGATAACTGGGTTACAGAGAGTTTAAAAATATGTAATGCAATGTTGGTTCAAAAAGTATCGATACTGAAGCTGTATTTACCAAGACAGAAATGAACAATGAATGAAACGTTAATTTTCTTCAGAATAGTATGGACACTTGGGCTGTATTTAGTAAGACGGAAAGGAACAATGAAATATTCGTTCTCTTCAAAATACGTGGTGTATTCAAAAAGTATCAAGAATGAAACTATTTAGTAAGGCAGAAATGAACAATGAATAAAAACTTGATATTCTTCAAAATAATACCTTCAGCATTCAATGCACATATTACAGTGAGTTTCCAATTTGTGGAAGCACCCCTAAAACTCCTCTTCTGAAATTATGTAAAGCTCCAACAGCATATTTACGATAAGTTTCCAGACTTTTTTTGTAAAGGCATTTAAAATTGTCGTAAACTCTTGAAAATTCACTATATTATTGCTATACATCTTATGAGATGACTAACCAATTTTTATGATTTCAGCTTTAAATGAACAGCTACAGCAGCAATTGGAATACACCCTACTAAAGCCTGATTGTCATAGCCGGTGAAATTCAAAAATCCAATCTGGACGTGAGGACACTTTAGAAAAACGATATGCAATAAAATTGTTTTAAACTTGGGAAAAAATGCCACAGAAACGTATGGAATGCTTCAGACTGCTTTTGGAGCATCTTGCATGAATCGAGTATCAGTTTTTGAGTGGCATAAGAGATTCAAGGAAGGCACGGAGTCTGTGAGGGATGATGAGAAGTGTGGGAGGAGTAAGGAAGTCAATACACCAGAGTTGATTGGCCAAAGGGTTAGGGTTAGGGTTACTATGTTGAGGTTTTAAGGGAGTTCAGGAAGATATTCCTAGGGAAGAGGCCAGCACTCTTCAAATCGGCTCAGTGGCATTTCCAGCCGGGCAATGCACCAGTCCACAACTCCATCCTTGTCACAGACTATTTGACCAAGATGGGCATCAAGACAGTTCCTCATCCTCCCTATAGTCCAGACCTTGCTCCCAGTGACTTTGCTTATTCCCTAAGATCAGAGGCTGTCGTTATGAGAGAATTGAGGAGATGAAAGAGTCTGTGACGAAGGTCATTGACACACTTCCATGGGGCCTTGCAGAAGTTGTTGGAACGGTACAACAATTTAATGCCAAATCCTATTGATTCATATATAAAATATATATATAGGAAAAAATGGTTTTCAGGTCACATTTTTAAACGAACCAGAACTGATTTGTTTGCACACAGCGAAATTCGTTCAAGTATTGCTATCAAACACAAACAATTTAATCTAATATCAGTCATTTGTTTGCACACAGTTAAATCGATATACATATGATGTGTAAGGGAATTGTTTGTTGGTAATCTTACTTTTAAATGAGAGCTAATTTGTTTGCGTGCCATTAAGTATTGCTATTATTTGCACACAGTCAATTGGTTTCAACTTTTGCTTTGTAATACATATGATTCAATTTTTACAGTTTCATGTATTCCTATCAAATAGGAATAATTTTTTTTAGAATTAACTCTTTGTTTTCACACAAGTATTGCTATGAAACACCAATAGTTTTATTTCATCAGTTAAATGGTTTCAAGTATTCCTATATAATACTAACAATTCAATTTAACATTAGTCATTTGTTTCCACACTGTTAAATGGGCAAACAATTCTACTTGATCCATATATGGGGCCCTGTCATGTACAACCACTCAGTGTCTAAGTGGATCTGGGAGTAATAGTAATGAATGAGTACTTTCCTTAAAGGGTTTTACCCCTCTACAGAGATGCAGTTGGTGTATTCTACAGCCCCAACCAACTTGGCAGCTCATTGAGAGGGTCTTACCCTTCAACAGAAATGCAGTCGAAGTATCCTACAGTCTTAGCTGGCCGGACTGGTCATTCCGGGGGGGGTCTCACCCCTCAACAGAGATGCAGTCGACGTATTCTACTGTCCCAGCCAACTGGGTTGCTCATTTGGGAAAAGGGTCTTACCCCTATACAAAGATGCAGTCGACGTATTCGACAGTCCAAGCCAACTGGGCTGCTCATTCGGGGGGAGTTCTTACCCCTCTGTAGAGATACAGTCGGTGTATTCAACAACACTAGCCCGCTGGGCATTATTTCTTTATTTATTAGTTTTCGTTTGGAATATTTGAAACCATATAACTGTGCAAAAAATTATTGCAGACTCTTTTTTGTAAATGCAATGTAAGATAAAAAAAATATTGTCGTGATTATCGTAAGTGGTGGCTACCTTTGACCTCCAGAGATCCTGGTACCAATCTTTGTGACCGACAAGAAAAAGACAACCGTGGGAACTCTCGTTGAAGGTGCGAGAGATGGTCATGCACGAGAATGTGGGAATTTTTTGAAAACCGACGGTTAATTAACAAGAGTGAGAGACGAGTAACGATCTCAATTTCGAGGTTTGCAAAGCTACCCCCTCCTTATTGGGGTATAAGCAACGATTTGTCAAAAAAGTAGATCATTCCTGGATCATGTATTCTTATCAATGGGACCAGTCAAGCGGGAAGTTCTAACATTGACAATAAACTGTGATTTTTCTATGACCTAAAGTCTGATTTTTCTTTGCCAGGTATGAACACGTCCTCTTTTCAATTCGTCTTCGTCCCTTTCTCACAGCCAGCTTTCTTCAAGATGCCTGCAATTCTTCATTATGTTAAAGAAAAATTTCAAATAAATCAAATTTTGGTAGTAAATGACCCACAAGGAGTTGATGTGCCATTAAACAAGTAAATTAAACCAAAACAGTGGGGGTTGTCCTCGTGGTGTAATGGTCAAAGCGATGGACTGTGGAATCGTAGTTAGCGAGTTCATACTCCAGTCGCGCTATTACGTTCACTTTCGGGTAAATACCCTTGGAAAGGTATGAACCCCACCTTATCCTCCCAGCTATGGGTTAAATATTACCACAACTGTTCTTTTAGGAGAATGGCTTTGGCATTAGATAACCTGCAAAGGTTGATATGCCACTAAACAAAGAAACTAAACCAAAACAGAATATGCTAGATATATTACTTACTTTCTTCAGTTAAAACTGTTATTATACAATAAAAAGAATGCTTTACATGTGTTTTTTTAATTGCATATCAACCTTCGTGCCAAAGTCGTCCTTATAGAAGTACAATAGAGGTTACATTTTAGCCTTGGCTGGAGAGATATATGGGATCATATCCTTTCCAAAGGTATCAATCCGAAAGTGAATGTAATAGTGCGTTAAAAGTTCGAACTCGCGACGATATCGATGTGTTGTATTTTGGCCTTTGACCCGGCCAAAAATGCCATTCCAAGGTGATGCACCGGAAGGAAGTGACACATTCTAATGGCAGTTATGAGAGGAAATCGCGTGGGTGGAAATTGGCTGATGAAATGGGACGAGGTAAAAAATTCTCATGGTACACTCATAGACTGACGCACCGGAAGAGAGTGACCTGTGAACTGCATGACAGTTTTTTCCGCTTGATGACGATTAAACATGCGATTTCAAAGATCGAGTGGGCGTTGAACTATTATATAACTCAGTCAAGACAGAAGTCAAGTGGCAGTTCCAGTTAGAGCTGGAGTCGGAGTTATAGACGAGATGTGGTAGGTAAAGCCACACCAGGCCGAAGAGGCTTGGGGCCCTGATGAGTTGTGGTCCAGAGAAGATGCTGATAAGATGCAGTAAAGAAAGCCAGCACCCAGCAGAGTGGACCCCAGGGCCTCCGGTTGAGCATCAGGAGAACGAGAAAGACACAACTTTGACGGCCATAAGAGTGGGGGTCAAAATATTTCAGTTCTGTTCAGTCTCCAGCTCCCTCTCACACGCAAACCTTGAATAACCCTTTTCGAACCCTTACAATAAATTGAAAGGTATATATTTGTAAAGAAGTCTTCCTGCGTCTGTTTATTATTGTGTCGTTATGATGCGGCATATGACAATATAACAGATGTCCAACACGTTTGCCATGGTGCTCCCTGCTTCATTTTACTGGGTCCACTCTGACCCGGAGTGGTAGGGTCCAATCTATGGGTCAAATTGAACTGTTTAACATTTAAACTAAGTGCAAACAAATGACATGCTAAATTGAATTGTTTGTAATAGAACTGCTTGATTATTTAACTGTGTGTAAAAAAATGACTTATGTTTAATCGAATTGCTGGTGTGACAAAGCAATACTTGAAAACATTTAACTTTGTTGACTTACGCTAAATTGAATCGTTTGAAATAGAACTATTTGATCATTTGAATGGGAGAAAACAAAGGATAAGTGTTTAAATGAATTGTTATTGATACATTGCAATGATTGGAGGCATTTAACTTAATTGAATTATGCTAAATTGAATTACTAGAAATAGAACTGATTGATCATTTAACTGTGTGTGATGAAATGACTGAGGTTTAATTGAATTGTTAATGATACATAGTAATACTTTGTAGGCTTATATTTACAAATCATATATCTGATATATATGAATAAACTAGATTTGGCATCAAATAACCTACAAAAGTTGATATGCCATAAAACCAAACCAAACAGACCTTCATTTTACAAGTGTGATGATAAGAATCAATCAATATATTTATTTTTGGTTTTATGTAAAACACAGTTTTCTTTTGAATGTTTCCCTTTTTTTATTTTTAAACGTAGACTTGGGAGAAGATAAGATAAATCTCAATTCTTGTCTTTTATCTTATACGGTTTACTTATTTCAACAACTCGGATTGCCTTTCTTAAATATTTAGCGCCCGTATATATATATATATATATATATATATATATACAATGGGTAAGAAAAAATCTACTTCGGTGTAACCTTTTCGAATCATAAAGATAACTTTGTTTTGTTGGGTGGATTTTTTAATCAATAAAGTGTAATTTGCCCTACCCTCTTCGTTCAGTTTTATCCTGATGACTCGGAAAGGTGAAACCTGGGTAGATTTCTTCTTACCCATTAGGTATTAATATTTACATCTATATTTATATTTGCTCGACTCCGTATCGAGCACTTTTTTCATTTAACTTAGCTCTCTGTAAGAATTTTTTTCTTTTGGCTAGACATTACGATATTGGTTGATTTTTTTCAGACAATTCGTATATTTTTAGTCTTTTTTTATGAGATTCTTTTTCTCAAATATCAATTTATGTGTTTGTTTATCTACACGTTGGACCATTTGGGTTTTTTTTTTCACTCTGCTAGAGTTAAAGTAAGGGATTAACCTAAAATACAAATGAATTTTATCTATCTATCTATCTATCTATCTATCTATCTATCTATCTCTTCCTCGACGCGCATGCGCATGAGCATACACACGTAGGGGGTGTATGTTATTGCTCTTTTTTTTTCTTGCTTCTTTGTTTCTAGCCAAAACACGTGAACTTTTCTGCAGAAAGTTCAGTTTACATGGTTAGAAAAAAAACGTTCTAAATTAGATAGTATTTCTTCTTTATACAATTTAGGAGATAGACGGTTTTCTTTTATCCCTTTCTTCTTCTTCTTCTTCTTCTTCTTCTTCTTCTTCTTCTTCTTCTTCTTCTGTCCCTCTCGCTGTCTGCCTTTCTTTTTGAATAGGAGAAAAAAAGAAAGAGGAAAAAAAAAGAAATAATCTCGTAAAAAGAGAGCGAGACCAAAATCGAGATCAAGAGAGAGAGTGAGAGAGAGAGAGTGAGAGAGTTAGGGAGGAAGAATGAGAGATATATAAAAGAAAGAAAGAAAGAAAGAAAGAAAGAAAGAAAGAAAGAAAGGCTTACGACAGAGAAAGGAAAGAACGAAAAGCAATGAGAGAGAGAGAGAAGGAAAGAAAGAAAAATTGTGACCTAAGTAGTGTAGTCTACCTTGATATTGACCAGTAGGAAAATCACGGATAATCACGAACTTATGTTTCATATGTAAATAGATATTTACCAAGTCGATATTAGTTTGGCACTAGGCTAAAAAAAGTGGACCACTCGGTGAATATCAATGTCATTATACAAGTAAGCATCTCTCTCTCTCTCTCTCTCTCTCTCTCTCTTTTCTGACTTTTCTTTTCTATCACTAATAATTTTATTTATTTATTTATTTTTCTTACATTTTTTAGAACACCTTTACTTAACTATCTAAATTAATAAAGTATGTGGTACTATCTAAATTAAGGACTGTGAAGAAAAACATCCTGTGACCCCCTGATGTAAAAAAAAATTAGGTAAGGTGGAACGCAGGAGATATATAACTCTCCCCCACCTTCCTAAAGAGTAACAACAAAAGTAATTTATTTCAGAAACGGCTGCATCGTAGAATGCAGTCATCAAAAAAGAAAAAAAAAAAAGAAAGATGTTTCGTGCAGGCCGCCCAGGCAATTCATTCTTTTTTGACATCTACAGAGAACTTATTTCTTAGACAACTAAAACAAAGTAATGAAAATATACCACAAAACGTAATATGATATACAATGAATGACAAGACAACGATTGTAGATTGTTTTTGTTTGTTTTGTTTTGTTTTGTTTTTTAAGGTTGTTTGGCTTAAAACAATTCTAAAATCAACTAAAACAATTCGGACTTCCCGATAAGAAAAAAAAACAGTCTAATTTGCATATTTATCACTTGTAATTTGGAAAAGAAATAAATTTATTTAGTTTTAAAATAATTTTCACTCTCCTATCTTGGATAAAACTTATTTTTATTTCTATACCAGGGAGTACATACAATCATAGATAAATAAATAAGTGTGTGTGTCTTTATGAGTAGTACCGGGCCGCTGGCCTAATGTGCAGAGTGTCCAGGAGATCGGGGTTCAATCCCAGGTCGAGTCATACCAAAGACTCAAAAAAAATGGCAGTTGATGCCGCCTTCCTTAAAACTCAGCATTATAAGGTAAGGATCAAAGGTAAAGTGGAGCAATCCAGAGAATGGAGTAGCGCCCTTCCCTACACCTCGGTGTAGTAACTATTGAAAAGGAGCCCTTCAGGTTACCCTCGACTAAGGTCGCCAACTTTACTTACTTACCTATTTACCAAACCCCTCCACACAAGCAGAATTTTAAAGGAGGTCTCACCTACTATTCACCCACAGCTGGAGGGAGAATAATTGGATTCATAGCTTTCCAAAGAGTATAAGTGTTATATTAAATGCAATCAGGAGCGTCCAGGATTTGAACTCGTGTCGCCGTGTCCACTGAACCACGGGCGTAAGATATGTGTATATAAGTGTGCAGATGAATGTGTACAAATGAACGGATGTGTGAAGACATAAGCAGGATGTGACACAAGGTTAATTTTTCGGTGGATTTTAACTGGTTTGAATTCAGAGTTTTCCTTCTCCTAGACAGGTTGCCATACCAAGACTGAAAGATCTACTATTTCAACCTTAGCTGGATTCATACCCTTCCCAAGAGTATTGGAGAAATGCAGACAGCTTCGTCCAGGACTTGAACCCGGGTTGCCGACGATAACCATTACATTATGGTCTCTTCATTCGTACGTATGTTGATGGATGTGTGTGTATCATCATCATCATCATCATCAAATCCCACAGCTAGCACGGATAATACCAGAAGAGAAGAAACTACCCTTACCCGACAACGCATTGGACACACCCAACTGACACACTCCTTCATTCTTAAAGAAGAACCACCCCCAAAATATCCATGTGGAAACCAATACTCAATCAAGCACATTTTGATAATATACACAAAACTGAACCACTCCAGGAAAAAAATTTATAAGGGGAACAGAATGAAGGAACTATTTAAAAGAATAGCTCTCAAAAACATAATCAACTTCTTAAAAACAATTGGCCACCTATTAAAGATATAGACTATGTTACCAACACCTTCGACCATCAAGTGTAGACAAACAAAAAGCTTTGAGCCATTTTAAAATACTAATTCCGGACTGTTTCTTTCCAAATAGTTTTTCATTTATATATATATATCAGAATAGTTTTTCATTTATATATATATATCAGAATTTGACACTCAATGACCCTTAAGAGGTTAATTTGCGATAAAACCCAATCATCACCAACTTAAAAATATGCATTTATAAATCATATATATAGTATATGAGTAAAAAGGCTCTGACATTAAATAACCTATAGAGGTTGATATGCCATTGAACCCAACCAACTAACCAACGGATTTCCTTGACTCTCTCTCTCTCTCTCTCTCTCTCTCTCTCTCTCTCTCTCTCTCCATTCGTTCCTATCATCTATCTCTCCCGGCAGGCCTTCCAAACTACATCCTGTGTCCACAGAGATCTGTTGAACATAAGTTCTTGTTGATCGGCCTACACTGGCACGGCTAGCTGAAGGTTTCTATAAGTAGTATGAAAAGAACAGTTTAAAAAGTTAGAAAGCTTGGCAGATTTTAATTGACAATAAAATAGAAAGACAAGGATTCTTTGATGGGAGTTTTTTACGCCCATCAAAGAATCCTTGTCTTTCTAGGTTGAAAGGGTATCTTTGGCGCAAATACAGTCAGAACTGAATAGACAAGGTTATCATTTTCTAAATACTTTAGTTGTATAGCAAAGACAAAAACCCTGAAGTATAAAAAGTATAATCTGCTTCTTTCTTTTTCTTTTATTACCCGAAATTTACGTACGAGTAGAGTGCGAAAATCGAAGATGGCCGAGATGCACACACATACATACACACACAGTGCGGTTCTTCTGTAAAATCTCTGTCTTTCTTTTTCGTTCTCTTTGAGTCGAAATCTTCCCTGGTTTATAGAATTTTTCGGACACCCACGAAATCCTCGTGATCACACCTCCCACCCATACGTTGCTCGTGGACACACCTTCTTCGAGCATGCCACTCATGCAGTTTATGCTGCATTTTCTTACGGTCTCCTCCGTTTCCGTTAGGGCACCTGCGTTCTGTTTACTTTAGGATACAGGTGTACTCCCTGCTGTTTTTCTGCTTTTAGTGTCCGACCCTTTTAGCATGCCACCCATGCAATTTATGCTGCATTTCCGCAAGGGCATCTAAGTCCTGTTTAATTTAGGCAACAGGTGCGTTTCCTGTTATTCCACCCATGAAATTTACGCGGCATGTCAAAGGATCTTCAAGTCAATATTCAACAGAGGCCAGTTTCCATTTCCGAAATTGCTGGGTTTGTACAACAGGGGTCAAACACAGCAGTTAATTGATCGTTGGACAGAGTAGAATAATTGCGATAGCAAGAGAACGGCGCCCAAGTCCATGTTGTGAGGTGTCATACGCACACTTCCTACTCGGGGTGATCGTGGTAGCTGATAGATCTCTTTTTAGAAACAATTGCAAAATCGAAAAAGAAGAAACATCGGCTATCCGGCGTGACTGGACAGAACGCGACGAAAAATTGCCACACTTTATTTACTAATCAAAGCCTACGTACGCTATCGAACTGTTATGGTTAACGAATCTAACGATCAATCCCTTCAGACAGAACGCGACGAAAAATTGCCACACTTTATTTACTAATCAAAGCCTACGTACGCTGTCGAACTGTTATGGTTAACGAATCTAACGATCAATCCCTTCAGAGCCATTACTCCCAGGTCCACTGTGACCTAGAGTGGTAGTATCTATTAGGGTTCCATCTGTGCATCAAACAAAAATATTCAATCATTTTCTATACTTGAAACTATTTAACTGTGTGTAAACAAATAACTGATCTTAAATTGAATTAAGTTTTTTTATTGTTTGATTTGCGTAGATTTTTATCTTGTTTTTAGATTTGTCTTCCTTGAGATTTATCAATGAACAATATTTTAGATACTCTCCTAAACGCCGCTCTTGATGGCGAGTAAGCTCGACACAGAGATTTATATCATAATTTATTTTGAATAAATTAGATTTGGTTTGGTTCGGTTTTGTTTTGTTTTATGGCATAGACGTAAATTTATCTTGTTAGTATAGTTTGGTTGTTGGGCAGAAATATGAGTGAAAATCAAACTCACAAATGATAGTCTGCTGGACAAGCTTGCTAACCATTACACCACGAGAGGGGGCCCACCAAAAAGACTTATCGTAACTTAGACTTGGCACAAAGGCACAAGAGGCACCCCGTGAGGATCAAATTCTCCACACTATACTGATTGATCTGTTCTTAGGTTGGTTGGTTGAATTTTATGGCATATCAACCCTTTTAGGCGATTTGATATCCAAATCCTATTTTCACACACACTCACACATACACACACACACACACACATATATATATATATATATATATATATATATATATATGATTTGTAAAGGAGTATCTAGATCTCATTTGTTTGCACACTGTTAATTGGTTTCAAGTATTAATTCTATTCAACAGCATTCATTCGTTTGTATACTGTCAAATGGTTTCAAGTATTGCTATTAAAGAATAATGTCTTGCGTCTTATTTTTAAGGGTTTATTTACGGCAAAATCAAAACCCTGAATATCCTCTAAATTTGCTAATTCCATAGTTATTTCAAGGATTATATATATACATATATATATATATATATATATATTGCCCAGTCAGCTAGGGCAATAGAATACATCGACTGCATCACTATAGAAGGGTAAGAATCCCAAGACGAGTGTTCTGATATGACACTAAACAATCTGATGGTGAGGTTCCAGTAATGCTGGAGTTTTGAGGAATGCAGTGTACCCCTTTATTGCCATTGCTCTCAGGTCAACTCTGGGCTGGAGTAGTAGCACCTAATAGGGTCCTATTTGTGGATTAAGTAGAACTAAACTGTGTGCTTATGCGAAACGGAATTGTTTGAAATAGAACTCTTTATTTGTATAAAAATGGATTTGGCATTAAATAACCTACAATGGTTGATGTGCCATAAAACGAAACCAAACCAAACTTATTTATTTATTTATCTATTTCTCTTGATTTATTCTTTTATAATTTATACCGGATAATTGAAAATGACTCCTTATTTTAGAATTTTCATTTTATCAAGAAATGAATAGAAGGAAAACTTAAACGTCGACTTTTATCCAAAATTCAATATGGACACCATCATTCGCCATCAGTTCCTCAAGCCATGGTGGAGCCGCATCGGCTGATTTCAGTCAATCATGTCATACATTTTAGACAGTATAATGAAAATGGTCTCAAAATTCTCATATTTGACCTTCAAGTCCGACCTGTTCCTTTAATCTACCGCCCCCACCAAAAAGAAAATTACAAAGTGATAAGTTAGGACTTCTAGCTGGCTACTCATATGGGCCGTGACGACCCATCCATCCCTCTTGGGAAGTGGTCATTTGGAGTTACTTTTCAGTTATCCGTATATCTTGTATTCGTCATGTTTGGATCTATAAAAAAACTTAACTATTCCAGGATATATATATATATATATATATATATCCTGTAATACTTAAGTATATATATATATATATATACGTTGTGGACAAAAATGTGAGTTGTAAGTAAAGTTGGTGACCGTAATCGAGAATGACCCGAAGGCTCCCTTTTCAATAGCTACTACACCGAGATGTAGGAGGGGCGCTACTCCTTTCCCTGGATTGCTCCACTTTACTCTTGATCCTTATATTTTGTGTCTCTACTTATTTGGAGACAAAATCATTCAAAACTGTCTCAAACTAGATACAACCCATTTATATGAAGCTGATATAAGTAAAGTAGGCGACTGTAGTCGAGGGCGACCAGAAGGCTCCCTTTTCAATAGCTGCGACACCGAGGTGTAAGGGAGAGGGCTACTCCTTTCCCTAGATTACTCCACTTTATTCTTGATCCTTACCTTATAATGATGAGTGTTAAGCAAGGTAGCATCAAGTACCATTTTTTGAGTATTTGGTAGGACTCGATCTGGGATTGAACCCAGGTCTCCCGGATATTGACTGAATAAAAGACTGATGTACAAATTTGTATTTCTTTAATCTGAGCGAAAAGTTTGTTGAAAAACAAAAGTTACCAAGTTTTTTCTTGTATGAAAAAATTGTCAAAGTGTCAATATTTTTAGAGAGAAATGAAAGATTCATATATGAAATGTAGCAGATTTGTTTAGTCTTAATGTAGATGGATATATTTTTGTAAGTGAAGAAGATATGTGTGTTAGTGTATCGTGATATAGTGGGAAAATGTATTTATATGTAAGCATGTACAGAGCTGCAATTGAAATCTTTTATCACCTAGCGAAGGCTGTAAAAGCAGTACTAATGGATTTATGTAAACAATAACATATTCGTTCAATTTAAGATAATTAAGCGATGCTGAAATCAAATATATTCTTAAAGGAAAAGAATGTTCATTTTCACTTAAAAGAATTCAATTGGAAAGTTGTTTAATAGGTACAGAATAAGCTCTGTACCTACTAAAGAATAATTTATTTCTTTGTTATTGGCTCGAAATTAGATTTTAAACGTTGATGACTGATCTATTATTTGAATTGGTTTTAAAATGTATTTTTATTGTTCTCATTGGGAAAACATCACTTGGATTATTTTGGGTTTTGATTCTTCAAATTTTTCGCGGCCAGTCAAATATTATCATCTGCGAAAAGTTGTGAGAAATGGCGGTAAATGAAAAAATACGGATAGAAAAATTACAGTTTCTCGAACCATTTTTTTTTTTCTTTTGGTACAAAAATCCACACTTTTCTTTTTATAAGGAAATCACTTGATTTCCAATATTTATATATATATAAATCACAAACTGCACTCAGAAAATGAAGATTGACGCCCAATGTAGTCTCTGTATTTAATTGATCTGGCGTATATATATATATATATATATATATGTAAATTTCATTAAACATAATAGACATTTTATGCCTACATATTTTCTTTTGGATCCATAATCTCCAACAGCAAAGACGTCCTTATACAGTAGTAATTTGCTAAAACAAAAGTTACATCACTTTTGTAACAGATTCTCCCCTGATGATGGCCCAAAGTCGGGCAGAAAGTACTAGGGATACATACAACTATGGACAATACCTAAATCAATTCCCCCCGAATACGAAAAAAGTAATACGGGAATTCGAACGGATCCAAAAGAAAATATGTAGGCATAAAATGTCTATTATGTTTAATGAAATTTGCATTAACGAAGAAATGCTGCCTAAATATACATATATATATATATATGTGTGTGTGTGTGTGTGTGTGTGTGTGTGTGTGTGTGTGTGTGTGTGTGTCTTTCTCTTTATAACCTGTCCGGTGGCAAAAGCTGCTTGGTTATCACCCCTGGATGACGGCTGATGAGGACATGGTATCGCACGTACTTTTACACGTTGTATGATGAAAAAAAAAATATCTATAGAGAGAGAGAGAGAGACAGAGAGAGAGAAAGACTTGGTTTGGTTGTATTTTATGGCATATCAATCCTTGTGGGTTATTTAATGCCAAATTCTGCTTATACATACATATTATATATATGATTTGAAAGCGAATAGTTTGTAGGTAACATTATTTTAAAACAAGTCAGAGCTCATTTTTTGGCACACAGTTAAATGGTTTCAAGTATTGCTATGTAACAGTAATCTTTCTATTTGCGCGCATTTGAAGCTTTTCAGGCGTAATAAAAGATTAAACAGTTCTATTTAACCCATAGGTGAGACTTAAATGGCTATTAACACTCCGGGACAGGGTGGTCCTGGGAATAATGGTAATGAACCTAAAAAAAACTCCAGAATTTGAGCCTCCCTGTTTGATGTAGTATAGTATCATATCCAGGAAATTAGTTGGAGTGGGTCTTACCTCTTTGTAGAGATGCAGTTGACCTTATTTCACAGGTTCAGACAACTGGACTAAAAGGAAAGAGAAAGAGAATATAGGATGAAATAAGATAAAAATACATGTAAAAAAATTATTAAATAAGTTTGGTTTGGTTTGGTTTTATGGCATATCAACCATTGATGGCAATGAAGGGGTACTCCACTCTCCCCAAGGCTCCAGCATTACTAGAGCCTCACCATTAGAATGTTTAATGTCAAATACAGGACACTCGTTGGTTGGGGGGGGGGCTTACTCCTGTGCAGAGTTGCAGTTGGTTTACTCTACAGTTCTATCTGACTGGCCTGTGAATAAATGAATGTAAAAAAAGTAACTTCCTTGTCAATCGTTGATTTCGTTTTTGCGAAATGAAATTCTATTTTTAATAAAGCTAAATCTGTCAATGATATTTTCTGTTTTGTCTTCCTTTCCACACACACACACGCACACACACACACACACACATATATATATATATATATATATATGTATATTGTCATCCACAGACAGATCTGTTTTGTTCTATATATATATATATATATATATAACGCAAATGGAATAATATATATAACGCAAATGGAATAAAATTCAACATACAGTTACCGTATCATTATAAATTTATTTCTTATTTCTTCAGATGGCGTACAAATCATATATATATATATATATATATATATATATATATATATATATATATATATATATATATATAATGACACGGTAGCTGTACGTGGAGTTTTCTTCTGTTTACGTTACAGATATATATATATATATATATATATATATAGTGAAAGAGGAACAATCTCTGGGATCAGGCATGAGTTCGAAGTTAAAACATTATTACCATTATCCCAGAGCACCCCACCTGTACTTCAGAATACTGCCCGATGAAATCTTCTTTAAAGAAAGTTGTACAGACTTGTACAAAACGAATCTTGTATGATAAAAACAGTCTACTTAAAAACTGTTAAAAGAACCTATATGTATGTTTTAACGAAACATGCTTAGGTACATATGCGTATATATATATACATGTATATATATATATTAGCTTTACTTTCGGTTTTCTTTTTATCTGCATGAAAAATGTGGCAACAGTCTGAACACGAGTTATAATTTACGAAGCTCTTTGCTTCGATGTAGCACAAGGCCGATTGAATGGGGCACCCAATGAGACTCGAACTCATTCTTGCAGGTTTGCTAGTCAAGCTTGCTAACCATTACACTACCCGAGGTGCCCCAGTCTGAACACGAGTTAACAAATCCCGTTTCTTTTCCAATTGCAGTTAAAGCTAAAAATCTCAACTTCTGTATTCGTTATTAGATTATTTCAGATCAAGTTACAATCTACTTGTCAAAGTGTCAAAACGTTATGCCATGTTCTGCACCTTCTCAAACACTCATTGCTTTTTCCCCACAACAAAATGAACAAGTAAGTTTACCCCAACCCTTGACTGACTCCGCAACTCGAACTTACATCTTTATCACATCGTGCCCCCAAGTGGCCCTATTTTCGGTTATAAAAAAGATAGTTTCCTCTTCTTCCCCCTTGGGCATAACTGCATCGTATCTTATGGGGGGAGGTGTTTCCGGCTTCTGGCATTGATTTTGTTGTCTTTGCTGCTGTTTGCTATTTTTGTTATTGTTGCTACTTTTTTTTTGTATTTTTGTAGCTGTTGTTGTTTTTCCGTGTTGCAATTCAAAGCGAAGAGTCTACAGAAGAGGAAGTAAAAAAGACTTTCTGGAAGTTGGCCTTAAAACTTCGGAACGATTTGGTCAATACAGTGTCCAGTTCTTTTAATCTTTTGTTCCTTTAGCTAATACACAACCCCCTCACTCACCCCCCCTCTCTCTCTCTCTCTCTCTCTCTCTCTCTCTCTCTCTCTCTCTCTCTCTCTGTCCCTCGCTCTCGACGATTTGTAGTCGTAGCTTATTAATTTCGTGTGCTAATATAGTGGTGTTTTCAACTAGAATTTTTCGAAATTTTTATTTGGGAATAGAGTGGCTTATAAGATGAAGGGCTATGGAGCTAGAATCACTAAGATGCATAGTAAGACGTCTTAAAAGAATCATAGTGCTAAGACCAACGCACGTGTTATTTTTGTTGAAGACAAGTCTCCCAAGGGACATTTGAACATATATACGACGTTTATCCTATTAAGAAGTTTAGTGAATGGGGAAAAGTTATAGGAAATAATCAGGTTAGAAGTTTTAAATATGTTGTAGTAAATGATAAGTCTTATTTTTACGGTAGGATCAGTAAGGAGAACATTTTTGATAATGTGTTTTAACATTAGTTTTCTATCTTAAAATATTCTAGTTCTTTTGATAGCGTTCTGTTTTAAATTCGTTCGATGTCATTAGCCTATCAGTTTAATCCAACGATACGTTCATGTAATTTTGCAATGTTATAAAAAACCTAAAACTTTTTAAAAAACAATCTTTACACTTCCAAAGAACCTTGATGATGGCCTATAAAAGGTCCGAAAGCGCTCGTGACAATTTCGGCAAATTCATCTACCAACTCCAACCTAAAACCAAAACATTTGTCAGGAAACTTGAAAGGATCCTAATAAAATTATATAGACAAAATGAGTCTTTATTATTTAATCAAACATGCTTGAAAAGGGACTGCTGCTCAAAAACATATACACTTGAGTGTGTGTGTGCGTGTGTGTGCGAAACATTCATTCACACTAGTCGGCTATAGGCTGTAGAATACGCTAAGTGCATCTCTGTAGTTGGATATAGAAAATCAACTGATTTCCAAATTTAAAAAAAAAAGTTGATTTTCTTGCCGAAATAAGCTCGAAAAGCCGTTGTTTTTGTATGTATTTTTGCGTTTATTGCCAAACCTGCGCTTTTGCGCTCTTTTTAAAATTTCTTTGTTTCGCAAACAAATAACTCCACCACAGCAGCAAGACACCCTCCCAACAAAGCGTCCAGAATATGACACTATCTGATGGTAAGGCTTCACTTCTGCAGAATGTAGAGTACACCTTGATTGCCATTACTACCGGGTGTACTCTGACCAAGACGTTCATCATTTAACTGTGTCCAAAGGACTGATGTTAAATTGAATTATTGGTACTCCATACCACTACTTGGAACCATTTACCTTTGTGCAAATTAATAAATGTTGAATATAACTTTATATGTTTAATAACATTACTTGAAACCATATCACTGAGTACAAATAAAATAATTAGTGTTATAAATACTTTAAACGACTTCGTTGTGCATAAACAAATGATTAATATTCCATGGAATTATCAATGTAAGCAATACTTGAAACCATTTAACTATGTGCAAACAAAAGCAATACTTGGAACCATTCAATTGTGTGCAAACAAATTAAGTAAAACATAAAAAGTTGAATACAATATGGGAACCAATAATTAAGAAGGCTAGATGAAAAAAAAGTCTGAATATGAGCACAGGTAAAAAAATCATACATAATAGCAGTAATTCTAGTTAAGTCAGAACATTAAGTTCATAAATCCCAAAAATTCACTCTAAACTGTCCAGCAGGCCACATGGCGTAACGGTTATAGGCGTTGGTTCTCGAAACTTCTGACTGCCGGCGAGTAACAATACAGGAATACTTAACGCGTGTACCCGGTTATGACTAACAGAATCAAAACAGGTGACCCTCGTGGATTCAATAAAGGACGTAGTTCGAAGTTCCGTGAAGTTTCCCGAGGTCGACAAACACCTGAAGAAGGCTGGAGGACATATCTGCCGAAACGTTGTGGAAATAACAATAAAGATGAAGACAATAGTCCGAAAACCCTTAATGATAAAAATCACCAAGCTTCGTTTCTGAAATTTCGACAAGTAAAAAGTAAAGTTAGCAACCGTAGTCGAAGGCTCCCTTTTCAATAGCTACTACACCGAGATGTAGGGGAGGGCGCTACTCCTTTTCCTGGATTACTCCACTTTACCCTTGATACGTACCTTATAATTCTGAGTGTTAAGCAAGGAGGTACCAAGTACCATCTTTAAAGTCTTTGGTATGACGCGATCGGGGATTGAACCCAAGTCTCTACCCACTAAAAATTAGCTATCTTTTAAAAACGAAATTACCTACAAACTAATCATTTATAAATCTCTCTCACACACACACATACACGCACACACACACACACACACACACATATATATATATATATATATATATAAACAGGATTTGGCATTGATAACAATTTAGAGTTGATTTATTATTAAACCAAATAACTAAAACCTCATTACATTTCTTCCCCTCCCCATTCTTGCTCTGTACACACACTTTTACACACGCATCCACACACACACACACACACTCGCGCGCACACACAGACATATATAAAAAATAATTATTGTTGTTACTTCTTTTCAAGTTTTTCACACCGGCGAGTTTGAGTGACAGCAAGTTTGCTCAAGTCTCCAGGACTCTTCTCGGTATTCTGACCGATTTCAATAATGCAGTAGTTTGGATGGTCTCCATTTGTCCTCTTATTTTTAAAGTCTTTGTATCAATCCTTTGGTGACTGTACCAAGAGCACCAATTACAATTGGTATAAACGTCACTTTCATGTTCCACAGTTTTTTCAGTTCCTTACCAAGGTCCAGATACCCATCTTTCCTTTCATTTTCATTAAATTTTACTCTGTGGTCAACCGGGACAGCAAAGTTCATAATTCGACAAGTTCTATTTTTTTTTTTCTTTTCTGTTGTTGACTATTATTAGGTCTGATCGTCTGACCGAGATTTGGCGATCAGTTTGTAACTAAAATCCCAGTGGAGTTTGTATCACTTTTTCCTGGGCTGATTCTGGGTTGGACATATACCATTTGTTCGCTTGGTCAAACTTCAATTTCTTGCACAATTCCTGATGGATCACCTTGACTACTCAGTCGTGTCTAGTCTTATACTCATTCTGTGCTAATTTGCTGTATTCGCTTATTATGCAATTGATCATTTCGTCTCTTTCACCACATAATCTACATCTGCTATTTTGTTGCGTCTTATCTATTCTTGCTATATTATTATAATTGTTTTTATTATTATTATTATTTCTTCTCTTATAGAGTTTTTCACATCAGTATTAGCTGACGGTTCCTCACTGCGGTCTGAGTGACAGCAAGTCTCCTCAAGTTTCCAGGACTCTTCTGAGTATTCTGGCCGTTCTCAGTAATCCTGACATTTAGATAGTCTCTACCCGTCCACCAACTTCCAAGTCCTCCAGGCCTTTTAATAATCCTTTAGTTATTGGCCAAAAGCACCAATCACAATTGGTACAATCGTCACTTTCGTGTTCCACAGCTTTTTCAATTCTCTAGCTAGGTCGAGGTACTTATCCTTCTTTTCACATTATTTCAGTTTTATTCTGTGGTCAGCCGGGAGGGCAAAGTCGACAATTTTGCAAAGTCTCTTTTTTTTTTTTTTTTTTTTTTGATTATTATAAGGTCTGGTCTTCTGGCCAAGATTAGGTGATCCGTGTGTATGTCAAAGTCCCAAATTATTATTATTATTATACATCTTGTGAGTTCTTTACACCAGCGCTAGCTGATGTTATTTCACTGGAGTGTGAATGCCGGCAAGTCTTCTCAAATTTCCAGGACTCTGCGTGGTATTTTTGCTAATCTCAACAATGTAGTTTGGATAGTCTTGATTCGACCTCCGATTTCCAATTCTTCCAGCCTCCTTCTAAAGACTTTGGGAACCGTTCCAAGCACACCAGTTTTAATTGTCATTACTGTCACCCTCATATTGTACAGCTTTCCTCGTTCTCAAGCAAGGTCCCAGTACTTATCTCTCTTTTCGCTTTCTTTCATTTTCTCTCTTTGGTCCACTGGTTCTCTTTTTTTCATTTTCTTTTTTTGTTAATTAAAACTTGCTCTGGTCTTTTCACTGAGATTAAGTGATTTGTTTGTGTGTCAAAATTCCAGAGAATTTTTCGCGCTCACTCTTCAGGACGGACTCTGGTTTGCGCATGTACTATTTTATAGTATTTCAATTTCTTGCACATTTATTTTTTTCTCCCTGAAGGTTTTTCATATCAGCGTTAGCTGATGGTCTTTCACATGAGTTTGAGCGACAATAAGTCTCCTCAAGTCTCCAGGACTCTTCACAGTATTCTGGCCAATCTCAGCAATTCTTTAATTTGAATTGTCTCCACTCGTCCTCTTATTTTCATTATTATTATTATGAGTAGTAGTAGTAGTAGTAGTAGTATTGACCTAATGAATAGAGTGTTCGCCAATGGTCCGGGAGACCGGGGTTCAATCCCAGGTCGAGTCATACCAAAGACTCAAAAAATGGTACTTGATCCCCCCTTGCTTAGCGCTTATCATTATAAGGCGAGGATCAAGGGTAACGTGGAGCAATCCTGGGAAAGGAGAAGAACCTTCCCTATGCCTCGGTGTAGTAGCTATTGAAAAGGGAGCCTCGACTAAGGACTAAGTGTATACGTGCCGCCAAAAAACGAGCAATACGTAGCTTTACCGACAAAAAAATTTACTTAGATACGAACTCTGGGGTCAGACAAGGTTTTGGGGGCTACAGCTTCCTTATCACTAAATCAGACGACTACTGCAGAACCTACCACACTTTCCGATATTACTGACTTTACCGTCAAATCATGAAAATGCCAGATGAAAATGCTGCGTTTTCGATGATAAATTTATTTGCTTTTTGATCTCTCGAAAGCATATCAATCAGATTTTCAAAACTATCTTTCCCTTTATATATATATATATATATATATATATATATATATATATATCTGTGAGTGTGTATGTATGTGTGTGTATGTTCTTACTACTTACGATAGCTGCTTACTATATAGATTAACATTGGAACCGGGTTATGATTAACGAAATTAGACTAATCTACCCCTATGGATTAAATATAGGGTTCTGTTCAAAGTTCCGTGTAGGCTTATGAGTTCGACAAGAAACACCTGAAAAAGGCTGAAGGATAATTCGACAGAAATGCTGTGAATATGATAATAAAAATGAAGACAATAGTCCGAATACAGAGAATGATAAAAATTATCAAGCTATATATCAAAAATTTAGCCACAGCATTTGATGTCCCAAAGTCTGAGATCGACATAAGATATTTGTCTTTTCAGACAATCTTCCGATAATTTCATCTGTTAAGTGGGGTCATTATGAAAGACGAACAGCAAATGAAAGAAGAAGAAGAAGAAGAAGAAGAAGAAGAAGAAGAAGAAGAAGAAGAAGAAGAAGAAGAATTTGGTTTGGTTTCTTTATTTTTAAGGGTATAACAACCTTCATGATTCATCTAATGCCAAATCCATCTTTGTGGAACCACAGTTGTACTTTATAACCCATAACTGAGAGATAAGGGGTTTTATACATTTCTCAAAGGTATCAGTCCGAAAGTGAACATAGTGATGCAACTTGGGTTAGAACTTGCTTACTTCAAGGCTCCAGTGAATCACTTTAGACATTACGCCACGGGAACTTCCCTGTTAGTGAAGAGCGTGAAACACGGTGTTGCAACATAAATAAATTTGTGTTCAACAATTAAATTACTTAATCGCTTGAATAATATTTGCACTGCAGTGCATTAGATAGATAGATAGATACATACATACATACATACATTTGAATATACTGAAAATAATTGAAATAGATAGATAGATAGATAGATAATCGTATTTTAGTCTTATTATTTTAGTCTTATTATTCTGTCATTCGACTTACTATCAGTCAGTCTATTTTGGGAAACCGAGTAGGCGTGTCTCTCGTTGTTCGTCGGATATGCGTATGCTTCACATTGTCTCTTCTTACGAACTATATAAACGAATCTTTTTTTTTAAATACATCCAATTCTATAAGTCTCGTAATGACGTCACGTAGACATCTTTTTTTTTTATCGTTGCAACATTAGTTTTTGTGGTAGTTTTTTTTTTCTTGCTCTTTGAAAGGTAAATTTCTAAATAATTGAAATCTGTAAATATCATTCATATATGGGTAGTGACTGGAACGAGATTGTGGAAATTCTTTTATAGTTCAGAATCGATTAAATTCAATTCTTTCAACTGTATTCTTTGAATAAATATCTAGATAAAATATCCGATAGAATGAATAAGAAATTACGTTAAAACCAGTTGAATGTAATGTTTATACATTTGTAACGTTTCACTCTGTATGAGCTTCCTAAGATAATGATATATATATATATATATATATATATATATATATATATATACTTTTACGAGGATAATTGATATTAGAGAACTTTACATTATTTAAATGAGTTTTTGTCACTCCATTTTATCTAACGAGTTCTTTAGTCTTTCTAGCGTTATATGAAATTCAGAAATATAACAATGTCCTTATTCCAACAATTATTCTGGCAAGTATCCTTGTAATATAATGGCCGAGGGATTTCGTTTTATGCCTTTGGGTTTAGTTAGGCTGAGAACCTTTCGGCTCAGCACATGGGTTAGTTAGGTGCAAACTTGAGCGCAGGTGTTGACGCGTGCGCGGGGAGGATGTGTCGTTCACAGATGTCAAAATAAAAATCCCAGATAGGAAATTGGACCAGGGGATGTGAATGACGTCATGCATCGGAAGCGCGTGCGGAAGATTTTGGGGATTTTGAAAAAGTCAGTGGAGTTGAGAACTAGACACCGAACGAGAAGGGTCGACTTTCGGGGCTCGCTGAGGCCAGACGAATTTGTGCGCTTCGGGCGTCACACGTGTTTTGGGGGCAGATGGAAAAGTCATCATTGAAAGATTGTGCATCTCTCTTCCTTATGTCAAAGAACCTTTTATCATGTCTGAAAGTGACACAATGTTCAACGAGCGAGATCAGAGATGTGCCACTGTACAACTCATGCTCTCTACCGATCTAAGTTATGACAAAAGGACCATTACCAGCACCCTCGCTGGATTGCCACGAATAACAGGCACGTGCCCAGGGTGATGAAAACAAAGTTTCCGGCTACGGTTATGGTCTTTGGTGTGGTTTCAAGTGAGGGCCACATCATACCTCTTCACATCTTCGAAGTCGGCTTGAAAGTCAACACCAAAATGTACCTGGATGTGCTGAAGAGTGTGGTGATCCCCTGGTGCAATCAGGTGGCTGGTGGCAGACCCTGAGTGTGGCAGCAGGACTCGGCACCGGCACACAAGTCCAAAGAGACCCAAGCTTGGCTTCAGAAGGAGTGCTACGACTTTGTACCCTTCTCTCACTGGCCCCCATCCTCCTTCGACCTGAACCCATTGGACTACTTCGTTTGGTCATTCGTCGAGAACATCACCAACATGACCTCCCACAACACCAAAGCCAGCCTGATCGCCGCCATCCACCGAGTATTCGCCGAGCCCCCGCCGGCGCTTGAGGAAAAGGCATGCTCCCAGTTCCGGATCCGTATCGAGGCGGTGATTGAGGCTACATTGAATAGATGTCAGCTCTACTACATAATCAGGTTACCTGAATTTATTTTTTCAATAAAAGTTTTAAAATAAAGCTGTAATGTTGTTTTCTTTAGGCCGACAATTTTATCGTTTCACCCTGTACATATATATATATATATATATATAAATTAAAGTTGCAACCGTATTCGATGGCGACACAAAAGCACCTTTTTCAATATCTACTTTACCGATAAGGAGAGGGTACAACTCTTTTCCTGGGATTGCTCCACTTTACCCTTCATGCATACCTTATAATCTGTGTTTAGCAAAGAGGTACCAAGAATATATATATATATGTGTGTGTGTGTGTGTGTGTGGTTGGGCAGCAGTCTTTTATTTAAGCATGTTTAATTAAGTAATAAAGTCACATTTTGTCTATATAATTTTATTAATATCCTTTCAAGTTTCCTGATAAGTATCTTGGTTTCAGATTGGAATTAGTGGATTAATTTACCAAACATTTCCCGAGCGCTTTCGGACATTTTATAGGCCATCATCAGGGGTTCCTTGCATGTCTTAAGAGTGTTTTTTAAAGAGTTTTTGAAAGAGTTTTTTTTTTTTGTTTGTTTCTTTTATAACATTACATAGAGACAAATTTTTGGTAAAGCAGAATTGTATTATTAATCTAATAAGGAGAATCATTTTACGAGGAGCATTAAATATGTTTCCAGACTTTTTCGTATTGGCACTTTTATTGATAGTACACACATGAAACTCTAGTCTCCTTCGAAGTAATCTCCTCCAGCTGCAACGCACTTCTTGTACCGTTCCAACAAATCTGGAAGGCCCCAAAAAAGTCCTCTTGTGTGAGCGTGTCAATGACCTTCGTCACAGCCTCTTTCATCTCTTCAATTGTCTCATAACGACAGCCTCTGAGCTTATGGAATAACCAAAAGTCACAGGGAGAAAGATCTCGACTATAGAGAGGCTTAAGAACTGTCTTGATGCCCATCTTGGTCAAGTAGTCTGTGAAAAGAATAGAGTTGTGAACTGGTGCATTGACCTGGTGGAAATGCCACTGAGCCGATTTGAAGAGTGCTGGCCTCTCCCCTAGAAATCTCTTCGTAAACTCCTTTAAAACCTCAGCATAGTAACCCTAACCCTAACCCTTTGGCCAATCAACTCTGGTGTTCTGATTTCCTTACTCCTCCCACACCTCTCATCATCCTTCACAGACTGCCTTCCTTCCCTGAATCTCTTATGCCACTCAAAGTCTGATGCTCGATTCATGCAAGATGGTCGAAAAGCAGTCTGAAGCATTCCATACGTTTCTGTGGCATTTTTTCCAAGTTTAAAACAAAATTTTATTGCATATCGTTCTTCTAAAGTGTCCTCACGTCCAGACTGCATTTTTGAAATTCACCAGTTGTGACAATCAGGCTTTAGTAGGGTGTATTCCAATTGCAGCTATTGATATTTATTTGAAGCTGAAATCATAAAAATTGGTCAGTCTTCTCATAAGATGTATAGCAATAACATACTGAATTTTCAAGAGTCTAAGACAATTTTAAATGCCTGTACAAAAAAAAGTCTGGAAACCTATTGAATGCACAACGTATTATATCGTTTAAAACGATAAAACATTAACGGGACCCTTTCTTACGGTGCTTCTTCAATATGAACGACTAGAATCGATTAAAATCGAAAAATTCAAGAATAATTGGGTTTTTATTAATAGATAAAAATTAAAGAGGAGGTAAAATAAAATTTCAACTCTCAAAATTCCCGCCAAATTATCTTAATAGACAGAAAGTATAGCATTGTCTTCTCTGTTTGTACAGACTAGTGCAGAATAGTGTAATTGCTATGGCTTCGGGGACGGCCACGTTTTTGCACCTGACCTTGTGCCAGACAAAGAAATGATCATCTGATTAGTTTGTCCGGCGTATATAATGTTCACACAAGTAATCACTGATTGCAAAATTATTTTAATTAATTTCACCTTAGCTTATGCAGACGGCGAAGACAATTCTCTATACTCCGTCTATTTGGAGAGTCTGGCGGGAATTTTGAGAGTTCAAGGGTTTTTTTTTTACCTTCCCTTTAGGTTGATAGATAGATAGATAGATAGATAGATATGCAAATTATATCTCGAGGATACGATTGAATGCATAGTCCATGATGTCTTTTGTTCATTTTGGTGTTTGGGGTCTTTTCGGCATCATATCCGGACGTGGTTGAACATGTGCTTGCCTGCATCTGCTTTGTTTTCTGTGTGAGGTTTGAAACATTTTGAACGACCCCCGTAAATATATCTGTATGTGTATGTAAGATTATAAGACTATGTGTGGTATGTCAAAGAATATATATGTGTGTGTGTCTAAGAATATATCTATATATGTTTATGTGTATGTGTATGGCTGAGAATATATATGTGTGCATTTAAGAATATGTGTGTCTACTAATGTATATTTGAGATTCTGAAAATATATATTGGTTTGTACGTGTATGCGTTGGTCTCTAATTCTGAATATATATATATATATATATATATATATATATATATATATATATATATGTGTGTGTGTGTGTGTGTGTGTGTGTGTGTGTGTGTTTTGTGTCAAAGAGCATGGTGTGTGTGTCTCAGAATATATATGTATGTGTGTGTGTGTGAATTTTTGAGAATACGACTTTGCTCATCTAAAAATATATATGTTTGTAAGAATATATGTTTGGTTTGGTTTCTTTGTTTAGTGGCATATCAACCTTTGTAGGTTATTTAGTGCCAAAGCCACTCTCCTAGAATAGCAGTAGTGGTACTATTTAAACAATAACTGGGAGGATAAAAGGGTTCATACCTTTCTCAAGGGTATTTGCCCGAAAGTGAACGTTGGTTTGGTTTGGTTGGTTTATTTGTCTAATGGCATATCAACCTTTGTAGGTTATCTAATGCCAAAGCCATTCTCCCAGAAGAACAGTCGTGGTACTATTTAACCGATAGCTGGGAGGATAAGGGGGTTCATGCCTTTCTCAAGGGTATTTGTCCAAAAGTGAATGGAATAGCGCGACTTTTCCATCTGACCCCACCATGTGCGGCACATTTCGTTGACCCCAACTGGTCTCGTCGAGGCGAGACCAAAAATCGACTACCTTCCTCTAGACTCGAATCTCAACTGCTTTTTTTTCAAATCCCCAAAATCCTCAGCGCTTCCGGGCATGACGTCATTCACGTCCTCGGTACCATTTTCTATATGGGTTTTTTATTGTGACATCTCTGATTGTCACATCCGCCCCGCGTGCGCGTGAACACCTGCGCTCAATGTGTGCACCTAACTCATGCACTAAGAGAAAGGTTCTCAGCCTAACTAAACAGAAAGATAAGATATACAAAACGAAAAATGATAATATAAAAAAAAATCCCTCCGCAATTATATTACATATATATACATATATATATATATATATGTTTGTGTGTGTCTCTAAAACTGTGCGCGTGCGCGTGCGCATATATTCATGTTAGTGCTATTATACATATACAATTATTTGTTGTATTTTATGCATAAAAAACGGAAAAATATCCCTTTCACCCAAATCCAATTTGCCACTGCATGAATATTTACCAAAAATAGTTGGGTTGCGTTGGGTTTTATGGCATATCAACCCTTATAGTTTATCTAAAGTCAAATCCTCTTTATACATATATATTAAATATATATGATTTGTTTGGTTGGGTTTTCTGGCATGTCAACCATTGTAGGTTATTTAATGCCAAATCCTCTTTATACATATATATTAAATATATATATTGTTTGTTAACACATTTTGTAGATTACCTTCTTAAACGAGCCTGAACTTTTTTTTTATTTGCACACTGGTAAATTGTTTCAAATATTGCTATATAATAGTCACAATTCAACATCAGTCATTTGTTTGCACAAAGTTTGTTTTATTTGACCCAAAGATAGGAAGCTATCATGGGCTATCACTCGGGGCAGAGTGGACCTGGGAGTAATGGTAATGAAGAGGCACTCCATATTCTGCAAATCTCAAAGACTGTTGTCTCGCCATCAGATAGTTTAATGTCATAATTAGGATATTTGTTTGGTAGAGGAAGTCTTACCCCTCTACAGAGATGCAGTCTGCATATTCTCTAGCCCCAGCCAATTGGGCGGCTACAAATAAAATGACTGAAAACGAATTTGAGTTAAACGTTATTCGTACCGGATTTTCGAGAAATAAGAGATTCAGATTTGAAATGAAATAGAATAAAATAAAACAAAAAATGGAAGGAGTTTTTACTTGAGAAAAAAAAAAGCCAAAGCGCTAAGTATTTTAGAATTGTTTTTTAAGTCTTCTTTCCTGTGTTTCGTTGGCATAAAAAATTGCTTCGTTTCAGAACCTGTGAGAAATATTGACTCCTCTGAGAGACGAAAGAATTAATATGGGGAAGGTTTTTCTCAAATGAAGATTGCAAAAGTAAGTTTGTACTAAACAACCTCACACACACACACATAGTCATAAACTTATATATATTTACCAACCCCTCCGCTTAGGCAGGATATGACACAAGGTCATTTTTAAGCGGAGTTTAACAGGTTTTGAATTCAGAGTATTCCTTTTCCTGGACTAGTTGCCTCACCAAGGACTGAAGAACCCAGTCTGCCCTACTATTTACCCATAGCCGGAGGGAGAATAATTGGATTCATACCTTTCCCAAGGGTATTAGTGTTATGTGAAATGGAATCAGTTTCGTCCAAGATTTGAACTCGTGTAGCAGTGTCCACTTCCTACGACGATAACCATTACACCACGGGCACCTCCTCCTTCTTTCTTTCTCTTTTTTTTTTTTTTTTTTTTTTTTAAGATCAAGGCTTGGTTGTATTGAACAGGCTGCGCCACGCGTATTATTCACAGGTGCGATCCTGCAACTGCCAGACATGGGGACATTTATGCATAAACTTATACGTCCATATACACGTAAGCACACACACTTCAATATTAATTTTCAAAAACAAGACCTTTCATTCGTAGAATTTTGTCCTGAATTTTCTTATATATATATATATATATATACATATATATATATATATGTATATATATATATATATGTATATATATATATATGTATATATATATACAGAGAGAGAGAGAGAGAATGAAACATTCGTGGTGTAATTAGTTACCGCCGTAGCTTATGAACACGACGACCTGAGTTCAAATCCCAGCCGAGACTATTTGCATTTCACTTAGCGCTAATAATCTTGAGAAAGGCATGAATCCAATTTTTCTCCTTTCGCTATTGGTAAATAGTAAGGCAGACTTGGTATGGCAACCTGTCTAAAAGAAGGAAAACTCTCAATTCAAACCCGTTCAACTCCACTTAAAATTGACCGTATGTCGCATCGTGCAGAGGGGTGTATATATATATATATATATACGGTCGCCAACTTAACTTTTACTTATATATATAGTTCTAACTTGAAAATAGTTCCTTTTTATGTAACTCTCAATTTAAATGACAATTCTTATAAACCATTTAGTAAGACTAATACTATACCAACATACATTAATATTAGTTCTAACCACCCTACATCCATAGTTAAACAAATTTCTAAGCCATTAATATTAGAATAAACAGACGATCATCTTCTAAAAACATATTTAATAATCATAAGGAATTTTACAATGAAGCCATACACATACCTGCCACGTTAACATCCACCAGTATTCGACACTTGCTACGGACCGTCAGGCCCGGCTCCTCCCCGACTACCATGTCTCCACCTTTGAGGACTCTCGCAAGGCCAACCTCAGAGAGAAACGCCGCAGGAGGAAGATCCGGGGAGACTCAGCTACCAGACCAGACCAGACCAGACTTTTAACTGCAGTCGCTGCAGCCAAATTTGCCTGTCCCACATCGGCCATATCAGCCATCAGCATTTGCAGTTGACGTGGACAGCTCATTCATATATCTTCGTTCGCAAAGTCTAGCCAAGAGACCCCTGGCAAAATTGATGGAATTATCACACTTAGAAAATGTTTAACTTAAGGGGATTAGCAGTAAATAAGCTAATAACAGAGTCGCAAAATATCTATTCTTTTAAAGCTAAATATTCTGACTTCATAAAATATAAAATACACTTTAGAGAAACTAGATTACATTATTTAAGATAATGATATGATTTTTCCATGTATATATATATATATATATATATGCATGTATATTTCAAAATGAATTGTTCCTCAAGGAGATTTATATTTTTTAAGAATTATTTATTTCGTTCTTACATACGTATATGTTTCCAGCTTGTTGCTTTCGTCAGAGAATATATGTGGCACAAGGCCATATGAATAGGGCACTCAATGAGACTCGAACTTACTCGTGTTGGTTATATATATATATATATTGCCGTGGTATGTGAACAAGTCTTCTTATTCCTGGGTTTTGCCGCTAAAAGTCAGGAAGGGATGTCAACATACGCCCAGAGAAGGTGTGAACCAATATTAACAGGCTATCGAACATATGGAAATCTGATCTCTTTGATAAAATAAAACGGGATTTCTTCCAAGCTATGGCTATGTCAGTACTAATGTATGGATCTAGATGCTAACGAAACGCATAAAGAAAAACTTTGACGGGAATTATGTTGCATATGGAATAGGTCACCTATTAATTTTGGAAAGTAATTGTAGAATTCAAAATTTATGAATTTAAGAGTTAACTGGAAATTCGTTAGAAGAAGAGTCAAGGAAAATAAACATTGATATGATAGACGGGACTTGACCTTTTTGACAGTTTTCTGATTGGTTAGATCAGTTAGGTAGAGTGAATTAGAGTATTCTTTGGTGCCGTAACGAACGGACGCCTGAAATGGCTAATTCTCCAGCTGTACGGTTGACTCGTAAAATTGGGTGAATAAAAAATCAAGTCTTTGTGTCCATTTATAAGAATAGAAGCGGACCCGGAAATCAAGACAAACCCAAGGTGACCCGATGAATTTCCCAGATAGAAGACTAGAGAATCCGCCCAAATAGTTAGTGTGAGAAAAAGATTAAGGTGTAAATTTTATCAGTTCCCTTGTTGCATACATATATATACTAATTCATGCCGATGCAATGATAACAGACGCAGTGACAAAGACAGATGCAGGATAAACGACGCAGGAAGGACTTCTTTAACAATATTTTACCTCTCACTTTATTTGTAGGGGTTCGAAAGGGTTGTTCAAGGGTTGCATGTGAGAGGGAGATGGAGACCGAACATAAACTGTAATTTCTTGACCCCACTGTTATGACCGTCACGTTGTGTCTTTCTTGTTCTCCTGATGCTGGGGTCCACTCCATCGGGGTTCCCGAAGGCGCCCTCGGTCGGGTGTGGCCTTCCCTACCACATCTGGTCTCTAGCTGTCTGGAATTCTACTGGCAACTGCTTCTTGGACTCGAACTCAACTGAGTTAAATAATAATTCAACGCCCACACGATCGCCCACTGGATCTTTGAAATCGAATGTTTAATCGTCACAAGCGGAAATAACTGTCATGCAGTTCAGAGGTCACTCTCTTCCGGTGCATCACTGTAGTGGCACCGTGGGACCTTCACCTTGTCCCATATTATAAGCCTTAATCCGCCCACGCGATCTCTTTCGATTACTGGCCATTGGAATGTGTCACTTCCTTCCGGTGCATCACTTTGGAATAGCATTTTTTGGTGGCCGGGTCGAAGGTCAAAATATAACATCCTGTCTACCCCGACTCTCACTTACCACAACTATTTCGCCAACCATTTCGTACCCTTCATAATAAACAAAAAGAAGAGATGATATTTTTTTATAAAGAAGTATTGTCGTTTTCTCTTTCTTGCGGGTATATAACCACTACACAAAAATGTATCGAGCAATTTTTGACGAGTCCTGGCAGCAACACCCCACGATACAGCAGCTGTACGGCAACTTACCTCCCATCTCACAAACCATCCAAGTAAGATGAACAAGATATACTCGGTACTGCTGGGTGAGTAAGGACGAACTCATAAGCGACGTTCTCTCATGGAATTCAAGATATAGACGCGCCAGCAATACACAAGTTCCGTGAAATAGAGAGGGTCAGGGAACCCCGTGATATATATACTGGGTACGGAAGCAAAATATGGAATAGTTAAAATAATTTTTTAGTCTGTTTGCTCCAATTTTTGAAAAAAATGTGATAAATCTAAATTTTCATGAAATTCAGCCCAATATGAGTGAGCAAGAAAAGAAACGACAAAGAATCTATGATTTGCTTAACGCCGAAATCAAGTTAATTAAAATTTCCGAAATAACTGGAGTTTCTTTATGGCCTCCATCAAACCCAAATCTTAAACCCTTTGATTACGCAATCCAGAGTGTTTTAGGAAACAAAACAAATGCAACTTCCCATCCAAATTTTTGTTCGCTTAAGACTGCTACTGAAGTGGGGGAATGGAATATAATGCTTGAAGAATTTATTTTGAAGGCATGCAAATCGTTTCGAAGACGTGTTGATACAATAATTAAAAAAATGACGGGCATATTGAGTAAAATACTTGTTATGTGTCTATCTTTTTATTTTAGGTTTAATTCTTTTTTTTTTTTTAAATTAATCTTGTTTCATGATAATGTCGTTTATTATTATACAAGAATAATCCTAATTTTGCTTTCGCACCCGCTTTCTCATGGCTGAGTGGTAGAATCTTTGATTGACATTTGAGTCGGCCGGGCTTCATAAAGCAAGGCTCTTCAAATGAATTGAGCTCTCTGTAGCCGTTAAGTGGATATATGTAAACAAAAACAAATGTGATACATAAGCGTTTAAATTTCCTTCGCTTGCGCTGGTGGTAGAATCTTAGATTGGCGTTTGAGTCAGCCGGGTTTCGATCCCAGCTTCAGGAATCTAGCGTGTCTAGCCACACTGAAGAGTTGTGATACAACGAAACAGTCTGTCTGTGGGTGACTATATATATTCTCCCTAACCCCTGTGGGGTTGAGCTCTCTAGTGAGGGAAGTAATGGTTGTCACTAGCGTAAAGCCAGGCTCTTCAAATGAATTGAGCTCTCTGTAGCCGTTAAGCGGATATATGTAAACAAAACAAATTTGATACATAAGCGTTCAAATTTCCTTCGCTTGCGCTGGTGGTAGAATCTTAGATTGGCGTTTGAGTCAGCCGGGTTTCGATCCCAGCTTCGGGAATCTAGCATGTCTAGCCACACCGGAGAGTTGTGATACAACGAAACAGTCTGTGGATGACTATATATATATATCACAAAAATAACTGTACAGCTAACAAAGCTTTCATCTGATTCCTACTCAGGGGTTAAACATGGTTTCGAGTCTAAAACATTTTTCCACAAGAGTCGAGTGGCCAAGAAGACTTTGTTGGTTTTTCCCTATGCTGTGGCAGTGGCGGATAAAAATGAAGCCTCCGTGTGCAATCCTTTGTTGCACTCAAAACGTTCAAACCAGTAGAAGAGGGTGTTTCTTTCACTTAGAACAAGACATCAAACAGATTTTTGTAACTAGTTCAACACTTACTAAGAATTTGTAATAACGTTCTCACTTTAAAGACCCTCTTTCCAATGCCTATCCTTCGCTATGTGTAAAAAAGCATACTTACACATATGACGAAAAAAATGAAAACTTTGTTGATTTTTCCAGTATGCCATGGGAAATACTAGATAAAAAATGCATCTCTGCAGTGGAGTAAACCCATCCAATGGGTGTCCTGACTTGGTTTGGATAAGTTTGGTTTCATGGCATATTAAATCCTTATATATATATATATATATATATATGGAATATATGATTTGGAAGAAAATAATGGATTGTATTCCGACAGTTTGTCAAGAAAAAATGATAACAAGGTAATCCAAGTCGACACTATAGTGTTTCGGTTCTACTGAACCATCATCAGGGCTATGAGGGGTTATATTAGTGATGTTAAGATAACGATGGATGTGTAAAAAGTGTAAAAAAAAATATAAAAACTTTGGAAGATTTGTATAACAAGAAAAAGTTGGCTGTTTATGACAAGAAAAATTGGACGTTTGAATCAGCGTCTGTTGCTTTAAACTTCGTCACCTGAATCCACGTTTCGTATGTTAATCGAGAAAGATTTCCAATCATTCCTTGTTTTCGATGAAGTTCAAATCCTATAAGTCTGGGTTTTTTTTTTTTCAAATGTATATGCCTCAGAAAATCCTAAAACACGAATATAAGCCTCAAGGCACAGACTTAGGTAATATATGTAATATATGATTTCTAAACGCATTTTGTAGATAACATTTTTAAACGAGCCAGAGATCATCTTTTTGCGCACTGTTAAATGGTTTCACTTATTTCTATCTCATATGAATAATTCTATTTTTCCTATAAATCATTTGTTTGCACACATTTTAATGTTTTCAAGTATTGTTATGTATAACTCAAAATTTATTTAAGATATTTACACACAGTTAAATGCACTAACTGTTCTATTTCAAACAATTCAGTTTAGGCTATCAACAAAATTAAATGGTTCCAAGTATTTTTATGTATCACTAACGATTCAATTAAACATCAGTCATTTGTTCACACACAGTTAAATGACAAACAGTTCTATTTTTAAAAATTCAGTTTAGCAGAAGTGATTTGTTTGCAGGCAGTTTAAATAATCAAACAGTTCTATTTCACTCATAGATAGACCAGGTGCGACCACTCCGGACCAGAGTGGACCTGAGAGTTATGGTAATAAAGGCGTATTCTGCATTCCCCAAAACTCCAGCATTACTGAAGCCTCATCATCAGTTTGTTTTGTGTCATAACCAGGACACTTGTTGGAGGAGTCTTACCACTTGGCAGAAATGCAATCGGTGTTTCCTACAGACCCAGCCGACTGAGCTCTTCTGTAGAGAGGTAAGAGCCTCCCCAAATGACACTAAACTGAATCTGTTGATGATTTGGGGAATATGGAGTGTCCTCATCATTGCCATTACTTCCAGGTCCACTCTGACTTTTCACTAACAAATCGTAAATATAAAAATTTGATTTGGCATTAAATAAACCTCATGGGTTGATATACCATTAAACTAATTAAACTAAGTCTATTTTCCTCCAGGTATGAGTAAACAGTAGGAGAGACTGATTTCTTTAGCCTTGATTAAAAAAAACCTGGGCTAGAATGAAAACTATGACTTCAAACTTGTTAAACTCCGCTTAAAAATTGACCTTGTGTCACATCCTGCTCATAGAGCAAGGGTTGGTAAATGTGTATCATCATTTCACGCATTCACACAGATTTCCCTGACCCTCTCTTGCCACCCGTCTTTATCGTCCATCGCACTCAGCAGGTCTTCCAAGCTACATCTCGTATCGGCACAGAGCTGTTGTAGATAGGTTTTAGCTGATTGTCTATGTGAAGGGGTCCACATGAGTACATCGCTTATGAGTTCATCCTTACTTCTCCAGCTGTGTCACTCATGTCTGGTTCGTCAAACTTGGATGGTTTTCGTGATAGGTGGTAGGTGGCCATACAGCAGCAGTTTTGTTGGGTGTTGCCTCCAAGACTTGTTCAGTATTGCTCGCAGTATTCTTGTATAATTGCTGTCAAGCCTTTTCTCTATATGCTTAGTTAGCGTCCATGTGGTGCATCCATATAGCAGTATTTATGCAACCGCTGCTTGGAAAAAATACGTTGTATTTTATCGATCAGGTCCGACTTCCATATGACCGTTAGCCTATCGATTGCTCTTCACGCCTTTGCTAGTCACGTGGTGATGTCATTTTCGGTTGATGAGACCCTGCTTCCGATGTAGGTGAACTTGTCCACTAGTTTCAGAGGACCACCCTTTAATGTGGAAATATCGCCTCTTTGATTAAACCACACGTATCCTGATTTGTTTGCATTGACTTGGAGACCTATACTACTTGCTGTTCGTTCCAGACTATGTAGCTGGGATTCGGCTTAGGCGGGTGAATTTACTAGAAGCGCTAAGTCATCGGTGTCATCCGCGTCCGTAATAGTTTGTACGAGGTATCTTCTACTTCTTTTCTTTGCCAGCTTGAAACCGTTTTCTTTCAATAAATCTATAGACGTTCTATGCACGTAGTCTAGGAGGATAATCAACTGGTATGGGGCTAATGTATGTCCTTGTAGCACACCTGCTGGCACAAGGCCAGAAGTATGAGAATAGAACTCACTAACACCTATCTGCTAGGCCAATACCTATGTCTTATCAACCTTTGTGTGTTATTTAACACCGAAGCAATTCTTGTAAAACACTACTTGTGCTATTTAACCCATTGCTGCGAGGATATGAGGAT
The DNA here is from genome assembly GCA_963585895.1 of Sepioteuthis lessoniana. Classification (NCBI taxonomy): domain Eukaryota; kingdom Metazoa; phylum Mollusca; class Cephalopoda; order Myopsida; family Loliginidae; genus Sepioteuthis; species Sepioteuthis lessoniana. Next base: position 13,292,810 of record OY757929.1, read on the forward strand.
TCATGCCTTTGTACCATAACGGTACCAAATAGAACCTTATGCTACCATGGGTCACAAATAGACTGTTATAAAGTTACACACTAAATGAATGGTTGTATTACCTCGTTCTCGAACGTGTTAATAGCTGTATCGCTACGTCTTAAGCAGTTGTCAGACTCTGTTATACACGAAACGCAGCTTTAGTTCACTAACACGAAAGTTTATTCGCAACTACAATTTTTAAGAAGTCACAGGGATAAAGAAAAAGAGTATGAAAGTTGAGTCGACTGCATTTGCAGGGCAAAGAGAAATAATATGTCACGAGGAGGATGAGAGATAAAACACCGACCTTGAATTTTCTTCCTGATTTTCTGTTGCAGTTCGAGCATGCTTGTTCGCTGGTTTCATTTTCGCAGGTTCCCGTCTGGGATGAGCTCCGAAAATCGGGACTGCAATTTTCGTCTGTCTCTACATTTTCCGGGCTGGTGTTCAACTGATTGTCTTTACCTCGTCGTGACTTCTAGTTAACTCCTGCCTGGTGTCGGATGGAAGAATATATCCGTTTCCGGTAGTTCCACACATGTGCAGAAGATTTGAGACCTCCGGGTTTTTTCTTCTCATTTTTAATTACTGTAATCGTTCGCCGTAACTTACTGACCTACAACGAGGATCAATATCTGCTTTTTCTTATTATTATTCGTATTATTTTCCTTCTCTCTCTCTCTCTCTCTCTCTCTCTCTCTCTCTCTCTCTCTCTCTAGTTAGAAATACACATTCCTTCAATATAATTTTGCAATATAAAACAAAATTACAAAATTTAAATAAATGAATAAATAATAATATATCATAAATAAATAATATAAATATAGCTTCTCTCAAGTATTATTTTTTAAGAATGATTAAAAGGACCTTTTTTTATTGGTTGAGAATAAAAAGCTGTCTTTGTGTAAACATTAATTTTATAACTATAAATAAGCCGACGTTGTTTAAAAAGACACGTATGACAAATAACGTCACAGTCAACAAAAACTTTTCGACATGGAATTACATGGCTTCAAATAACCAACGTTACACACCAAAAAAGTAATGAAACTTCGAAGACAACTATTCTTTGAAAGAAAAGCAAACAAAGAACCTAAGCTAAGTATTAATTTGGTTGTGCTTTTATTTGAGTCTATATATGTATGTATGTGTATAAGTGCTTAAATATGTGCAATATAAATTTGGCTTAGCTATGTGTTGAATTTTTTCATAAAACTTCACAAAGTAATTATTACGTTGGTTAATAATTAACATAAATATTTTAAGTAAATTTTCCAATACTCTCTCTCGAAATTAGTCTTGTTCTCTTTATAGCTTAGACCAACCATATCACACCTTTCTCAAGGCTAATTGTCTGAAAGTGAACGTAATAGCGCGGCTGGAGTTCGATCCCGTGTACTACGATGCTGCAGTTCAACACGTTAGCCACTACGCCACGGAGCCTTCACCTCTTTTTATTAGTAAAGACCAAAAAAGAGAAGCTGGGAAGATGGTGTCCATATGTATTTCGAGATGAAAACATATTTGGAGTCAACTAAACTTCAAAAGTGAACCATTTCATCTGTTAACGTTCGCGACGTTTTTATGTAAACAAAATTACTATACTAAAATTAACGAAACCAGGGAACTTTTACGACTCGTCGTGAACATTAAGTTGGGTTATAAGCACAGAAACAAAGAGATCATTATATAGACCGCTCCTAAAATAATGTCTCCTGTTTTAGGATTCAAGAGGCAGATTCAACTACTAGAATGTTTCGGGAGGTGTCCTCGTGGTGTAATGGTTAAAGCGATGAACTGCGGAATCGTAGTACGCGAGTTCGTACTCCAGTCGCGCTATTACGTTCACTTTCGGGCAAATACCCTTGGGAAAGGTATGAACCCCCTTATTCTCCCTCCATCTATGGGTAAATAGTAGGACGGACTAGGTTCTTCAGCCTTGGTGAGGCAACTAGTCTAGGAGAAGGAAAACTCTGAATTCAAACCTGTTAAACTCCGCTTAAAAATTGACCTTGTGTCATATCCTGCCCGAGCGAAGGGGTTGGTAAATAGTAACTACTAGAATGTTTTTGGCTTTAAATAACGAAGATTGATATATATTATTTTGTTTGTGATTTTTCGGACTGTTATTCTCATCTTTATTTTGGTAAGTTGAAACACGACGTTCCGGTAAGTACCCCTTGTTTATATGGGCATAGAAATGATTCAACTTGGGAAATCATTTTTAAAGTTTGATTATTGATCAGTTTGATCAAAAGGCGTTCAAGAAATATAAATATATTATTTAGATAATAACGTTATTCTTTTTCATGCCTATCAATTCGAGAAACATCAGAACTTTCGTGGGATGCGTTACGAGACGAATTAAAAACCAAAAATCCAATGGCATCAGTTATTCTTGATATTTCTAAAAGTAATTTACTTTATATATTTCCCTGGTTGAATCATTTCTATGCCTAAATATACAAGCGACACCAGAGGAAGGCCGGAGGATACAGCGGGCGAAACGTTGTGTTTCAACTTACCGCAATAAATATGAGGACGACATTCCGAAAAATCTCAAGCAAAATAATGGACATCAAATCTCATCCCAAAAATTTAGACAGAAGGTTGATAGGCCATTAAACAAAAAAAGTTAAACTAGAGGTGGATCTTGGTGGCATAGCTCTGGAAGATTAATATTTCAACTTTAGGACGTGATTTTTTTCTTGTGTTGTTCCTTTTTCTAGATTTTTTATATTGCTCGACTTGCCTGTATTTGAGCACTTTGGTTATTAAATAGAAATGTTATATAGCCACATCATATCATAATCATAATGATATCTCAACCCAACGGTACATGTACAAATTCAAATTCAGGGAAATACAAGGTAGAAACACATTAACAAATACATGCGGGTACAAATACTCAAGCGACTCTCTTATTCAGGTACAAATGTTTATTAACTTCTTGACTTCTGAGTTGGGTTCTTCGACGAGAGGAGAGAGAGACACAGTTCTTAAAAGTTTTTCGTATCATACTCTGCTAACAAAACTCAAACGCTCGGCACATCTCGTGGAGTTTTAGATCTCCTTACATCATCACTGGTCGGGACCCGAAAAACTTAACCGTATGCCTCAACGGTCGAAACCCCAACTTCTCAACACCAAGGTCTTAATTCAACTTCCACTCTTGACATGGTCCTAGTTGACTACCAACTCGACCGGTCCCCATTCGACAACCAACTGGACTGGTCCCCAGTAAACTACCAACTCGACTGGCCCACAATCGAGACCCAACTGACGTGTTTTTCAAAATACCTAAATTCTCAGCCCATCGTTTCCGGGCATGACGTCATTCACACTCTAGTCCCATTTCCTATCTGTGGTTTATTATAACAATTGTGATTGTCATATCCTCTGCGCGCGAGCCAAAACTGTACCCAATGTCTGTGCACCTGAACTAAGAGCCGAATAATTCAAAGCCCAACCAAACTGAATGATAAAATATAATTAACAAAAATGATTCATATAAAAAAAATCCTTCCGTAATTATATAACAGAAATAATTCCTTTTAAAGTGCATCATTGTGTATAAATTATTAGTATTGGATAGGAATACTTGAAATCATATAGCCTGTGAAAACAAAATATTATTATTAAAGTCGAATAAAAAAAGCTCTGATTTTTAAAAAATAATATCAATTGAACTTTGAAAATATGAATAATTTTGTTTTCAGTTCAATGATTTCAAGTATTCCAATCTAATACTAAAAATTAATACACAACTTTAAACAAATATTTGGCAATGAATCCAATTTCGACATTAGATAACCCATAGGGAGTTGAAATGCATTCAAGTAAATAAACTAAACCAATCAACTTTGAAATTTTGAAAAGACTTATTATACTTTTAGAAAAATTGGTGAAATTTCTTGCTAAATGCCGAGAACATATTATGAAAAGTTTGCCGCCAATTGCAAAATGGTCGAACTGTTTACAGTCACTATTTCTTTTAGTCTATATGCTTTGATCATTTCTGTCTCTCAATCTGTCTATCTAACGATCTCAGTCTGCTCATATCTAACCGTCTCTCTCTGTTTCTCTGTCACACACTCTCTCTTTCTCTCCCTCAACCCCCCCCTCTCTCTCTCTGACAGTTTGTCTGTCTATCGGTCTCTCTCTCTCAAGATTGATAGATAAATGTGAATAGATTGAAATAGAAGTGAGCAGACTGATCTATCTATCTATCTATCTCAGCCTGTTCACACACACACACACACACACACATATATATATATATATATATATATATATATATATATATATATATATATATATATATATATATATATATATATCATACTGTTCACATCTATTTATCTATCTATATACCTATTTCAGTCTATTCACTTTAATCTATCTATCTATCTATCTATCTATCTATCTATCTATTTCAATCTGTTCACATCGATCTGTCTATCTAAGTCTGTTCAGATCAGCCTATCTCAGTCTTTCTCTCTCTGTCTCTCTCTGTCTCTCTCTCTCTCTCTCTGTCTCTCTCTCTCTATATATATATATGTATATATATATACATATATATATATATCAGTCTGTTCACATCTATTTATCTATCTGTATATCTCTTTCTATCTATCTATCTCTCTATCTAAGTCTGTTCATATCAGCCAATCTGTCTTTTTGCATCTCTCTATCTATCTATCTATCTATCTATCTATCTCGTCGTAACGGCCTCCTTTCTAACACCTCATCTTCCATATGAACATATAACGAAAAATGTTTTAGCGCTTTTATTGGAGATGGAGCGGGCTAGTTCGGTTTTTGTTTGTTTTTATTTGTTTGCTTTTTGTTTTTTTTATTTGTTTCTTCGTTCGTTTTAACAGCTTTTTAGCCACTCATTTCTGACACTGAGTACTTTTAGCATTACAAAACGATCATTCTTATTGATCTTATTCTTCCATTTATACCTCATTATATATATATATATATATATATATATATATATATATATATATATATATATGAGGTCTACATTATTATATTATTCGGAAAAGCTTGTATAATATTTGATTGTGTAAAAGTTCGTAGGGCATATTGACTATGGGGAAAATAATTAAAACTTAATGAGAATAACATTTTAAATTTTACCTGTAATAGTTATAATGAACTGACAAGCTGAAGGGATGATATATATCCAGTGTGTTAGTTGAAGGGAAAGAAAGCCGTTACCATTTAGAAAAATGAGTAAAGATCTTCAATAAAAACTTAACACCGAAAGAGATAGATAAAAAGTACCACGGTAATGTGTGCAAAATTCATCAACAGGATTCTCATTTTTTTCTTACTTTCTACCCACAATGCAACTCACAGCCGGAACTTCGTAGTTAGATATGCATCAAATCAGTTGGAAAGTCAGAATTATTCTGCTGAGTGAAAAGAATTTTCTCTGTTTTTCGGGTTTGCATCAGCAGTGGTGAACTTTAACCTGTCACTTACGACCTGTGAAAAGAATAGACCGTTCCTTGATCGATTTGAAAATATCACTTGATGTCTTCCTGTTTTTGAGACTGGTCCAGAGCAAAATGGTAACATTAGCAATAAAACGAACGGAGTTTTCTGTGACCACGTGTCTGATTTTTTCTTTTCTGATATGAATAACTTTGTCATCATTTTTTCATCTCGTCTTTCTCGTTTCGTCTCCATCAAGCCCCAACATTCTACTGGACGCTCGCAGAACGTGGAAAATATCAAAATAATTTAGACCCCGCACTTTATATCGATCAAGAGTAATGAGAATTTCGTTGTTATGAGAATTCCGTTGTAATGATAACGTGACATATTTCACAACTAACGGTAGATATATGCAAACATATGCAAATATATTTTATTATTTATTTTTAGCTTGGTTAGTCAAAAGTTTTGCAAATTTTAGTACATGCTAGCATGCGGCACGAATATAATGTAACTGAAGCAGTTGAAGGTGTGGTAGGCACCAGCTGTAGTTGGTAGTGTCGTGGTAGTTGGTGCGCTGACACACTATGCATTGCTTCATTCTGTGTATGATTTGAAAAGCCGTACTGATGAACGTAAAACGAAGGCTAATTTGGGAACATATTCGTTACGAGTTCGAACTGGACCATAACTCCGCTGGGGAAACAATCAAAAGCATTGGTAGCGCGAAAGTTGAAAGCGCACTTGTTCTCAATACAGTAATCAGATGGTTCAGGAAATTTTACTGGGGTTTCAAGAAGCTCGACGATTAGGTGATGTCAGTTTGGCCTAAAACCGTGGATTCCAAGGCTGTGCTCCATATCATAGAAGCAAATCACGTGAGTAACACTTGGAGAGTATCAAGCGAGCTTGGCATCTCATAGTCCAGTGTGGTTCGTCACCTTCATGACGTTGGGGGCAAAAATATCCACAGCTGCCAAATTGTGCTTCTCGTTACCAAAATACTGCAAAACTTTTGACTCACCCAAGTATATTAGACAAAATAACTATAAACACTGAAGCCCAGTCTGCTGGGTTGGTTGGTTTTATGGCATATCAACCTTTATAGGTGTTATGGTTATCGTCGTAGGAAATGAACACGGCGACACGAGTTCAAATCCTGGACGAGATTGAATACATATCACATAGCGCTAATATCCTTGGGAAAGGTATAAATCCAATTATTCTCCCTTCAGCTAAATAGTTGGCCAGACTAGGTTCTTCAGCCTTGGTGATGCAACGAGTCTAGGAGAAGGAAAACTCTGAATTCAAACCCGTTAAACTCCGCTTAAAAAGTGACCTTATGTCATATCCTCTCTGCAGAAAAATGGTCGTTGTATTCTATGACCCCCTCAGCCGACTGGGCAAGAGAAAAGGAGAGAGAATAAAAGAAGCCAAACAAACCTGAATAGCAGTGTGGCAAATTTATGTAGATGATAGAAATAAAATAAATTGATATTAAATAAGGAATAAAAAGTTAAAAAGAGGATAAACGGTTGATGTGGGGGAAAAGGCGTAGGTGAAATATTAACAAATGAAGAAATGAAACATATAAATTCTATATAATATTCCCAATTCACATGACGTAATTTTAAAAACAAACGCTGATTTACTGATTATACAGCCAACTCTTTCCCGATATATAAATTTTCCTTAGGTTTTTGTATTTTCTAAACATCCGTCGTTGATTTAACATCACTAACTAGGAAGTAGCGTCTCATCAACCGAAAAAGACATCGACACACGACTGACGAAAGCATGGACGGCTATCGATAGGCTATCGATCATATGGAAATCAGACCTGACCGATAAAATGAAATGCAGTTTCTTCCAGGCAGCGGTTGTATCGATACTGCTATATGGATGCACTACATGGACGCTAACTAAACGGCTGGAGAAGAAACTAAACGGCAATTACACAAGAATGTTGAGAGCAATATTGAACAATTCCTGGCGACAACACTCCACGAGACACCAACTATACGGCCACTTGCCTCCCATCACGAAAGCTATACAAGTTAGACGAACCAGACACTGCTGGAGAAGCAAGGACGAGCTCATAAGTGATGTACTCCTATGGGCCCCCACATATGGCGAAGCAAAAGCAGGACGACCAGCTCGAACTTACATACAGCAGCTATGTGAGGACACAGGATGTGACCCTGAAGACCTGCCAGAGGCGATGAATGATAGGGAGAAGTGGCGAGAGAGGGTCAGGAATATCCGTGCTGACAGCACGACATGATGATGATGATGATGAATATCATCCCTTCTAGTCCCGATGATTGTTCAATAGAACTGAAACGCTATGGTATCGACTTGGTTTCACAATAGATTTCTCCTCCTGCTTCTGCTATATTTTGACCTTCGACCCGGCCCAAAAATGCTATTCCAAGGTGATACACCGGAAGGAAGTGACACATTCCAATGGCCAGTAATCATAAGAGATAGCGTGGGCGGATTAAGGCTTATGATATGGGACAAGGTGAAGGTCCCATTGTGCCACTACAGTGATGCACCGGAAGAGAGTAACCTCTGAACTGCATGACAGTTATTTCCGCTTGATGACGATTAAACATTCGATTTCAAAGATCCAGTGGGCGATCGTGTGGGCGTTGAGTTATTATTTAACTCAGTTGAGTTTGGGTCCCAGGGCAGTTGCCAACAGAATTCCAGACAGTAAAAGACCAGATGTGGTAGGGAAGGCCACACCCGACCGAGGGGGCCCTCGGAAAAGCCCCGATGGAGTGGACCCCAAGACCTCTGGTTGAGCATCTAAGAGAACAAGAAAGACACAACGTGACGGTCATAACAGTGGGGTCAAAATATGAAGTTTATGTTCGGTCTCCAGCACCCTCTCACATGCAAACTTTGAACAACCTTTTCGAACCCTTGCAATAAAGTGAGAGGTAAATATATTTGTAAAGAGGTTTCCTGCGTCTTTATCCTTGCGTTGTTTATTACTGTGTCTGTTATCATTGGGTCGGTATGTATCCAGTATATATATGTATATTTCTGCATGAATCAGCAGATGACAATACAACACTTCGATTACCTTATCATCAATTTTTTTTTCTATATATTGTCGGATTTTACTCCATTATTTATTTTCATTTAATGAAAGTAACTTACTTCTTTGCAAGAAAGCAGATGACAAAGATGCTTCTCGGAGTTACATTCATCTTTTTCAATGATGATTTCTGGAGAATGTCTTCAGAACGCCGTTCAATGAGAGCGCATTTACTATCATGAGACAAATGATAAAAATGCTGGTGCTTATGTACTAAGCGATCTGCCTAAATGTCTGTTCTGTACAACAAAAAAAAAAGTACGTAGACCCAGAATAGGAGTGAGAGCCAAAGAAAAAAAGCCGCTGCTCCAAATTAATTGGTATCCAGACGATATAAGTGCGATGCTATTCTACACCAACCCGCTCAATGTTAAAAGGAACTGCCCCTCCCGTAATGCTTGACAAAGAAATATATCACAGAGTTATTATTTCTTGTATCTTTTTAGGCGAACATTAAGAATAAGAAAGAGAACTTTGTTATGGATGCGGTAGTTAAACGTAAGAGGTTAATAGTCTTTCTTTGCTTAAAGGCATGAACGATGGTTTGCCTCATCTAGATACACACTCTTATCAACTTCTTCTTTGCTATGGACTGTCAGGTGTAGACTTAAAGTCTTAAATTCATTGTCTGCAATTCCAGCTTTTATCTTTCACTTACTACGCTGATGTTTCTCAGGGAAAAGGTTTCTTTAGACCCAATTATCAAACTAGGAGGGAGGATCCAAAGGAAAACGTTAAGCTACAGTTAACACCAAGCACAACATTACAGCATAAATAAGTCTATTCTAAAGTTGGTTGGTTTTACGGCATATCAACCCTTTGCGGGTCATTTAACACCGAATTAAGTAGTTTTGATAAAAGTTTCTAAAAATTCCCCTAAGTATAAGTATAGTTTTTGGGTTTACACACAGTATAAATGTTAAAAACAGTTCTATTTCAAACAATTCAGTTTAGTGTAAGTACACAGTTTAGTTCTATTTGACCCATAAATAGAACCCTATCAGATGCTACCACTCCGGACCAGAGTGGACCTGGGAGTGATGGCAATAAAGGTGTACTCTCCATTCTCTCTAGCTCCAGCATTATTGCAGCCTCACAATCAGATTGTTTAGTGTCATAACAGGACACTCATTCGGGGGAATCTTGCCCCACTGTAGAGATGCAGTCAGTGTATTCTGCAGCCCCCACCGACTGGGCCATATTCTAAAGTTCTTTTGTTTTGTTTTGTTTTTTTAAATAAAAAATAACATCTGACCAGACAAAATTGAAAGATTGCATACAATCAAAACGGGAAAATAATGGTATCCAAAAAAAGAAAGATGTCGTCACTAGAGGCGCGTTTGGCATAACGGTTATCTATCGTCTTAGAGAATAAAATCGATGGCCCCAATTCAAATCCTGGAAGAGGCTATATGCGTTTCAATTCCTGGTTGTTTGTATGGTTGGTTGGTTGGATTTTATAGCATATCAACATTTGTAGGTTATTTAACGCCAAATCCATTTTTATACAAATAGTTCTATTTCAAACAATTCAGTTTAGCATGAGTACACAGTTTAATTGTCAAAAACATTTCTATTTCAAGCTATTCAGTTTATTCAAACAGTTCTAATTCAGCTAATTCAGTTTAGTATAAGTACAGATTTTGCTTACAGACAGTTAAATGTCAAAACAGTTCCATTTCAAACAAATCAGTTTAGCATAAGTACGCAGTTTAGATGTAAGTACGGTTTGATTGTCAAAACCATTTCTATTTCAAGCTATTCTGTTTAGTCAAAAAGTTCTAATTCAAACAATTTAGTTTAGTATAAGTATGCAGTTATTTCTATTTAACCCATAGATAGGACCCTATCAGGTGCTACTATTCAGGCCAGAGTGGACCTGGGAGCAATGGCAATAAAGGCCTTCTCTGCATTCCCCAAAGCCCCAGCATCACTGGAACCTCACCATCAGATTATCGTGTCATATACAGGACACTCATTGTGGGGGGTCTTGCCCCTCTACAGAGGTACAATCGGTGTATTCTACAGCCCCAGCCGACTGGGCAAAGGAAATTAGTAGTATAGACTGTGATTTTGGCATTGGATAGGCAACCAGTCTAGGAGAAGGAAAGCTCTGAATTCTAGTCAACTTTACTCTGCTTAAAACGTTTACCATGTTTCACATCCCACCCGTGGCAGAGGGGCTGGGTAAATCAATACTATCAATTGTCACAGAATAAAAAAATAGAGCGGGACAAAATATTTTTTTATCATTTAGTATATTGTCTTCATCTCTATCGTTATATTCACAACATTTTGGCCGGTACGTTCTTGTGAATTCTTTAGGTGTATCATATCGAACTCTGGTACCAACTTGCCCAGTCGGCTGGGGCTGTAGAATACACCGACTGCTTCTCTGCAGAGGGTTAAGACCCCCCCCCCCAACGAGTGTCCTAGATATGACACTAAACAGTCTGATGGTGAGGTTCCAGCAATGCTGGAGCTTTGGGGAATGCGGAGTACCCCTTCATTGCCATCGCTCCCAGGTCCACTCTGGCCCGGAGTGGTAGCACCTGATAGGGCTCTATCTATGGGTGAAATAGAACTAACAGCATACTTATGCTAAAATGAATTGTTTGAGTAAACTGAATAGCTTGAAATAGAAAAGTTTTTGACAATTAAACCGTACTTACACTTAAACTGCATGCTTATGCTTAACTGAATAATTTGAAATAGAACTGTTTTTCGACATTAAAACTGTATTTACACTTAGCTGAATTGTTACATATAACTGCTTGAATAGTTTGAAATTGAAATGTTTTTGACAATTAAACTGTGTACTTATGCTAAACTGAACTATTTTCAATAGAACAGATTATTTACATAAAAATGGATTTGGCGTTAAATAACCTACAAAGGTTGATATGCCATAAAACCAAACCATCTGGTACCAACACAGAACTTCGAACCGAACCCTTTATTTTTTATCTACGGGGCTAGATTGTTCTAATTCCGTTAACCCTAACCAGATACAAGTGTTAAGCAATAGTAAAACTTGCTTGTTATTTACCGGGATTGATTTAGTTGGGATTGAACCTGCAACCTCTGGATGATTTCATGTAGAGGAACTTGAACCAAACGCCTATATCCGTTACCATGTGTGCTGTGGAATACACTAAATGATAAGAGCCCAGTCAGCTGGGGCTGTAGAATACCTCGAATGAATCTTTGCAGAGAAGTAAGATTCCTCCAACGAATGTCCTGATTATGACACTAAACAATCTGATGGTGAGATTCCAGTAATGCTGGAGCTTTGGGAAATGCGGAGTTCCCCTTTATTATCATCCACTGTGGCCCAGAGTGGTAGCACCTGAAATGGTCCTATCTATGGGTCAAATAGAGCTAAAATGTGTTACTTACGCTAAACTGAATTGTTTGAAATAGAACTGTTTTCGAATTTAAACTGTGTACTTAAGCTAAACTAAAGTAAGTAAATTTGGTGACCTTAATCGAGGGTGACCCGAAGGCTCCCTTTTCGATAGCTACAACACCGAGGTGGAGGGGAGGGCGCTACTCCTTTCCCTGGATTGCTCCACTTGATCCATACCTTATAATACTGAGTGTTAAGCAAAGAGGCAGCAGGTACCATTTTTTGAGTCTTTTGTATGACCCAACTAGAGCTTGAACCCCGGTTTCCTGGACTATTGACGAGCACTCTACTCATGAGGCCAATAGCTAAACTATGCTAAATTAAATTACTTGAAATATGTTTGAAATAGAACTGTTTTTATATTTAACTGTGTGTCAATAAATGACTGATGTTTAATTGAATTGTTAGTGATACTTGAAACCATTTCACTTTGTTAACTAAACTGAATTGTTTGAAATAGAACTGTTTCCTTGAATAATAATGATTTTGGCATTAAATAACCTACAATGGTTGATGTGCCATAAAACCAAACCAAACCAAACCAAACTAAACTAAATGATAAAAATTATCAAGTTTTATTGCAGAAATTTAAACTGAATGTTTATTGCAGAAATTTATACTGAGTATATAATGTACCTCGTGGTGTAATGGTTAAAGTACTTGGCTGCAGAATCGTAGTAAGCGAGTTCAAACCCCAGTCAATTTTGGACAAATACCCTTGGAAAAGGGATGCACCCCCTTATCCTCCAAGCTAGGGATTAAATAGTATCACTACTGTACTTCGAGAAGGATACCTTAGACATTAAATAACCCAAACTTATTTTCGGGTCGATTTGTCTACATACATATATAGTAACTTAAGTAAAGTTGTCTCCCTTTAGTCGAGGACGACCAGAAGGCTCCCTTTTCAATAGCTACTACACTAAGGTGTCGGGAAGGTCGCTACTCCTTTCCCTGGATTGCTCCACTTTACCCTCGATGCGTACCTTATATTGCTGAGTGATAAGCAAGGCGGTACCATTTTTTAAGTCTTTGGTATGACGCGACCTGGGATTGAACCTAGGTCTCCCAGACCATTGACCAACACTTTACCCACAAGACCAATGAGCCGGTCGCTCTACTCGCTATTCGGACCATTGGCGCACTCTCTACCCACAAGACCAATGAGCCGGTTGCTATACCCGCTATATATATAGCGGGTATTGCGACCGGCTCATTGGTCGTGTGGGTAGAGTGTTCGCCAAATTCCGGGAGACCTGGGTTCATATATATATATATATATATATATATATATATATATATATATATATACCATAAATCTGCTTAGAAACTCACCTAAAGTTTGAGATAAACCTCTTACAAAAGTTATGAATATTAAACTAGGACAGTTTACTCAAATTTACTAACAAAATTAAAAACAGGAAACCTACCGGTCTTGATGAAATACCTCAGGAAGTATGGAAGACTAGGAAATTCAATATTGCAACGCCTTATTTAACCAGAACACAATAGAAAGATGGCAAAAAGGCTGCATTCTCCCCTTCCCCAAGAAAAGTGACCTCAGAATAACCAAGAACTACTGAAGCATAACCCATAGCAGAAAAGATTTATTATGCCTTGCTACTCAACCGCATCGAATCAGATATTGAGAAAATAATTGAAAAGAATAAAAATAGTTTTCGAGGAAAGTGATCCACAACATCACAGATTCTAACAATCCGTCGATACAAAAAAAAGGTATTCGCACACTATCATTCGTAGATTTCTCCAAGGGATTTGACTCGATCCACAGAAAGAAGATGGAGCAAATACTACAAGCGTTAAGTCTCCCCACAAAAAGTACTTCGCATATTAAAAAAAAAATGCGGCGAAATTGTCTTACGGCAAAAATTCCTGCAGCGAGTTTTCCTACTGCAAAAATGTTTACGGCGAATGCTCTTTGGTGTCGATGACACATCAACCTTCGCGAGTTATCTACTGCCAAATCCATTCTTCTAGAACAGTCATCATCATCATCATCATCATGTCGTGCCGCTAGCACGGATATCCCTGACCCTCTCTCGCCACTTCTCCCTATCGTTCATCGCCTCTGGCAGGTCTTCGGGGCTATATCCCGTATCCTCAAGAGCTGCTGTATGTATGTTCGAGTTGGTCGTCCTGCTTTTGCCCGGCCATGTGTGGGGGTCCATAGGAGTACATCACTTATGAGCTCGTCTCTGCTTCTCCAGCAGTGTCCTGCATGTCTGGTTCGTCTTACTTGGATAGTTTTCGCGATGGGAGGTAGGTGGCCGTATAGTTGGTGCTTTGTGGGGTGTTGCCGCTAGGACTTGTTTAATATTGCTCGCAGCATTCTTGTGTAGTTGCCGTCTAGCTTTTTCTCCAGCTGTTTAGTTAGCGTCCAAGTAGTAATGCATCCATACAGCAGTATCGATACGACAGCTGCCTGGAAGAAACTGCGTTTCATTATATCGGTCAGGTCTGATTTCCATATGATCGATAGCCTATCGATAGCTGTTCATCTAGAACAATACTGGTACTATTTAACCCATAACTTGGAGATTAAGGTGGTTCACATCTTTCCTAATTGTATTTATTCGAAAGTGAATGTAATAGTGTAACTGAAGTTCCAACTCGCTTTCTACGATTCCACAGTCCGTCGCTTAAACTATCACACTATGAGGACATCCCCAGCGAATGCCCCTTAGAACCTATTAAATCCTGCTCTCTCCACAGACACGGGGATGGCCAATGTCAAGATTCAAGGGAAACAACTCTAATATTTTCCATTTGCTTTACGGTTATGTAAGATTACTCTCCCCTAGATGGCAATTAATAACGTAATTTTTTTGCAAAAATAACTGCCAAGTAAATCATGACGGCCCCTCCTGATCTCTTGATTATCATCTTGGGACATTGTTCCTGGAGACATACAAGCACCCTTTTTCTGTGGACTTTGTTAGTTTTATGTTCGCACGCACGCGCGCGTACACACACACACATTCTTGTACACATGTAACCAGTACGCTTTAAATGCTATATATATATATATATACCAAAGCACACACACACACACACACACACACACACACACACACACACACACATATATATATATATATATTGTTTTGTTTTGTTATTTTTTTAGTTTTTTGGGGGAGGGGGCATTTTTTTTGTGCGTGTAATGTATTCGCAATAGATTTTATAAAATTTAGAATCCTTATAGGAATTAAGAATATTAATTAACGATTCTCAAAAATAGTGTCTATGTTTGTAGTTTTAAAAAAACCTCGTGAAAATTTCATTTTTTTAAATTTATTTATTTTGTGTCGTTTTTATTTTAGTTTTCATATCAAATAAAATTAGGTATTAACACTTTCACGACATCTTAACACCTTGAAGATTCTAGCTCTATAGCCTTACGTCTTAAAATCCACTCTATTCCCAAATCCACATTTTGGAAAATTCTAGTTGAAAACACCACTATAATAGCGCACAAAATTAATAAGCTACGACTTCAAATCATAGAAGCTCTACATATCAAAATAAAAAAAAAACTAGAATTAATCGAATTAACTTTAAAAATATCGACAATGTTTCAAAACATTGCCTTTAGTCTTTTTTTTTTTTTGTTTTTAATATTTTATTTTTCTTGATAATATTCTAATTCCGTTGATAGCGTTCTGTACTAAATTCGTTCGATGTCCTCAGCATCTCAGTTTTATCCAACTTAGCGTTTACATAATTTTGCAATGGTAAAAAAAACTCAAAAACTTTAAAAAACACTCTTTACACATACAAACAGCAACTGATGATGGCCTATGAAAGGTTCGAAAACACTCAGGACAATTTTGGTAAATTCATCGACCAATTCCAACCTGAAACCAAGACACTTACCAGGACACTCGAAAGGATCTTAACAGAATTAAATAGACAAAATGCTTCTTTCTTATTTAATCAAACATGCTTACATATATATATATATATATATATATATATATATATATATATATATATATATATATATATGGGTTGTATATACATATATATGTACTTACCATTCCTTCCTTCTCTCCACAGACCCCCGAAAAAAACTAATTAAATGAAGTAATTAGAATCAGGTAACAAAATTTGTTAGTTATGCAGGAAATATTTCTTTCAGAAAATAAATTTTTCTTTCAGAAAATAAATTTTTCTTTCAGAAAATAAATTTTTCTTTCCTTTTTAGCATTTTTTTTTTTTTTTTTACCAGTAAAAAAAAGTAAAATATGCTAAACACTATAGTAAATCTTATTTCTCCTGCCTTTACCTGTAATATTTAGATTCTTGTACACAGTCAGTGGATAAAACCGTCGTATCGGCTTTGTGCCACACATAAGCAAAACGCTTTGTAAATAAAACCGTTGTATTTTTTGCGAAGACAATCATCACAAATTTATTTATTTATTTCTATTTTTAGTTTGTTTTTTTTTCTTCTTTTTTTTTTAATCCTTCTTTATCTTTAGCCGAAACTGTCTTAAAAGAAAATTGCTGCCAAAATGAATTCATATACATATATATATATATATATATAGTAAGTATCATACAATAACTGATATTTATACAACAGCATTGTTTCTAACAAAGCCTTCATCAGATGATGACTCTGGGTTCAGGCATGGTTTCGGGGCCGAAGCATCATTACCATGAGCCCAGAGCGCACCAGCAGTATCTCACGACACCACCAGGTTCGTCAGATTGTTGTCACTCTATGGGATTGCCAGATATATATTATATTATATTATATTATATCAGTGTTGGTTGTCATTAAATCACTTTGTGGGTTTTTGTCGAACCGAGAGCAATATAATATGGAGAATGCTCAATATCTAGGATAGAGCTATTTTATATATTATACATCATATATTGATAGATCTATTATATATATATATATATATATATATATATATATATATATCATCATATCGCGCTGGTAGCACGGATATCCCTGACCCTCTCTCGCCACTCCTCCCTATCGTTCATCGCCCTAGGTAGGTCTTCAGGACAACATACCGTATCCTCACATAGCTGCTGAATGTATGTTCGTGCTGGTCGTCCTGCTTTTGCACGGCCATGTGTGGGGGTCCATAAGAGTACATCTCTTATGAGTTCGTCCCTGCTTCTCCAGCAGTGTCCTGCATATATATATATATATAAATTCCAAGGTATATATATACATTTTTTCAACTATCCAAGCCCCACAAAAAGCAATATTCTATTTGACGACATAAACTGAGACAATGGCTATTATAAAGATTCAAGGAAAATAACTCTAATTTTTTATATTTACTTGTCAGTTGTGAAGGATTACTCTGCCCTTACTGCTATTTCGAAAAATCATTATTGTTTTTGCAAAAATGCCAACTAAATGAACCAGGACACCCAAAATTAGTGTCCTGGTTGGCCCCTTACTCAGGACCTTGTGCCATACTGAAAGATTTCCACTCAGGGACGGATAAACACTCCATTTACTGAATTTGTACCAAACTAAAATAAGTTTGATAAATATCTTCATGACTGAGACGAATAAGCGAGGCAATTTTATGGCCTTGAGTCAGACTAATCAAAGTTTGATAAATGTGCCCGTGGTATAATGGTTATCGTCGTAGAAAATGGACACGGCGACACGAGTTCAAATCTTGGACGTGGCTGATTGCATTTCACATAGCACAAATACCCTTGGGAAAGGTATGAATCCAATTATTCTCCCTCCAGCTATGGGTAAATAGTAGGACAGACTGAGTTCTTCAGCCTTGGTGAGACAACTAGTCTAGGAGAAGGAAAACTTTGAATTCAAATCTGTTAAACTCCGCTTAAAAACTGACCTTGTGTCATATCCTGCCCGAGCGGAGGGGTTGGCAAATATGTGTGATTTTTTAGGGGATTCGACTCTACAAGAGATAATCACCCCATATTTGCGACCAAATGCTAGACTAATCTAAGCATAGTAAATAACTTCATGATAGTATTATTAATACTACAAGTACACTGAACTTTTGAAAAAAAAAAAAAAGATTGCAAATTAAATTAGTGGATAATAGCAAAACCGAGGAGGCAGAGAATATGTTGGTGACGTCACAGGTTCCTTTTCAAAGGAAAGAGTAAATGTCCCGGATGCGCCCGCATTTTACTTAAATTTCTTTTTTTTTTATAAAACAGGATATGTAGAAATTGAATTGCTTGATATTTTATTTGCCATCTTCTTTTCATTTAATAAAATAAAATAAAATAAGATAAAACAAAGTGAAATATTTATTCTCTGGAGTAAATCTGTCTTTCTTTAAAGCTATTTACTACTATATAGCTGCACCATTTGGTCTCTAACGAAACGCTCAGAGATAAAACTTGACGGAAACTACTCAAAAATGCTGCATGTTGTTTACAAGTCCTGGAAGCAGCACTCCCCAAAAAGCAGCTGTATGGCAACTTACTTCCCATATTTC
Organism: Sepioteuthis lessoniana; assembly: GCA_963585895.1. Taxonomy (NCBI): domain Eukaryota; kingdom Metazoa; phylum Mollusca; class Cephalopoda; order Myopsida; family Loliginidae; genus Sepioteuthis; species Sepioteuthis lessoniana. The sequence goes on from OY757929.1 coordinate 13,311,279, forward strand.
AAATTAAGATGAGCAAGATATACTGATACAAAAGCAAGGTCAAACTAACGTTCTCCTATACGTGAACACACTAATGTTAGCCGACCAGCTGAAAAACTAGCCCAGTCGGTTGGGGCAACAAGATACACCGACTCCACCTCTACAGAGGGGTAAGACCCCTCCCCCAACGAATGTCCTGTTTATGACACTAAACAATCTGATGATGAAGTTCCAGTAATACTAGAACTTTGGGAAATGCAGAGCACGCCTCTATTGCCATCACTCCCAAGTCCTGGAATGTTAGCACTTGATAGGGTCCTATCTTTGGGTCAAATAGAACTAAACTGCGTACTTATGTTACCCTGAATTGTTTGAAATAGAACTCTTTTTGACATCTTAACTGTGTACTTATACTAAACTGAATTGTTCGAAATAGGACTGTTTTTGACATCTAAACTATGTGCTTATGCTAAACTGAATTGTTTGAAATAGACCTGTTTATATGTATAAAAATGAACTTGGCATTAAATAACCTACAATGGTTGATATGCCATAAAACCAAACCAAATGAACAAACCTGCAAAAACGTATATTTTATCAGTTCTGTGAGGACACTGGATGCCGTTTAGAGAACTTACTAAGTGCGAAGTCCAATTGGGACGAGTGGTGAAAGAGTGACACGTCGTTAATTATGATCGTTTCATTAAGGAAAGAAATCGTTATCAAATTGGATCTTTTATCTTGCCCAATCGGCTGGGGCTGTAGAATACACCGACTGCACCTCTGCAGAGGAGTAAGAATTCCCCACCTCAATGAGTGTCCTGAAATGACTCTAAACAATTTGATGGTGAGGTTCCAGTGATGCTGTGGCTTTGGGGAATGCGGAGCACCTCTTCATTGCCATTGCTTCCAGGTCCACTCTACCCGGAATAGTAGCACCTGATAGGACCCTATCTATGGGTTAAATACAACTAAACTGTGTACTTATACTAGACTGAATTGTTTGAATTAGAACTGTTTGACTAAACTGAATAGCTTTAAATAGAAATGTTTTTCACAATCAAACTGTATACTTACATTTAAACAGCGTATTTATGCTAAACTGAATATTTTGAAATGGAACTGTTTTTGACATTGAAAATGTACTAACGCTAAACTGAATTGATTAATACAGAACTGTTTCGACATTTAACTGTGTGTAAAGGAAATCTAAACTTATACAAAACTGAATTAGCTGAATTAGAACTAAACTGAATAGCTTGAAATAGAAATGTTTTGACAATTAAACTGTGTATTCATGCTAAACTGAATTTTTCGAAATAGAACTGATTATTTGTATAAAATGGATTTAAATAGAACTAAACTGCGTACTTATACCGAATTGATTTTTTGACTTAGAACTGTTTGACAAAACTAAATAGCTTGAAACAGAAATATATTAGACAATTAAACTGTATACTTATGCTAAACTGAACTGCTTGAAATAGAACTGTTTTGACATCGATTCTGCGTACTTAAGCTGAACTGAATTGTTTGAAATAGAACTGGCTATTTGCATAAAAATGGATTTGGTGTTAAATACCCTACAAAGGTTGATATGGTTTCTGTGGGCTGGAAATATAACGCTTACGGTGTACTGTCAAAATATGTCCCCTCAGAGATAAAGATGTCTTACGTGTTCAAAGGGGTTTGAAGTGATAGAATTGCCAGCATAAAACGGATTTTTTGAGCAAATGGAAAACGATAATTGAGATAAGTCGATTTTATAACAACAAACAGACAGTTTTATCATTTAGAAAATTTGACTTATTGTCTTCATACTCCCAACGTTTCGGCCGATACTTCCTTCGGTCTTATTCAGGTATTTCATGTCGAACTCGGAAGCCTACACAGAATGTCGAACTGAACCTTTTTTTTAAATTCCCGGGAGTAGATTGTTCTAATTCCATTGACATCGACCGAGTACAAGCTATCGTAAGTATTCCTCGTTATTCTGACCTGTAGTCAAGATTCAACCTACCACCGCAAGATGACTTCATTCAGAAACACTTTCCAACCAAGCGCCTTATCCACTGCGCCATCTGTTCTTCTGAAGAAGTCTGAAGGACATTGCCGAAATGTTGTGTAGATAACATTGAAGATGAAAACAATTGCTGAATATCATAAGTGATAAAAATTTATCAAGCTTCATCTTTGAAATTTACTCACAAACAGAAAATGATAAATTTTAAATACATGCAACAAAACACTGGTTAGTTAGGCTTTATTTTCTTTAAATTTTTTTGTTATATTTTTTCATACTGGAGTTTCCCGAAAAGAAATCAATAAAAAATTTAAAAAAGAAAGAAAAACAACTTTCCCCTATCACATTGATATATACGAAGGAGATCATTAAATCTTTTAAAGATACAATGTTATTTGGCTTTTTTTCTAATCGTAAAAATGAAGTAATCTATTTCCCAGCAGAAATGGCGGGCCCGACCCCATCCCAATTTTGACTATTAAAATTTTGAAAAAAAATAATTGATATATACGCATATGAGGTACCTTACTTGGTGTAATGGTTAGCAAACAAGATTAGTAGGCCTTGGTTATTGAGTTCGATGATCTTAACTTCCGTTTAATAAATAACGACTTTTGTCTTGAAGAATTCAGGATAAACTAATTTCGGTAAAAATATCATTTTCGAGGCTGAGCAATGAGGTAATTCATGGTAGTGGTCGTGCTATATGGATGCACTATATGGACGCTAACTAAACGTATGGAAAAAAAGCTTGACGGCAACTACACAAGAATGCTGCGAGCAATTTCGAACAAGTCCTGGAGGCAACACCCCACAAAGCACCAGCTGTACGGCCATCTACCTCCTATCACGAAAACTATCAAAGTTAGACGAACCAGACAGGCAGGACACTGTTGGAGAAGCAGGGACGAGCTCATAAGTGATGTTCTCCTATGGATCCCCTCACATGGCCGAGCAAAAGTAGGACGACCAGCTCGAACCTACATACAGCAGCTCTTGAGGATACGGGATGTAGCCCTGAGGACCTACCAGAAGCAATGAACGATAGGGAGGAGTAGCGAGAGAGGATCAGGGATATCCGTGCTGGCAGCACGAGATGATGATGATGATGATGATGATGATTTTCCAGAAAGACAATAAAATTTCAATTTTATTTTCCTTACGAGGATGAAACAGATATTCTGATAAAATTTACAAAGTCTTTGGCGGGAAATGATATATCGTTAGACGGTATTTGACATCTGTACAATGCATGTTAGAATATAGACATGTTTATCTCCCAAAGAGGATGTACAAAGTATTAATATAAATTCTGGGTGTTGTTGATAAATCGCATTTTTTGAAACCGGTGCACACACACATACACGCACATATCTATTCTGGGGCAGTAGAATATAACGACTACACCTCTGCAGAAGGGTAAGACCCCCACTCACCTTATAACTGTCCTAGATATGACACTAAACACTCTGATGGTGAGGTTTCGTTAATGCTGGAGCTTTGTGGAATGCGGAGCACCCCCTTTATTGTCAATGCTCCCAAGTCCACTCTGGCCCGGTGTGGTAGCACCTGATAGGGTCCTATCTATGGGTTATATAGAACTAACGGCATACTTATGCTAAACTGTATTGTTTGACTAAACTTAATAGCTTGAAATAGAAATGTTTTTGATAATTAAACCGTACTTACATTTAAACTGCGGGCTAATGCTAAACTGAATTATTTGAAATGGAACTGTTTTTTGATACTGAAACTGTACTTACACTAAACTGAATTGTTTAATATAGAACTGTTTTGACATTTAACTGTGTGTAAAAAAATCTGTACTTATACTAAACTGATTTCGCTGAATTAGAACTGCTTGACTAAACTGAATAGCTTAAAAGAGAAATGCTTTTCCCAAATAAACTGTACTTACATTTAAACTGTGTACTTATACTAAGCTGAATTGTTTGAAATAGAACTATTTTTATGAAAATGGATTCGGCGTTAAATAACCTGCAAAGATTGATATGCCATAAAACCTAGACAATCAACCTTAAACATATCTATCTATCTATCTATGTTATTTGTCTAAATTTCTATTTCAAGAGATAAATATCTATATATATGTTTATATATATATATATATATATATATATATATATATATATATATATATATATTCATCATACAATGTGAGAAAGCACGTGCGATACCCTGCCCTCTCAGCCGTCAACCAAGGTGATAACACAGTTTCGGTAGCTCAAGGTGGTACTGCCACTCCTGGCATCTATCAATTTATCTATCTATCTATCTTATTTGTTTAAATTTCTATTTCAAGAGATAAATAAATATATATATATATTTACATATATATATATATGTGTGTGTGTGTGTGTGTGTGTGTGTGTGTGTGTGTGTGTGTGTGTGTGTGTGTGTGTGTGTTCGTGCATGCGTGTGCGTGTGCGTGCGTGTATGTATGTATGTATGTATGTATATCTGTATGTTTAATCTTAAATAAACAGAAAAGGAAAAAAACATTTTCTGAGTAATGGAGTTTTATTATACGTCAAAGTATTTATAAGCAATTTGAAATGTAAGGTATCAATTGAAAATAAAAGAGATTTTACAGGGTAAAATTGAAAAAGATTAATTTCAAAGAGATTATTTAAGATATACCGGACCTCTTGGATATTAACCCCCAGTCTTTTGCTCTGTCAATGACGGATTAGTAAATTAAGTTAACAAAGTTCCTTTATTCTTTACCTTTTCGTGCGAAACATTGGGTCATATCCTTCGTTATAATTGAGGGCAAACAAAAATCTTTAAGCAATAAATCACACCCTGTTGGAGGGTCTTAGATTACTGATTGTATCCCCCCTTACTGTAGAGAGGTAAGACCCCCAAAAAATGAGTGTCATGAGTTTGACACTAAACTTTATTTGATGGTGAGGCTCCAGTTCTGCAGTTCTGTGTAATGAGGAGTCACCCCTTTATTGCCATTACTCCCAGGTCCACTCTGACCGGAGTGGTCGTACATGTTCGGGTCCCATCTGTCGGTCAAATAGTTCTTTTTAAAAATTGTTCCTATTCGATAGGACCGTGTGCAAAAAAAAAAAAACATTTAAGAGAACTACTACACAAAAAAAAAATGTAAATATGAACGTACAATGAACACGATACCCAGACCTATAGGCATATAATAACCCTAGACGGGTTGACACGCCATTAAGATGAATCAAGCTAAAAGTCCTTCTAGGTTTTCATCTACTGTTGATGTAAGCGTCGTTGTCGTCGTCGTCGTCGTCGTTGATGTTGTTGGTGTTGTTGATGTTGATTCAAGTTTGGATATTAAGTGCTTTAAAGGGAGATAAATCTTTTGCTTTTGAGACTGAGATGTCCATTTCTCTTGAGATGAGAAGGACTCAAGTTCTGACCTGCAACAAAAGACAGTAAGATTAACAAACGTGTGAAATAAGTATGCACAGGGTGGAACGATAAAATTGTCGCCCTTGTAAAGACGACATGATTCCATTTCCGTTTAATGAAAACCGGTCTTCTTTTTTTGTTGCAGACCATCTACTAGTTGGCCAGTTGTGTACGAATCCCAAGAACGATAGGAGACTTCTATCATGTCTGAAAGTAACACAATGTTCAACGAGCGAGATCGGAGATGCGCTGCTGTACAACTTATCCTCTCTACCGGTCCAAGTTATGACAACAGGACCATTGCCAGCACTCTCAAAATGCAAATCCGGACGGTTCAATGCTTGAGGGCACGGCTCAATGCATCGGACGAACCTTTGGAGGTGGTGGAGCGGAAGGACACCGCCAGGAAGATCCGGACAAGGAGCTCATCGAAAAGGTCCAGGCAATCATTGATGAAACTCCCCGTCGGCCTATTTGGTAGATTGCCAGAGATTTAGGCGTCTCACACACAACTGTGAATGCATGTGTGAAGGAGGACTTGAAGTGTAGACCCTACAGGCGCCAGACAAGCCAGATCTTGACTGAGAAGACAAAGAACCTCAGGCTAATCAAGTCCGTCTGGCTCCCCTCCTCCCCCGACTTGAACCCGCTGGACTACTTCGTTTGGTCATACGTCGAGAACATCACCAACATGACCTCCCATAACACCAAAGCCAGCCTGATCGCCGCCATCCGTCGAGTATTCACCGAGCTCCCGCCGGCGCTTGTGGAAAAGGCATGCTTCCAGTTCCGGATCCGTATCGAGGCGGAGATTGAGGATGAAGGCGGCTACATTGAATAGATGTCAGCTCTACTACATAATCAAGTTACCTGAATGAATTTTTTCAATAAAAGTTTTAAAATAAAGCTGTAGTGTTGTTTTCTTTAGGACGACAATTTTATCGTTCCACGCTGTAGATGTCAGCTCTACTACATAATCAAGTTACCTGAATTGATTTTTCAATAAAAGTTTTTAAATAAAGCTGTAGTGTTGTTTTCTTTAGGACGACAATTTTATCGTTCCACGCTGTATATTGACTAAGTTAAAAACGTACTCCTTCACTCAACTACACAAAATACTTAATGAAAAAAACAAAGGTGCAGTCAAAAAATTATTATGATAATTAAAAAAAACAGAAACAAAGAAGATAAAACCAAAAAATAAACTTCAATCTGGGATTTAGCGTTAATGAATATAAGTTTTAAAATTTTACACTAACCCACCAAATTTCACTATTAAAGAGAAATTTTGTTCTTGGATAGTATGTGTTATTTGGCCCAGCGGTTAGAGTGTTCGCCAATGGCCCGGGAGACCTGGGTTCAATCCCAGGTCGAGTCATACACAACTTTAAAAATGGAACTTGATACCACCTTGCTTAACACTCAGCATTATAAGGTACGGTTCAAGGGTAAAGTGGAGCAATCCTGGGAATGGAGTAGCGCCCTCCCCTACACCTTGGTGTAGTAGCTATCGAAAAAGGAGCCTTCGGGTCACCCTCGACTATGGTCGCTAACTTTACTTATTTCTTAATTGCTTAGGTTGTAAAAAATATTGAAAATGGCTATTATTCCATTTAGACTTTGTTTTTATGCCCTGGATAACATTATGTAAGACAAATTTTGCTTTTGGGATTGTATGTGTCGTGTGTTATCTTATAAAACTATAGAAAATGAATGTCCACTAAATTATTTTTATGGTAAATTATCTGTGACTTAATTCAAAATTCAGTCATTGCTTTAAAGAATTTAATAAAAACAGCTTGGAGAAATTACATGCATATTATAAGAGCTTTTAATCTGATACAATGAATTTACCATTTACTAAATTTATCAAGAATATTGAAAATGGCCATTATTCTCTCCAAACACTGCTTTTCTGTCTTGGTTAATACTATGTAACACAAAATTTTGTTCCTGGAAAATAGGTATTATTTCTTAATTGTTTCTCTTGTAAATGGATTGAAAGTGGCCATTTTTCTCTTCAAACTTTGCTTTTCTGTCCTGAATTGAGAACTTTAGAAATTAATCCATTTTCTTCATAAAAACAGATTAAAATCATACAAAAATGACACTAAAAAATAACATTGACTTTTTTTCTTTAAAACAACATATTTCAGTCCCAAAATAGTTGCCACTAACTTGTATATGAAATCCATATGCATATGTAATGGTTAAAGGGGCAGAGATATTAATTTATTAAGAAAATAATAGCTGATGTATTACTTATTTCAATGTAAAAAATCGGACATTATTTTTTATATATTAGCAAACACCAAAATGCAAAATTAATGTAATTCTCCAAGTACATTGAAAATCCCTTACGTTCTCTTTGAACAATATGGCGGCAGGAATCCAGCAGGACAATGGCATTTTTCTCCACGAATACATCTTCCACCATTTTCACATTTTCTTCGGCAATGAGCTGCAAATATAAATTCTAAAATAGAATGCTTATTTTATAACTGCCAGAAAACAACAATACATTCAAGAAAATTAACCATTGATTAATACTATAGAGTACTGACAAGTTCTTGGCCCAACTAAGACAAGATTGTTTTACATAGGAAACCATTCAGCAGATCGTTTTTCACGTTAAGCAAAGAACAAGACATTAGATCTGGGGCTCGACCGGTGATCAATAGCAACCTTTTGGGTGTCCCATACACTTTACATTGTGCCACACTAAGCTAAGCTGAGTAAATAATGTTGTAGAGTGGCTGGAGACCCCCACCCATCCTCCATACTGGATGGAGAGGTCTTAAGACAATTTAGAGGATTGCTCATTGTAGACTGCGTCTGTCTGTCTTTCCGACAACAAAGCGACTAAGGTTGCTTACATTAGTCGGCGAATTGTATTTCTCTCCATAACTAAATATCTTTCATCTTATATGTGTGTCGACCATTACTACTCACGACACAACAAATGACAACATCAGATTTCCGTTCATTATTTTCTTAAAAATCCTCAAAATTAAATTGCATCGATATGTAATATAATGGCCGAGGGATTTCGTTTTATGCCTTTGGGTTTAGTCAGGCTGATAACCTTTCGGCTCAGTGCATGGGTTACTTGGGTGCAACATTAACACACGCGCGCGGGCGGAACGGACGTGTCACTCAGAGGTGTCACAATAGCTCAGATGGGAAATGGGGTTACAGAGAACAGGTGACGTCACGCACCAGAAGCGCGCGGAGGATTTTGGGAGATTTTGAAAAAGTCAGTGAGTTGAGAGAGTAGAGTTGAGACTAGACACCGGACGAGAAGGGTTGACTTTCATTTGCTCGTGGAGGCCTTGGGTAGGTGTCACACGAGATGGGGGGGGGCAGATGAAAAAGCCAGAATAGAAAGATTGTGCCTCTCTCTCCTTATGTCGAAAAACCTTTAAACTCAAAGGTAATAAAAAGTTTCGTACCTGAACTGAGAAGTCGTAAGTGTTTTTCGTGTTTCGAGATTCCTATGTTCTATGTTATATATATATATGAACATTATATGTCTATTTTGCATAGCCGTATCTGGCTATGGTACAGATATTCATTGATTGCTTTTGATAAATCCTTCCGTTTCTTCCGTATGCTACACAAGATGTAAACGGTGCTGTAACCTGGAGTAAATAATTCATATAAATAAACGGCATTGAATTTAATTGATTGCTTTTGATAAATCCTTCCGTTTCTTCCGTATGCTACACAAGATGTAAACGGTGCTGTAACCTGGAGTAAATAATTCATATAAATAAACGGCATTGAACTAATTGATTGCTTTTGATAAATCCTTCCGTTTCTTCCGTATGCTACACAAGATGTAAACGGTGCTGTAACCTCGAGTAAATAATTGATATAAATAAACAGCACTGAAACTAATTGATTGTTTTTAATAAATTCTTTAATTTCTATAATTATTCCTCAGTACTATTGTAACATAGCCATGATACGGATATGTGAAATGTATATATGTTCATAGAATGTTCATACGCGTAGGAATTTTTATTACCTTCTTTAAGTTTAGGTTTTCGACACGAGGAGAGAGAGAGACACAATTTTTCTATGCTGACTGTTCGTCCATCGTCAGCTCTCAACTTACTGACCCAACCAACGCGCGTGCGCACCCCTCAGTCCACAAACTGGACTAGCCTCGCCCAGACTCGAATCCCAACTCGCTCCGTCCGAGTTCAAATCTCAACTCACTGCTTTTTTTTTCAAAATCACTTAGAATCCCAGCCCATCGCTTCCGGGCATGACGTCATTTATACCCCCAGTCTCATTTACTATCCGGGTTTTTTATTATGACATCTGTGATTATCACATCCTCCCCGCGGCGCGTGAACACCTGCGTTAATGTCTGCACCTACCGATGCACTAAGCCGAAAGGTTCTAAACCTAACTAAACCGTTCTAAGCCTAACTAAATGATAATATTAAAAAATCCTTCCGCAATTATATAACACTACGTAGATCTCCAATCCGTCCATCAAAAGTTAAGAACTTCAGGCTAAAAACTTGTCACCCCCAAAACCAAAACCAATCAAGCAAAACCCCGAACAGCCCAGTCGGTTGGGGCTGTAGAATACAACAACTATATTTCTGCTCAGGGGTAAGACCTAACTCCGCCCCCCAATGAGTGTCCTGATATGACATTAAACCTTCTGATATTGAGGCTCCAGTTTTGAAGATTTGGGCAATGTGGTTTACCCCCTTCATTGCCATTACTTCCAGGTCCACTCTGGCCCGGAGTGGTACCACCTATTAGGGTCCTATCTATGGATCAAATAGAACAAACTATGTGCGTAAATAAATGACTGGTGTTAAATTGTGCAAAAAAGATCTGAGCCTCGTTTAAAAATGTTTTCTAAAAAAATATGTTTACAAATCATATATATGTATTTAATATTTAAGCGGATATATGCAAACAAAAACAAATGTGATACATAAGCGTTTAAGTTTCCTTCGCTTACGCTGGTTTCCTCGTGGCTGAGTGGTAGGATCTTGGATTGGCGTTTGAGTCAACAGGGTTTCGATCCCAGCTTCGGGAATCTAGACTGTCTAGCCACAGTAAAGAGTTCTGCTAGAACGAAATAGGTCTGTCTATGGATGACAATATATACGTAATATAATGGCCGAGGGATTTCGTTTTATGCCTTTGGGTTTAGTTAGGCTTTCGGCTCAGTGCATGGGTTACTTAGGTGCAACATTAACACAGGTGTTCACGCGCGTGCGGGCGAAGCGGACGTGTCACTCAGAGATGTCACAATAGCCCGAGATGGGAAACGGGGCTACACAGTACGAATGACGTCACGCACCGGAAGCGCGCAGAGGATTTGGGGAGATTTTTAAAAAGTCAGTTAATAGAGTTGAGTCCTGCCTCGGGAGAAGACGGTTGGCTTTCGTTTGCTCGCCGAAGCCAGCTCAGTGGCCTTTGTGGCGGGTGCCGCACGAGATGGTGAGAGAGGGGTGGCAGATGGAAAAACCAGAATAGAAAGAATGTGTATCTCTCTCCTTATGTCGAAGAACCTTTAAACTCAAAGTTAATAAAAAGTTTTGCACCAGAACTAAGAAGTCGTAAGTGTTTTTCGTGTTTCGAGATTCCTATGTTCGATGTTATATATATGTGTATATTTCACATCGGTATGCTATGTCCATTTCACACATGGCGTTTATTATTGCTATTGTACATATATGTATAAACATGATTTGACATTAAATTGCCTACAAAGGTTGATATGCCAAAAAACCAAACCCAACCAAATCAAAAACCAGAAGTTCACATTGACCAATTTTGAAAAAATTCATAGCACCAAAGTGAACAATGAAAGACCAGGAAGCACATTCAAACTGCCCACGGCCAAACTCGATATAACGACTTTTCAGTACAAACAATAAAATCACTAGAAAGAATACGGTACCAAGAGATCAAACAAATACCTAATTAGATCCGATAGTATAGAAAGTACGGATACTGAAACTGAAAATATGATTGTCAACGTAAATCTAGAAGATATTAAGTATTGCAGATTAAAGATAAATGTGATTCTTGAAACAATTTGTGTGCAAGCCAATGAACTCAATCACGTTTTAAATGTTATCTACAAACCATTCACTTAAAAGCCGTGTATAAACAAGATTTGGCACAAAATAACCGTCAAGGGTTGATATACCATAAAACCAAATGACCTAACCTTATTGCAGGAAATATTCCTTTAGCCAAAGAACGTCTGAAACTTTTTGGCGGCTGAGAAGTGAAAACTATGTGCTATTTATAGAAGAATCTGGGATATTTATGGCGAAGCATGTTTAAATCAAAGAAAAGTTTATTAGTAGGCAAAACATGGAAAATAATAACATATAGATTCGAAATATTTATTAATTTTTGACAGGTTTTCGGAGTATCTCTGATCTCCGAACGAATACGAAATCGTATTCCGAATGACACACTTGATGTAAACTATGCAGTTACCCATATTAAATAAACTATATATATATATATATATATATATATATATAATGTAACCGGGAGAAAATATATTATAAATTTATTTCGGTAAAAAAATATAATCTTCATCTCTTCAGATGACATACACGTTTAATTTGAGGGTGAAAACAGCAAATATGGATTACAGTATATATATATATATATATATATATATATATATATATATATATAGTTTCTTTAAAGAAAAGACCGGTTTTCTTTTTTCCTACACGCTAATATTATATCAATTTGTTCCTTAGTTATATCTTAGTTATTTCTTTAAAGAAAGTATATATATATATATATATATAAATTTTCAGGCGAAGAGGAAAGGGAATTTCAAAAATAAAATATTTAAAAAAATTTAAGAACACTGAAAAAGGGTGTTCCTGTAAATTGCCCCATCCGAATTTGAACATACGTTAGATTTTTCGTCACTGATGGATTTTGTGAATAACGTAAACTGGCAAACAAAATAAATTAAAATCATTATTTTTCTATTGATTCCTTTTACATGTTTAAACCCTAAGATAATTGGGCTATGATCCTCATTAAAAAAAGAACCCTATTTGGCACCCATCAAGTGCCTTTAATTTTATGTACTGCCTACGTTTATTTTGCTTACGTGGTAGGAATTGTAGCTTTCTCCGTAAGCATTAACCCCAAAATACTCCCTTTCCTCTTCATCTGAAAATTTATATATATATATATATATATATATATTATTCGGTCCAGTTAAACCGGAGTTGGGAGTAATTCCATCAGGACAAAAAACATTCAACAGTGGACATTTAAATTTTCCTGGTAAAGAGCTCAATGTAACTGACATTACAGAGCAATAATTTCTTTAAGAAAAAGCAAAAACCGGTCACGTTAGGATTATAAATTTATTTCCATCCTGTTATGGGTTTTTGATATAAATCAAAAACACCCAAAAAAAATTAACAGGACTTCTTCAGATGTTATGGATAAAATAATTCAGAATATCCCCTCCCACCCTTCTTTCCTGTGTCTATTCTGAATTATTTTATCCATAAGATCTGAAGAAGTTCTGTTAATTTGTTGTTTTTTTTGTGTATTTGATTTATATCAAAAACCCATAACAGGATGGAAATAAATTTATAATCCTAATGTGACCGGTTTTTGTTTTTTCGTAAAGATATATATATATATATATATATATATATATATATATGCTGTTTTTCACTGTCACACTAAGCGTGTAAGTCATCTGAAGAGACGAATATTATAATATTCTTCGCCGAAATAAATTTATAAAGACACTTTAACCAGATTTGAGTTTTCTTCTAATTGCATTGTATACGCTCTGTATGTGAGTTTTGTTGTATAAACCTGGAAAGGAATATAGAGGGTGACCCCCGCCCCCACAAAAAAAAACAGAACCCATATATTTGCTAAAAATGAAAAAGAACTATAAACCCAGAGACAAACAATAAGAACATTTATTTCTGTAGAAGTAATAAAAAAGTTTATGGTTTCGGGGGGAGGGGGGTCACCCTGTATAATAATAGCCATACATCGAGTATTTCCATAGATTTATTTGAAATACCTTAAATATTCTATACACGAATAATCCACACTCATTGTCTTAGGGCGCCGACTGGATATGACTGATATATATATATATATATATATATATATATATATATATATATATATATATGAAATCTTTAAATATGAATAATTCTCCTAAATTTTACTAAAAGTGTCTCAGCATCCTTTTACCTTTATCGTTTGCTGAAGATGAAGGACAATTCATTTCATCACAGCAAAAATGTGAAGAAACTAGAAAATAAACTGAGGGAAGATAGAAAGAGGAATCAAAGCAGTCCAGACCACAGTACTGTCGAGATCAGCCAGAATACTTAGTAGAGTCCTGGAAAACTGAGAAGACTTAAATGATTTTTGTAGTTCATTGTCCTCACCATTTTCACACCGAGTGCCAGTATATCCAGCTTTGCAGGTACACTTGAAAGGCGAACCACAGTATCCTCCATTTAAACACGGAAGAATACAAACAGCTGCAACAGAAAAAGAGAAGTTTAAAAGGTATGAATCAATTTACTTTTAGAAGTTCAACGAAAATTTCAATTCCCAAACAAAGTTGGTGGTAACCTGTCAGGCGTTAAAGATGAAGACAATAGTCCGAAACCCTTAATGATAAAAATCATCAAGCTTCGTCTCAGAAATTTAGACGACCAACAACTTTAAAATTTGAGACGAAGCTTGATGATTTTTATCATTAAGGGTTTTCGGACTATTTTCTTCATCTTTATTGTTATTTCCGCAACGTTTCGGCAGATACATACTTCGACCTTCTTCAGCAGGACACATGGCGTAACAGTTATTGGCGTTGGTTCCATAAGCTTCTTAGGAGACAATCATCTGGAGGTTGCAGGTTCAATCCTGACTGCAGGCGAGTAACAATACAGGAAGACTTAACCCTTGTACCCGGTTATGGTTAACGGAATCAGAACAGGCGACCCCGCGTGGATTCAATAAAGGACGTAGTTCGAAGTTCCGTGAAGGTTACCGAGTTCGACAAACACCTGAACAAGGCCGAGGGACATATCGGCCGAAACGTTGTGGAAATAACAATAATGATGAAGACAATAGTCCGAAAACCCTTAATGATAAAAATTGTGAGTTTTTATTAACCTTCTGGAGCCCTGTCGGTTGGGGCTGTAGAATACGCCGACTGCATCTCTACAGAGGTTTAACACCGGCCCAATGAATGTCCGGAATTGACTCTAAACTGCATTTGATCTTAAGGCTCCAGTCCTGAAGATCATGAGGAATATGGAGTACCCTTCAGTGTGATTACTCCCCGATGATACACTTTGACCCGGAGTGGTAGTATCTGTTAGGGTACCATCTATGAGTCAAATAGAATTGATAACGGTGTGCAAACAAACTGATGTCTAATTGAATTATTTGTGTTGATTAGCAATACTTGAAACGCTTTAACTGTGTGCCAAGGTTGAATTATTGGTATTAGATTGTAATACTTGGAACCATTTGACTGTGCAAATGAAGGAATTGTGTTGAATAGAATTATTAGTGCTAAATAGCAATACTTGTAATCACTTCACTGTATGCAAAAAATGATTAATATCAAATTTAATTATTTCTGTTAAATGGCAATACTTGAAAGCATTTAATTTTGAGCAAATAATAGCACTACTTAATTGCGTGCGAATAAATTAACTTTTTTTTTCTACCTGTTATTCCCTTACAAATAACATATGTATATCCATTTTAACTGTGTGCAAACAAATGATTAATACAAAATAGAATTATTATTGTTAGATAGAAATGGTGAGGCTCCTGTAATGCTGAAGCTTTGACGAATTTGTTGTGCCCTTTTATTACCATTACTCGCAGATCCGCTCTATACCGAATTGATAGCATCTGATAGGATCCTGATAGTTGTCTCTGCCTCCCACCAGACAGCACTATTTAATTGCATGCCAATAAATTAGCTTTTTAAAAATTTCTACCAGTTATTAACTTACAAATACCATATGTATATCCATTTAACTGTGTGCAAACAAATGATTAATATAAAATAGAATTATTAGTGTTAGATAGAATCAATTTAAACAATTTAACTGTCTGCAAAAAATTTAGTCCTAGCTCATTTAAAAATGTTATTTAGCAACTATGCGTTTGCAAATCATATGGAGATTTACTAAAGTTCTTGACTGCGGCCTCCAAGTAAGCGAGTTCAAATTCTATATGCACTAAGACGTTTACTTTCGGACTAATGCCCTTGGGATAGGCATGAACCTGATCAACAACCAGCTGTGGTTTATATAGTACCACAACTGTTCTTCTACCAGAATGGCTTTGGAATTAAATAACCTATGCAGGTTGATATGTTAATAAACAAAGAAAAAAACAGCCGAATGGGTATGACTCTAAACAATCTGGTGAGGCTCCAGTAATGCAGGAGCTTTGGGGAATGCGGAGTACCCCTTTATTGCCATCGCTCCTTGGTCCACTTTGACCCGGAGAGGTAGCACCTAATAGGGTCCTATCTATAGGTCAAATAGAACTGTTTGACATTCAAACTGAGTGAAAACAAATGATTATTGCTAAACTGAATTGTTTGAAATAGAACTGTTTTTTACTTTAACTGTGTGTAAACAAATCACTAATGTTTAATTGAACTGTTAATGATTAATAGCAATACTTGGAACCATTCAAATTTGTTGACTTATGCTAAATTGAATCCTTAGAAAAAGAACTGTTGGATCATTTCACTGTGTGTAGACGAATGACTGGTATATAATTGAATTGTCAGGGATCCATAAAAAAATCTTGGAACCATTTAAATTTGTTGACTTATGTTTGCAAATCTTATATATTTGATATTTACATAAAAACCGGATCTGGCATTTAATAACCCCCTTGCTGTAGAATACACCGACTGCTTCTCTGCAGAGGGGTAAACCCCCTCCCAATGAGTGTCCTGATATGACACTAAACAATCTGATGATGAAGTTTCGGTAATGCTGGAGCTTTGGGGAATGCGGAGTATTTCTTCACTGCCATCGCCCCCGGGTCCACTCTGGCCCGGAGTAGGAGCACCTGATAAGTTCCTATCCATGGGTTAAATAGAACAAAACTGCGTACTTATGCTAAACTTAATTGTTTGAAATAGAACTGTTTTGACATTTAACTGCTGATACTAAACTGAATTCTTTGAATTAGAACCGTTTGACTAAACTTAATAGCTAGAAATAGAAATGTTTTTCACAATTAATGATAGGGTCCTATGTATGGGCGAAATTGAACTAAGCTGAATTGTTTGAATTAGAATTGTTTGACTAAACTGAATAGCTTGAAATAGAAATGTTTTTGACTATTAAACTGTGTACTCATGAAATAGAACTGATTATTTGTATAAAAATGGATTTGGCGTTAAATAATCTACAAAGGTTGATATGCCATGAAACCCAACCAACCATTCAACCAACGATAACCTAGAATGGTTGATATGCAATATAACCAAACTAAAGAAAACTATTAAATGTAATGATAGCAAAAAATAATTCTTACATTTTTCACAACGAGAACCGGCGTATCCAGGTTTGCATTTGCAGCGGTTGTAACCAATACACATTCCTCCATTTCGACAGGTGAACTTGCAAAAAACTGCAATAGAACAAGGATTGCAATTAAGAAATGGTGCACATTCACTTCCTTCAACTTACTGCAAAGGTTATCGTCAAAGGAAAAGGATTCGGCGTATTGTTTTCAAATCCAGGACGAGACTGCATTTTACATGACGAAAATACCCCTGCGAAAAGTCTGCATTCAACTATTCTACCTTCAGCTATGAGTAAATGATAGGGTTCCTTAGCCTTGGTATGGCAACCAGTCTAGGAGAAAGAAAAGCGCTGAATTCACTCCATAGAGGCTCTCTTCTCGTTTGTCCAACAACTTTGACAACTCTTGCTCCCATATACTATAAATTATATTCCTCTTCCTCATCCTCTACTTCCTCCTCCTAATCAATCTATTATGTCTTAAAACAAGATCGTCTAAGACTAGACCTTGCACAGGTATATAAACTTTCACAGTTGTATGATGAATATGGCCCTGTCAGCTGGGGCTGTAGAATACACCGATTGTATCACTACAGAGGGGTAAAACTCCACCAGCGATTGTCCTGGGTATGACACTAAATGTTATATATTGACCAACGACCGCGCCGTCAATCGAGAGATGCACCTGTGTAAATAAGCCGAAGAAGAGTGGAAGCAGGTGGGCGTTAGGAAATAATATAAGTAGGTGCCTGGGTGGCGTCGGGCAGTTGAGATAGGTATGCCAGCGTGAGAACCAGCTAGCAGACTGAGGGCTTTGTGGCCCTCAGTGACCCACGGTTGATCAACCCCAGCAAAGATGCGAAAGAAGTGCTACTATGGTCTAGATAAGCACTTGGGGTCAATATAGCAGTCGGTCCCTGTCTCCACTCATCTCTCACACACATTTGACATCACCCTTTCGAGAATAAAGTGTGAGAGATATATTTTTGTAAAGAAGTATATTCGTTCGTTATTGAAGTCGTTCATTACCGGTTGATATTTCCGCATATAAGTGTATATCTGTATATGTATACGTGTAATTGTACTATGGGTATACACCATAAACCACCTTATGGTGTGGCTCCAGTAATTCAGAAGCTTTGAGGAATGTATAGCGCCCTTTTATTACCATCGTTCCCAGATCCGCTCTATACCGTAGTGGTGGCACTTGATAGGATCCTGATATTTGTCTCTGCCTCCCATCAGACAGGACTCGACACAAGGTCAATGACTCGAAGGTCGATTATAGTGAGAATTAGGTGAGGGGAAGATCTGGCACGAGCCGAGGCTCGAGCCCTGCTTGAAAATACTGGTCATCGACCCACGTAGTGCAATGTGGGCCTGATGAGCCTAGCTGGACATGGACCCAAATCTGGTTCCAGGCGCGTATGCCTGATTATACTTTAAACTGGACCCCAGGGTCCAGTGCTATACAAGGGTGACAACGGTGTCAGTGATGCAGATCACCCACCCGAAGGCGGCCCAGCCGAAACCGGAGGCCTTTCGGCCTCAAGTCTGCCATAGCCACACTGATGAGTTCTGAGCCTGTCTAGCCACACCGATGAGTTCTGATAGTTCGAAACAGTCTGTCTGTGGATGACAATATATATATATATATATATATATATATATAACCCGCTTCTCTTTCCTTTGTCATGTGTAGATTTCATTTTTGCAAAGAATTCTATCAACCATTATATATATATATATATATATATATATATGTGTGTGTGTGTGTGTGTGTGTGTGTGTGTGTGTGTGTGTGTGTGTGTGTGTGTGTGTGACGTGGTGTATTCAATAAGTTTCCATATTTTTTGTACAGGCATTTAAAATTGTAGTAGACTCTTGAAAATTTACTGTTATTGTTATACATTTTATGAGATGACTGACCAATTTTTATGATTTCAGGTTCAAATGAACAGCTACAGCATCAATTGGAATTCACCCTACTAAATGCTGAATGTCACAGCTGGTGAATTTCAAAAATGCAATCTGGACTTTAGAAGAACGATATGCTAAAAATTGTGTTTTAAACTTGGAAAAAATGCCATGCGATGAAAGCTGGATCTACTGCTATGACCTAGAGACCAAGAGACAGAGTTCACAGTGGAAGCATGCTGGCTCTCCCAGACCCAAGAAGGCCAGACAGAGCAAATCCACCCACAAACTTTTGATGATCCCTTTTTTTGGCAGCACTGGCATGATCTACATGCACTGGGTTCCCATTGGACAGACAGTCAACAAGGAATACTATGTTGAGGCTTTAAGGGAGTTCAGGAAGAGATTCCGTCGGAAGAGGCCAGCACTCTTCAAATCGGGTCATTGGCATTTCCACCAGGACAATACACCAGTCCACAACTCCATCCTTGTCACAGACTATTTGACCAAGATGGGCATCAAGACAGTTCCTCACCCTCCCTATAGTCCAGACATTGGTCCCTGTGACTTTTGGTTATTCCCTAAGCACAGAGGCTGTCGTTATGAGACAATTGAGAAGATGAAACAGGCTGTGACGAAGGTCATTGACACACTCACACAAGATGACTTCCATGAGGCCTTCCAGAAGTTGTTGGAACGGTACAACAAGTGCAATGTAGTCGGAGGAGATTACTTCGAAGGGGACTAGAGTGTGTACTATCAATAAAAGTGCCCATACGAAAAAAAGTCTGAAAACTTATTTAATGATCCTCGTATATATATATATATATAATCTACAGCGCCAAAGAAATTAAAAACAGTTGTTTCACACAAAAAGAAGCAAGAAACAAACGATATCCAGCTGAAACCTTTACTGATCCTATTTACCCAACCCCTCCGCTCGAGCAGAATATGACACAAGGTCAATTTTTAAGCGGAGTTTAACAGGTTTCAATTCAGCGTTTTCCTTCTCCTAGACTAGTTGCCTCTCCAAGGCTGAAGAACCTAGTCTGCCCTACTATTTACCCATAGATGGAGGGAGAATAACTGGATTCATACCTTTCCCAAGGGTATTAGTGCTATGTGAAATGCAATCAGTCTCGTCCAGGATTTGAACTCGTGTCGCCGTGTCCATTTCCGACGACGATAACCATTACACCACGGAAACCTTTACTGATGCTGACTACTGATGTTTTTCTTGCATCAACCACGAGTGACTGAGGGCCAAAAAAGCCCTCAGTCTGCAAGCTGGTTCTCACGCTGGCATACCTGTCTCAACAGCCCGACACCACCCGGGCACCTGCTTATATTATTTCCGAACGTCCACCTGCTTCCACTCTTCTTCGGGTTATTTACACAGGTGCATCTCTTGATTCAAGCTGAATCTTTTCTGCATAGCCTGGAGCAGGCAGCAAGAATCATCGGTCTCTCCATGAACTCAGATAAAACAGAATTCCTGTGTTTTAATCAAAATTGTGCTATCTCCTCTTTAAATGGCATGCCTCCGAAATTAGTAGACCAATTCATATACCTCGGTAGCAATATCTCATCTAATGAAAGCAATGTGGACATACGCAGTAGTAAGGCATAGATTGCTATTGGCCGATGACGACCATATAACAATCTGATAAAATAAAATAAAACGGAAATTTTTCTAAGCTGTAGCCGTGTCAGTACGATTGCATGGTTGAACTGCTTCGACTTTCCCGAAATACGTTGAGAAAAAGGTTGATAGAAACTACATAAGGTTGCTGTGTGCTGTTTTGAACTAATCCTCGAAGCAGCTGCCCTGCCACTTACCTCCCATTTCACAAACCATCCAAGTAAGACGCACGAAACAGACCGGGCACTGTTGTGAAAGTACGAACATATAAGTAACATTCTTCAAATGACTCCCATCGATAAACAAACAAGTGTTTACCGACCAGCAAGAACTTATATTCATCAACCCTGTGAGAACATTGGATGCCGACAATAAGACCTGCCTATATTGATGGGATGAGGGTGAGAGACACCCAAGGGAATCTGTACTGTCGGTATGAGGATGATGATACGTCAACCAAGAGAAGACTTGGATGGCAAATAGCCCTGTCGGCTGAGCCTGTAGAATACACCAACTGCATCTCTGCAGAGGGTTAAGACCCTCCCCCAACGAGTGTCTTGAATAAGACATTAAAAAATCTGATTGTGAGGCTCCAGTAATGCTGGAGCTTTTAAGGAACACGGATTACCTCTTTATTGCTATCACTCCCAGGTCCACTCTGATAGCTTCTTATCTGTCGGTCAAATAGAACTTTTTGACCACTTAAGCTGTGAGTAAGCAAATGACTTATATTAAATTGATTGTTTGAAATAGAACTGTTTTACATTTAACTGTGTGTAAACAAATGATTGATGTTTAATTGAATTGTTAGTGAGGGATAGCAATATTTGGAACCATTTAACTTTCTTAACTTATGCTAAATTGAATTGTTAGAAATAGAACTGTTTGATAATTTCACTGTGTGTACCTACAAAATGTGTTTACTCGTCATGTATCGAATATGTAAAAACAAGATTCGGCATTAAATAACCAACAATGGTTGATATGCCATAAAACCAAACTAAACGATACTTGAATGGCAAAATATATATAATCTATTCGACCAGTCCGGTAACATCATCATGAAAAAAAAAAAGAAATTTTTTATGCTCTTGATTCTGTACAGGTGAATAGTAGAAATGATTTGCTTTTTGCCGGATTATAGGAGAGGGGAAGAAATGACTTATTTTTGGCCGGATTATCGGAAAGGGGAAGAAATGACTTATTTTTGGCCAGATTATCGGAGAGGGGAAGAAATGACTTATTTTTGGCCGGATTATCGGAAAGGGGAAGAAATAACTTATTTTTGGCCGGATTATCGGAGAGGGGAAGAAATGACTTATTTTTGGCCGGATTATCGGAGAGGGGAAGAAATGACTTATTTTTGGCCGGATTATCGGTAAGGGGAAGAAATGGCTTATTTTTGGCCGGATCATAGGTGATCATAAGATACTGCTATTTTTTTGCCTGATTATCGATAAAGGGAAGTAATGTCTCTTTTTTTTCCGGATAATCGATGATGCTGAAATGTACGCAATTTTTATTTTATCTATGTTTTCTAAATTCAATAACGAAAAGAACTAAGTACAAAGCTTAAATTCAGACATGAAAAATTCTTACAAATAATTTGTTTGAAGTAGAACTGTTTTTACATTCTTAATAGAAATATTGATTATTTTCGTTTCGGTAAAAACGGTGACGTAAATATAATGTTTTGTTTTGTTTTTGTCTTTTTTTTTTTTTGTTTTGCTTTTTTTTTGTTTTGTTTTTTGGTTGTTTCTTTTTTGTATTTCAGGTTTAGGCATACGGTTTATCGGAAGGAATTCTACTTTTTGGCGTCATTTATTTGTCATATATTACAATTTTAAATGCAATTTTTGTTCGATTATGGCCCAAAGTTTTCATCAAATTGTACCCGAGACTTACCCTTACATTCAGCCTCATCATCCCAAGTTCCATTCGATTGACAAACAAGGATGGAGGGTCTCTTCTTTGGTGACAAGCCATGGCGACACAAATAAAAAACACGGTCCCCTTCTGTATAAGAACTACCCACCAGTTTTACGGTTTCTGGGTCACGTACAAACGGAGGTCCACATACGGCCCCTACAGAGAAAAAAAAAAGAAACAAAGAAACGTTTGACTTTAATGCATTATTTGGGGTCTGAGATTATTTCTATTATTAATTTTGAACTAGTGATCATAGTGTTATTGTTACGTTTTTAACCAGACGTTCTAAGGCAATCATGGCTCTCAACAGCTTCCCTTGTATATAAACTCTACCATTTCATTGTCCTTAGAAAGAACCTGAAATTATTTCCGTTGCCTTCTCAAACACAGCCCCTTGTGTTATATAAACACTTTATGTATGTTAATTTGTTGAGCATATTATTGTAGTAATAATACTACTAATAATAGAGAAGATACCGAATAGTGGACTTTGCGCTTCCGGCTGACCACATGGTAAAACCGAATGAAAGCAAAAAGAGAGATAAATACCAAGACCTTGCTAGCGAACTGAAAAAACTGTAGAACATGAAAGTGACAGTGATACCAATTGTAAATGGAACGCTCGGTACAGTCACAAAAGGATTGGTACAGGGACTGGGGAACTTGGAAATAAGAAGACAAGTGGAAACCATCCAAACTTTAGCATTGTTGGGATCGGCTAGAATACTGAGAAGAGTCCTGGAGACTTGAAGAGACTTGCTGTCACTCACACAGGAAAACTATCTGCTAATGTGGGTGTAACAAACTTTCTATGAGTGCATAATAATGATATATTTTGAAGATATTTTTATAGTATTAACAATAATAATCTGTATTGGTAAATTCTTTATAGTAGTATTAGTAATAAAAAAAAATGTTTTTCTTTATAATATCACGAATAATAATCTACTTTGGTGTCAACCCAACAGGGGTAATAATAATCGTAGTAGAATCAATTTAATTAGGTGATATTTTTATATTTCTCATTATAATCTATTTTAATGACTATGTTATAATGACAGTAATAATAACGATTTTTGGCTGGCCCAGTCGGCTAAGACTACAGAATACACCGACTGCATCTCTGCAGAGGGATAAAACTCCCCCAACGAGTGTCCTGGATATGACACAAAACAATCTGATATTGAGGCTCCACTAAAGCTGGAGCTTTACGGAATGCGCAGTACCCCTTTATTGCCATCGCTCCCAGATCTACTCTGGCCGGGAGTGATAGCATCGATAGGGTCCTATCTATGGGTCAAATATGTGTGCTTATGCTAAACTGAATTGTTTGAATTAGAACTGTTTTGACATTTTTTTAACTGTGTGTCAATAAATGACTGATATTTAATTGAATTTGCAATACTTGGAACTTGGAATCCTCTAGAATTTTGCCCTCATTATTATTATTATTATTATTGCATAAGAG
Organism: Sepioteuthis lessoniana; assembly: GCA_963585895.1. Taxonomy (NCBI): domain Eukaryota; kingdom Metazoa; phylum Mollusca; class Cephalopoda; order Myopsida; family Loliginidae; genus Sepioteuthis; species Sepioteuthis lessoniana. The sequence goes on from OY757929.1 coordinate 13,335,227, forward strand.
CGAGTTAATTAAACCTACTTGGAGGTTCATAACATCCGGTTGCTGTACCGTTCCAGGTACCGTCGGCAGTACACTCAATGACTGTTGGCCCATCCGGCATCATTCGTCCATAGCAGCCATATTCAACAAGGTTTTTATAATGATGACCTTCTGAAGAGATAATTAAACCTTCATAAGGAGGTTCGGGTGGATCCCCACATGAGACGGCTGAAAAAAGAAAAAAAGGACAATAATTACTATTTTAAAAGTGAAGGTTCACAAGTCTTCATTTTTTCCCGTAAATTTATTGACAAGACGATTAGTGAAACCTTTGGGTTCCTGTAGCAATAGTCGTCCATGATTAAATTCCTGTTTCCCCTTCAGATGGAGTAAAAGATTCTTTTTAGTACATGATAGTTAACTCGGTTATATGGAGATTTAATATGAATAAAAAAAAAAAAGTGTCGTTCTGTGCGTCACAGACCTTACAAATTTGTCATTAAGTTGCAAGTTGCATTAAGAATTGCTATATTCTCTAAGTTAGAGGATTTTAAATGCATTGCTCCAATAAAAGTCACCCTATGATGTGTGTTTTTGCTGGTTTTATATACTCCCCATATGGAGAAAAACAAACATATATAATTTATCGATAGATAGATAGATAGATTATCGCCTACGAATAAGTACACCCTGCTAGTTTTTTTCATAAAGAAGTTAATTCTCTTCTCAAACAAAGATACTGGGATTTTATTATTTCAAGAGGAATGTTATTATTAAAACAGATATTAGGTAGTAATTGCCAAATTCTAGAATTGAAATTCTGTAACCAAAAAAAAAATTGCAATACCTTTGGTTTGGTTTCTAATTGCATATCAACCTTTGTAGGTTATTTAATGCCAAAGCTAGTCTCCTAGAACAACAGTAGTGGTACTATTTAACCCATAGCTGGAAGGATAAGAGGGTTCACACCTTTCCTAAGGGTATTTGCCCGAAAGTGAACGTAATAGCGCGACTTGGGTACGATCTCGCTTACTACGATTCCGCAGTCCATCGCTTTAACCATTACACCACAAGGTGCGAAATCGAATGGTTTGAAAAGGAACTGTTTTGTATGCTAAACTGAATTGTTTGAAATAGAACTGTTTTGACATTTAACTGAGTGTAAAAAACTATACTTATACTAAACTGAATTGTTTGAAATAGAACTGTTTATATGTATAAAAATGGATTTGGCATTAAATAACTTACAATGGTTGATATGCCATAAAATACGAACCAAACAATCAAACAAATTATATTTTCGTTTGCTCTTGAGGCAATTTATTCTTGTTTTAAAAAAGAACCAATATTTTTGTATGTTTCAGGAAACAAATTGTATCATTTATTTACTTATATGTTTGCTTTAAGAGACAGTCTGATGAAAGAACTTATATTTTTGTTTGTTTTAAGGGGCCCCCTTGCATTTTTAAGAATTTATATTTTTGTTTACAATATCAGTTTATTCTATACATATAAATTGTTAGTGACGAGGGCGATCTGAAGGCTCCCTTTTCAATAGCTACTACACCAAGGTTTAGAAGAGAGTGTTCCTCTTCCTGGATTGATCCACTTACCGTGATCAATACCTTTTAATGCTGAGTGTTAAGCAAGAATGCATCAAGTACCATTTTTAGCCTTTGGAATGACTCGACTGGTATTCTGTATCAATGGCGAGTACTCTTTACACTACGCCAATAGGCCTATTCTGAAAGTGGAAATCGATAACCAGCTAATTTGCTACAAATGCCTGCATAAATGATAATAAGAAAATGGAGTATACACATACTCATTGACCAATGACTTGACTTAGGATTGAACCCTAGTCTCCCAGACTATTGGCGAAAACTCTAACCATCATTCCAATGAAAAGAGACCCTACGAGTCGCCCTTGAATATATATATGTAGGTTTTAAAATAGGTAAGTCCACGAAGGGATTTGTATTTTTTAGAATTTATTTATCTTGTTCTAACATACATGTATGTTTTCACTTGTTGCTTTCGTCAGAGAACATATATGTTAAACTGCAAATACAAGTGAATTCAAGATTCATTGTGTACCCCATTAATAAGGCCTTGTGCCATATATGTTCTCTGACGAAAGCAACAAGCTGGAAATATACACGTATGTAGGAACAAAATGAATAGATGAATTCTAAAATATACAAATCACTTCGTAGACCTACCTATTTTCAAATATTGTTATTCCCTCTTTAGACCTACAAGAAAAACTTATATATATATATATATATATATATGTCCAAGAAGAAATTAGTATTTTTTAGGATTTATTTATTTATTTTACATACGTGTATGTTTCCAGCTTGTTGCTTCCGTCAGAGAACATGTATGGCATTGAGATTTTGTGTGTGTGTGTGTGTGTGTGTGTGTGTGTGTGTGAGCAAGCCAAAAACATATTTCTAAAAGAGTGTTAACTTACGATTACAGACCGGGCTTGGGTTACTCCATTTTCCATCCTTCAAGCAGAATGCCAACGTGGCTCCTTCCAAAATGTAACCTTTCTCGCACGTGTAGAATATCAATGATTCAACGGTAAACTTGAAGCCGAAAAATTTACCATGTTCTTTCATGACTGGCTCACCGCAGTTTTGCAGAACGCATGATGTGTCGTCAAGTGACTGCCATGTGCCGTCCATTTGACACATAGATACTGCTCTCCCAGCTATTACCATGCCCGAGAAACAAGTGTATTCAGCAAATGCGCCATAAGTGGTACCATTCGGCAAACTTACGGAGGCCATATTTAATTTGATCGGGGGTCCGCAGTCTACAGGTATGCACTTCGCATCAGAAGCTGGCCATGTCTTGTTAGGTAGGCAGTGTAACATGGCTGATCCCTCAAGTGTGTACCCTTGGTTGCATAATATTACCGCTTTTTGTTCCGAAGAGCTCATTGTCATTGTGGCATACTGTATACCTGGGGGTGGCCCACAGCTGGATGCTCTACATTCAGGCATCTTGCCAAAATACTTCCCCGTCGGTCCACAAACCAAGAAGTCGACATCTACGATTTCATAGCCACTCAGACATTTGTAAATTACTTTTTCGCCGTAATCTATCTCCCCTAGCACGGGAACCGCATTCTTTAAACCTGGGGGTCGAGGACATTTTTGGGGGACACATGAAGGTTCTAAGCCAACCCATTTTCCGTTTTCACACGTTAGCCAAGAAGGTAACCCCGGTTTGATCCTGTAACCAGGGTCACATTTGTACTGCGCTCTGTCATTCTCAATTTGGGAAAATTCGATGGAGACCTGACCGTGTGGAACGGTAAGGTTTTCACATTTTAACTTCTCACAAAATGGATCGACGCCGCTCCAAGTTCTGTTAATTAAGCATAACCTCTTTGCGGGACCGTTCATTGTGTAACCATCTTTACAGTAATAAGAAATAGAAGATCCTACTTGTCGATTGCTGGAACTTACTTTGCCGTTTTCTGGAACCTTCGGCACTGGACAAACGTTCAGCAAACATTTCGGCCATTCACTCGACCAGGTTCCGTTTGCTTGACACATTGGTATGGCGTTGCCACTTATAACGTAACCTTCATCACAGGAAAATGTAATATGTTGTCCGTAGTGTAAGTCGCTGAGAAGCTTAAATTTACCGTTTTTAAAGGGTGGTGGCTTTGGACAAGATATCGGCTCACATTTCGGCCAGGTTCCGTTCCAAAGACCCGACGGTAAACAAAGAAGGGTTTCCTCACCTCGAAGTTTATAACCGATATCACAGGAAACTTTTACTATAGAGCTAACCTGACCTACTGCACCATTTAACGATTTAAAATTACCGTAAGATATGACCGGGTCGTACTCACAACGATTTGGTTCGCAAATAGGAAGCTCAGAAAAATTCCATTTACCCCCCAGTCCGCAATCTATAACAGAAATTCCCGTAATATTATAACCTTCATTACAAAAATAATTCAGTATGTTTTCAGATATTTTGTAATAACCGTAATCTATAGACGGTGGTTGTCCACATATTTTTCTTTCACAAGTTGGGGCTTTATTAGACCAGGTCCGGTTCGTTAGGCAGGTTCTATTCTCATTGCCAATCAAGTTGTAACCTTCTTTACATTCGTATCTCACTGTGCTGTTAAAGGTAAAATTGGTGCCGAAGTCATTTTTACCGTTGACAATTGGCGATGGCTCCTCACAAGAGACTGGTTTGCAAGATATGGTTGCTTTGGTCCACTGAAGATTGGGCAAACAGAAGACTGTGGCGACTGAAGTCTGGCTGATGCTTTCAAAGCCAGGCTTACACAGAATTCTTACCTGGCTTTGGACATTACGATTCTGGGTTGTGAGATAAGCATTTGGCGGTACAGAAATTTCCGGACATGCATTCGCCTCACACACATTTTCTCCTATCCATTCCCCATTTCTTGAACAGCGGAGAATCGGCTTTCCTCGAGGCTGGAAATTCCGTAAACACTTAAAAATAACCGTCGCTCCCGGGTGTCTTTCATGATTTAAATCTACTAAACCATTTACGATTGATAACTTAGGGCACATAGCAGGAACACATTCGGCTTCTTTTCCTAACCACTTATAACTGGACCCACATTTCCGCGTCACATTCCCAATTAGAATGTAACCAGGTTTACACTTATAAGTAAGAGTAGATCCCAGTTTATAAAGCCGACTGTTGCCCAGTTTGGTGGTTTTCTGAAAAATCTTTTTGGCCAAAGGCGTCACTTCAACCGTCTTTGGTATCAGGACGTAACCATTGGGAATATCATTTGGGGCGACACAAGCATATTGAGTACAAAACGATTTTATTCCACGCCACTTTAAATTTGAGTTACAGTAAAGTGAACCGTTCCATCGCAGTCGAAAACCTTCATCGCAAATCAAATAAACCTTCGTCCCAATCAAACGCTCTGTCGTACTTAAGGTCGCATTTGGAGGCACTTGTATTTCCGGGCAAAGCTGCTCTACACATTTAGGTGTGACGGGGGGTGTCCAGCTTCCATTACTACGGCACGTTAAAGTCTTTGCTCCTTCCAGTTTAAAACCTGAATTGCAGGAATAAATCAACACCGGCTCAGCTAGAAACGCAAGATGTCTAAAGGTACCGTTAGCGATATTGACAGGTTCGGGGCAAGTAATCTTAACGCATTTCGGAGTCTCGCCAGACCATTTTCCACCCAGTAAGCATGTTCTATTAGGATTTCCTTCTAGTTTATAACCATCGTTACATTTGTAAGTGATATTCTTGTTATATGTTCGCAAACCTTCCACGGTACCGTGACTTATCAAAGGGGCAAAAAGACAATTTTTGGTGCAGACGGCTTCATTTCCACCGAACCAGGAACCGTTTGCAAAACATTCTCGCACACTCGGGCCAATAACTGTATGACGGTAGTTGCAAGAAATGGACGCGGTTGTAGCATTCCTAAAAGATACCCGTCCGTTTTTTATTTTAAGTTGCGGGCATGCTTTCTCTTGTACTTCACATTTCGGGGCGGAACCGGACCAAATTTTATTTTCGGTGCAAACCCGGCTTTTTTGTCCCACTAATTTATATCCAGGTTTACATCCATAGGTGACCACTGACTTGTAGGTCTTTTTACTATAGTTGCGGTACCCGTTAGAGATATCTATAGGGTCAGAACAAAGTACCGGGAGGCATTGTCCTGCGTGACCACTCCATGTTAAATCACTTAAACATATCCGGTCTTTGTCTCCCAGCAGATAATAGCCAGTATTACATTTGTATTTCAGTACAGCGCCTACGCTTAGGCTTTCATATACCAGAGACCCGTTGTCAATAAACGACAGCTCTTCACAAGCTAGTGGAACACATTTAGGAGCTTTACCAGTCCATGTTTTATTCGCCGCACAAATACGAGATGCCTGGCCAATCATCTTAAAGTTTAGCAGACATTCATACTCAGCCTTACGCTTGAATTCTAACCCATCAGTTCGCACAATGCCATTTTCTATATTATCTGGTTTCGGACATTTAATAGGATCACAGACCGGCTCGGCCGGACTCCATAAAAGGGTCTCGTTACATTTTAACCTTTGCGCACCGCTTAAGATATAACCAGGTTCGCAATAATAATCTACAGTATCTGAAAAACTGAAAGTCTCCTCTGTAGCGTTGAAAAAACCATACTTTACGGTCGGAGGTGGTGAACATTTGGCAGGGGTACATGTGGGTGGAGAGTTTTGCCATGTGCCATTGCTTCCGCAGAGAATGTCTGAAGTGTTGGAGATTGAAAATCCAGGGTTGCATTTAAACCGAACGATCGAGCCGTACGTATAGTTGGTTTCGATGGCGTGCCCATTGTCAATATCGTCTGGTTTGGGACACAGTATTGGCTTACAATTCGGAGATTTACCCGTCCAGCTACCATTAGCTGAGCATTCTCGTTTGCTCTCACCAACCAATTGGAAGCCTGTCTTACATTTGTAGGAAAGAATGCTCTCATAAGTGGTGTTACTCGCAATGATCTCGGCGTTTTCGACTCTTTCAGGTTGTTTGCATATGACAGGATTACAAGTCGGAGCCTTAGGCATCCAAAGACCTTCCTCAAGGCATTCTAAAAGCTCATCGCTTGAGATCTCATAGCCAGGAATGCACTTGTATTCAGCCCTCTTTAAATAATCAGTGCCCTTAAAGTAAACAGTACCATATTCGACAGCAGGTGGTATGCCGCAATTAATAATTCCACAGGTTGGAAGTGACTTATCCCACAAGCCATCTGGCTGGCAACGAAGTATGCCGTCAGGGTTGGTACCATTTTGCAGAGTATAACCGAAATTGCATTTATACTTGATTGTATCACCGACAAAATAATGTTGCCTGATTTTTTCTTGAAGTTGACCGTTTTCAATGTCCTTTGGCTGGCTACAATGAGTTCCGTCGCAAGTTGGGATGCTTTTATCCCAAGTACCGTCCGATTGACACACGAGTTTTGTATGGTTCACCATCATTTTGTAACCACTTGCACATTTAAAGTAAGCGATGAACTTAGGTAGATATCTTGACTTTTTGTTGGTTAGAATTGTGTGGTTTGAAACTAATGGACTTGAGCATGTAATTTCTGAAAAGCAAAACAAAAACAAAAAAGAAAAACAAATTAGATTTCTTCTACAAAGGTTTGTAGGAAATTACCACACAAATTAAAATCAACAGCTTTTGAAATTAAAAAAATTCTATTATATATATACAGTAGCGTCCAAAACTAAGGGAAAAAAATTTAAAACCTAATATTTGTTAGAAATAACAGGTGTGAAAGGCTGAAATTTTGACAACTGGTAGTCGTTATCATCCATAATAACATACTAAAATTTGAATCATTTGCAAAGGATAGAAAAAGAATTATAACAATTATTTACTTATTTTCAAAATAGGATCGTCCAAAAGTAAGGGACAAAATTTATAACGACAACCAGTTGTCAAAATTTCAGCTTTTCACAGTTGTTATTTCTAACAAATATTAGGTTTTGAAATTTTGCCCCTTAGTTTTGGACGCTACTGTATATATATATGTTATATTTTGACCTTCGACCCGGCCCAAAATGTCATTTAAGGTGATCCACCAGAAGGAAGTGACACATCCCAATGGCCACTGATCAAAATAAATCGTGCATGTGTGCTCGACTGATAATATGGGACAAGGTGAAGGTCCCACTTCAGAGTGATGCACCGGAAGAGAGTGACCTGTGAACTGCATGACAGTTATTTCCGCTTGATGACGATTAAACATTCGATTTCAAAGATCGAGTGTGCGATAGTGTGGGCGTTGAATTATTATATAGCTCAGTCAAGACAGAAGTCAGCCAGTTGAGTTGAAGATCGGACGGAGTTATAGACGAGATGTGGTAGGGAAAGCCACATCAGGCCGAAGGGGCCTTTGGGCCCTGATAAGTTGAGGTCCGGAGAAGATGCTGATAAGATGCCGTAAAGAAAGCCATCACCCAGCAGAGTGGCCTCTGGACCTCCGGTTGAGCATCAGGAGAACGAGAAAGACACAACGTTGACGGTCATAACAATGGGGTCAAAATATTACAGTTTCTGTTCGGTCTCCAGCTCCCTCTCACACGCAAACCTTGAGTAACCCTTTTCGAACCCTTGCAATAAAGTGAGAGGTAAATATTTTGTTAAAGAAGTCTTACTGCGTCTGTTATTCATTGCGTGTGTCGTTATGATACGACATATGAGAATATAACATAATGCGATTTGGTGCCTGTGTTAACAGAGTTCTTCAAGGACTCAGAACGAACCTAGTTACCATAAACGACAGCCTTAAGCATAACAACACAACATCAATGAAAAGGACAAAGAAAAATGCGGGAATGGAAAGAAGTAAAAAGAAAAAACAAGAACAAACCAGCAACAAAAAAGGAAGGAAAAAGAACAGACCGACGCGAAAAGAACAGAAAAAAAAGAAAAGAGGAAGACAGTGCTGGAAGAAAAGAAGAAGAAAAAAACAAAACAAAACAAAACAAAAAAAAATAGCAACAGGAAGAAAGAAAAAAAAAAGGAAATGTAAGTACATTGCTCATTCACAATACTTCTATCTCTCTGTCGATTAATTTGGGTATAATAGTGAAAGATTAGTTTTAATGACAAGGGCCTTTCTAGAAGCATAAAATTGGAAATATTTTTTTTTTTAAATGCGTGATCCCTAGATAAAAAATGAGATTACTGCTATGTGTAATATCGTATCATAGTAAGGGAGAGAAAGACAAAGGGAAACAAAGAGGACTGGGACAGTTGCTGTCCGTTTTTTGATAGACAGCAATAATAAACAATATTGTCATTAATGAAATTTACAATAGACAGGGTCTTTGTGAGTAAAAACTTATAGAAAACAATAAATTTTATGAATGGAATTTTTTTTATAGTAAATAGGTCTTGGTGAGTAAAAATTTATAGTAACTTGTCAGTGGTCCGGACAAGTGAAGAGTGAAAATTAGAATTTCAGTCCAAGATCTGGAATCCCGTATATCTGTAGTTAAGACTTTTGGGGCAGGTTTTTATGTTTGGAACTTGTGGACTGGAAATGAGAATTTTAATCCGAGAGATGGAATCCTGGGAGCATCAATGGGATTGTCCAAGAATTTCGCACATTGGTGGTTTGTCTGAATAATGCGCAGATACTTCTTCGATATTTATGAAGTTGGGAGAATCGATATTTTCGGCGCTGGTAGAATCAGGCCGGTTGTTTTTTTGTTTGTTTTTTTGCTGTGGAAGTTGTTGATACCAATTATTGGAGACATGGATATTGTCTCAGACTTGTCGTGGTCCGTATCGATTGAAAATGGTCTAGCCGTGGAGGCAGAGTAACTAAGAGACATATGTTTTTTGTGTCTGACGAGGCAGACAGATATTTTGTGAGTTCCCCCTGGAGTGGAGCTTTGAGATTGTTATTGGGGAAGATATTTTGAAACAGGGTTTTGGATATAATTACGAGGTGCGCAGAATTTTGACGGAACCAGGTGTGGTGAAGATTCGCAGATTCGAATTAGGAATTGTTTTGATATGGGAAATGTTGTTGGCTGAATTGATAAAAGTTTGGGTTGTTTAGAAAAAAAACCTGGGATATTTTGTGCAAAGAAAAAAAAAGAAAAAGAAGAAGAAGAAGAATGCTTGTAAGCTATTGAGAAAGTTTTATTATACATCAGGCTTAATTTATGGTACGATAGACTGAAATTGAATAAACTGGGAAGCGATCCTACAGTTATAGTATTAAGGTAAGGACAGAGAGAGGTAGATATAAGGTTGAAAAAAAAAGGGGACATTGAATGAGCAATTTATTATGAAAAAAAAAAAGAAAAAAAATGAAAACAAAAAAAAAACAAAAAGAAAAAAAAGCTACAGGACAATGAAAATGGGATAGAAAAAAAAAGGAGAGAAACTTGAACATTGTTGAACACAGCATATGAAAAAAAAAAAGAAAGAACGAACATATTTTTAAAAAAAGACAGTACATAGATTGAAAAAAGAAGAAAGAAAACTGAACATTTTTGAACTGTGATTGTAACATTGTTTTGATTTGTTGTAAAGTGAAAATTTTTGAGTTTGTTTGAGTTTAAAGGCGACATTAGAAAAAAAATTTTTTTCCTGTTCATATTATGAAATTTGACGAAAACCATTAACAGAGGATTTTATACTAATAATTGTAATTATATTGATTCTAAATGTTTTTTTTTTTTTAGAAAAAGGGTTTTCGTGGAATAGGAAATATTTTGGGGGCGGGGGGTTCTGTTTTTGAGAAAATTGTGGGCTGACGTGAGAATAGGACAGACATTCATCCACGTGAATTTACAGATTGTTGTTGGGTAGACGGTAAAGAAAGAAATTCTATCGAAGAATTCGCCGGCCCATGAACTTGTAAAGGCCTATGGAGGCTTCTATTTTTTTTAGATTGGAGTTCCGAGGATGGAATAAAAGAAAAAAAGGCGTGGCCTATTCCAATATTTTGTGGATGATGTCTGAGTCTTTCAGTCACGATGGTGTTTTGGATTCGTGTGTGATTTTGCGGAACGAAACGAATCAGGGAAAGGCGAGGTGCCTATATATTGGTAGCCACGAGCGTTCCTGATTAAATTGAAAAGAAACCCAGCGCGGGTTTAATCAGGTAAAGCATGTTTCCTCCAGGGCTTGCAAACCAATGGGCATGGAAACAGAAACTTAATGAAAGAAATGGGTAACACATTGCAAATTAGTATTTTGCGTGGACTATTTTAGGTGGTTTACAGCATGCGTGCCAGATTGTGATACATTCGGATGTATTGTGATACTTTGTTTTGGGCCATGATTTTTGTAGTTTGTGAGGGATGTTTTGGGCCTTGAAGATATTGTGTTTTAGTTTATGGAATTCTCTGGTTACTCCAGGTAGGAACCTGTTGAGCGAAGAACTGGAGTGTAGTCATGAGGAATCCTGGCAAAATGTGTTGCTAGAATGACAAGGGTCACTGGGTTTGTGACCAGGATCTGGGACCAAAGTATGGTCCTTTTAGGGTTTTGAAATTTCTTCAAGGAATTATGGAGGGTCCGTTGTGTTGAGAGGATAAAAGATGCATCCGTATGGTACCTTGATGCACACATGTCAAGATGACCAACCACGCAAATATAGTAAAAGAAATTTAGATAATAATTAGCCGGGCAAGTGTTACATAGAGAGAAGGTCGCCTTCTAAGTAAAATTTTGTTTGCTGTGGTTCAAGTGATTCTTTGTGTGTTTTCAGCCATTATTGTCCTTGTAAATTATTCTGTAAAATATGTGTGAGGGTGATGGAGACGAACGTGAAGAAAATTCCACATGTGGAATTTTGAAAAATAATTAACGGATGATTGTTATATTTTGACCTTCGACCCGGCCCAAAATGCCATTCAAGGTGATGCACCGGAAGGAAGTGACACATCCCAATGGCCAATGATCGAAATAAATCGCGCAGGTGTGCTCGGCTGATAATATGGGACAAGGTGAAGGTCCCACTTCAGAGTGATGCACCGGAAGAGACTGACCTGTGAACTGAACGACAGCTATTTCCGCTCGATGACGATCACACAAAGATAGCTGAAGTGACACATCCCGATCGCCAGATATCGGAAGAAATTGCGAAGGTGTGTCCATATCTCTGCGTGGGAGTTTGAAGGTAATATAAGGCCGACGAATTGAACAGAAGGCAGTGAAAAGGATCCCGCATTTCACGAAACTGACCTTGTCGTCACTCTGTGTGCGTTGTCTCGGCCATCGTCCTCTTACATCGAAGAGTTCAAGCCTCATCGACGAACGATTCTAATTCCTCTCCTGACTGCTCCTACTTCACACAAGCGTCCGTCGAGAAAATAAATATATATTGTTATATATAAATTCCGTGTTGTCGTTTGTTTGACCAGAGAGCGGAACGTAACATATATATATATTCAAAGACGTTTTTGCGGTACAAAATTTAATAATAGCGATAAAAAAAAAGGACCCAAGGTTTTATTCATAATGTGAATAAAAACATAAAAATGACAAGCAAGCTAACCGGTTTCGATCCTCGCTCATACCTACTCCATTTAAAAGAATTGGAGATTCTTAAGATTTCGTCCGGCAGACCGTCTCTCTGCAAACAGAGAGAATATCTGTCAGGACTTAATATTATTTTGATATTGTCTCCAATACAATTTTTCTCCACCCTATATAATTCTTATAATGTAATTAAAATTGTATTTTTTTTATTTTCAGATTTTCCTTATGATGTGAAGTCGGCTGAAATATTCAAGTATATTCAATCCTTCGGTAGAAAAATATGGTCGGGTCAATGAAATAAATACCAAGTTTTAGAAAAATATTAGTCACAAAAATTGTTGAACCACTCGGCATGAAAAATTATATGTGACTCATGACTTCAGCAAAATGAATATTACGTAAATTTCCAAATGCTTACAAATAGAATTAAAAAGAAACAGAATTGTAGACAGGAGTACAAGACTCTTATCGAAATCAGCAGAGCCATGTTGTCTACAACTACCTCGTATAATTCTCGTAATATTTGTCCTTCCTCAAGGCATTCTAAAAGCTCATCGCTTGAGATCTCATAACCAGAAATACTCATGTATTTAGCCCTCTCTAAATAATCAGTGCCCTTAAAGTAAACGGCACCATACTTGACAAAGGTGGGGTACCACAGTTTATAATTCCACAGGTTGGGAGCGACTTGTCTCACAAGCTATCTGGCTAGCAGCGAAGTATGCCGTCAGGGTTGATACCATTTAGCAGAGTGTAATAGAAATTGTGTTTATTCTTGATTGTATCACCGACAAAATAATGTTGCCTGATTTTTGTTGAAGCAGTTTCTGGCTTTCGAAATCTTCAATAAGTGGCCATATTTAGATAGTGTCCCCCTGTCTCTTCGGGAGAAAAATCACATAATAAAGAAATGAAACTTGTGCAATTTTGATGTTTAAGCGTTCTTAACTTTTTTTATGTCAACGTGCGCATAAGGAAAGCGTAAATTGTTATTGACAGGTTGTCGATTATATGTAAATCTGATCTTTCTGACAAAATAAAGCTTGATAAACCAGCGAACGAGTGACTACTACTGTATGGATGCACCAACCTGTAATCTAATGAAAAGCATTAAGGAAAAGCTTAATGAGACCTACACAAGAATGCTATGTGCTGTTTTAAATCATTCCTCCAAGCAGCATATAGCAAAACAATGACTTCTAGTCACTTAGTCACTGTACGGTCATTTAGTCTCTCATCTCTCAAATCATCCAAGTAAGACATATATATCAGCTTTGTGCATACACGAGAAGACTTGCCAGGAGCGATGGATGGCCGAGATGGATGATTACAAAAGAGTCAGGGAGCTACGTGCTTTCAGCACGTCTTGATGATGATGATGATATGAAATTCTCACATGAATCTGTGATACACACCTGACATTTTTGAATAGGTAGATAGGTGTGAAGGACCAGAGTTTAAGAGAGAGGGGGGTTGAGTAAGGAAGTTCGGAAGGATATGTTGACAGTTTCTCTTTCTTTACATCTTTCATGAATATTCACGAAGCAATTCTCCCGTTTATCCGTATAGTAAAAGCATACGTGCGTGGGTATAGGAGAAGGCTGAGGAGTGTTAAGACCCATTTAGTTTAATCTATCCATTCCCGTTTTAGCGTAATGTTAATACCATTACAACGGCATTTGTAAACAACGAATCTGAGGTGTGACACTCCCTAACGACTGCTTGATTGCAATGTGTTCGTCTATTCGGAAAATAATGACATCTTAGAATGAATGAATTTGAACAGTATTTTGATCAGTCAAAATATGATCCCTGAAAGTCTATTTTGATCAATCAAAATATGATCCCTGAAAGTCTATTTTGATCAGTCAAAATATGATCCCTGAAAGTCTATTTTGATCAGTCAAAATATGATCCCTGAAAGATTATTTTGATCAGTCAAAATATTATCCCTGAAAGATTATTTTGATCAGTCAAAATATTATCCCTGAAAGTCTATTTTGATCAGTCAAAATATGATCCCTGAAAGTCTATTTTGATCAGTCAAAATATGATCCCTGAAAGTCTATTTTGATCAGTCAAAATATGATCCCTGAAAGTCTATTTTGATCAGTCAAAATATTATCCCTGAAAGGCTATTTTGATCAGTCAAAATATGATCCCTGAAAGTCTATTTTGATCAGTCAAAATATGATCCCTGAAAGTATATTTTGATCAGTCAAAATATGATCGCTGAAAGGCTATTTTGATCAGTCAAAATATGATCCCTGAAAGTTTACTTTGATCAGTGAAAATATGGTCCCTGGAAGTCTATTCTGCCACCAATCAACAAAGTTATTTATGCCTATACTATAAAATTCTAAAGATTTTGATACCATGAAATCTTTCAATATCGTTTCTTTTTCTTTTGATCGTAATGTTCTTAGGGGCAAAAAATGTTTCCAGATGCTTGAAAAAAATGCTTGTTGGTGGGCAAGAGATCAGAAGAATATAGTGGATGGGACAAAGTCTCATATTCCAAAATATTGAGCTTCTGCTGTGTCATCCTGGTAACATGTGGCCAAGCATTGTCATCCTGGCAACATGTGGCCAAGCATTGTCATCCTGGCAACATGTGGCCAAGCATTTATCATGAAACAAAATGATGACCAAGCTTGAATTCATGATTCGGGACATATAACTTTCAAAGTCAAATTCTGAAAGAAGTGATAGAAAATGATCAAAGAACATACTTTAATCATTAGGAATACCAATTATAAAACAACCATTAAAATATGTTTAAATAGTTTATTCTAAAATCGGACTGTATTTCCCAAACAAATAGTTACCAACGTATTGATATTACTAACGTATTGGTATTACGACTATTATTGACTAGAAGACCACGTCTACTGACCTTCGCAAATGGAATCGGTATTGCTCCATTCCCCATTCTCCATGCAATAACTTGTATTCGATCCAATTAATTTGTATCCGCGATTGCAGGTGTAGCGAACTCGGCTGTCGTAAGTAAATACACGCCCCATGACGTAACCATTTTTAAGCTGTTTGGGTCGGTTGCAGTTTACCTCTAAAAAAAAAAGTAAATACATAATGAAAATCAGTGTTCATGCTTATCTTGATCTTTATTATTTCTCAAGGGAGATAATTATCAATTGACAATTGTAAAATACTTTCGTTTATTAATATTCATAAATTCTATAAATAGGATATGACTTGACACTGAACTTAATGAATGCTAAAAGCGACCTTTAAACAAGTAGTTGTAAAATCAAAAGTCTGTGTTTAATTATTATTTAATTATTGTAAACTTTTAAATTTATAGAACATTAAAAATCAAAATTGGACGACGGTGGGCTAAAAAGATCATATGATGTTGACTTCTTTTACCAATCGGATCCAAGCACTATAATACCGATGGAAGTGGTGTAATGGTTATTATCGTCGTAGGAAATGGAGACGGCGACACGAGAAGAACTCAGTCTGCCCTACTATTTCTCAAAAATGTATCGATGTACATAAGGATGCTGCGTGCTATTTTGAACAAATCCTTGAAATAGCATCTTTCAAAACAGCATATGTACAGCCACTTTCCTCCCATCTCACCAACCATCTGAGTAAGATAAGCAAAACATACGGGGTTCCGTTGGCGAAGTCAGGACGAGCTCGTAAGCGACGTTCCCGTGTGGATTACTACACATGAACGCACCAGTATTATCCGACAAGCAAAAACTTACATTCATCACCTCTGTGAGGACACTTAATGTCGTCTAGAGGACCCACTAAGCGTGACGGTCAATTGGGACGGATGGTGGGAGAGAGTCAAGGCAATTTCTTCTAAGATATATGAATTTGATAATTTAAATTGAATTTTTTAAAACTTTCATGAAATTTTTACTACTTTATGGTAATTCTAATTTTTGTTGATAAGAACTTCACACCAATGCCCTTGGAGAAGACCATAATCGATCTCTCCTTACACCGTCCCCAGTCATGGAGAAATTGTAAGGCTGAAAGAATATTGTTTTTTTTTAATAGATAATATGGCAGACTGTGTTCACTCCTTTGATAAGGCAACTGATCAACGCAGAAAACTTGGCAGTGTAAGATCCATTACACCTCATGTTTTACAGACATTGGAGAAGGCTTGAGCCGTGCTGCGGACGAACGAAAAGACTGAAAGAATGGTCGGGGGGTCTATTAATAATGATACGAATTTTACAACTTAAATAGCGGCCACATTTTCTAAGATTTATAGAAAATTATTAACTTACATATTTATTTTGAAGTTGTTTTTTTTAATTCAATGTATTTTTAATAATCAATTTTAATTTGAAAAAAAGAATTATACGAACTTTCACAATCCGGATCAATATGGTTCCATTCCCCGGAAGCCAAACACATTCTAACGGGTGGGCCAGCAAGGATGTACCCCTTATTGCACGAGTATATAGCATTGGAACCAGTGCTGTTGTCTGTGATACGGACCTTTCCATAATTGGGATGACTTAGATTCTTGCAATCTGAAAGAGAATGAAATAGGAAAGGATCTTTGAAGAAAGAATGTTTGAAGAAAGGATATCTTGAAGAAAGGATCTTTTAAGGAAAGATCTTTTAAGACAGGATCTTTTGAAGAAAGGATCTTTTAAGGAGGGATCTTTTAAGAAATGATCTTTTAAGGAAAGATCTTTTGAAGAAAGGATCTTTTAAGGAAGGATCTTTTAAGAAATGATCTTTTGAAGAAAGGATCTTTTAAGGAGGGATCTTTTAAGAAAGGAGCTTTTGAAGAAAGGATCCTTTAAGGAAATATCTTTTAAGAAAGGATCTTTTAAGAAAGGATCTTTTTAAGAAAGGATCTTTTAAGGAAGGATCTTTTGAAGAAAGGATCTTTCAAGGAAGGATCTTTTAAGAAAGACGATATATAAAAAAAAATACGACACTGAAAAAGCAAAAGACCTTTCTTCTGCCATTAGAGAAAATCAATTTATCTTTAACTGAATTCGAACCCCTGAATTCAAATCTGAAATTAGAATCTAGCCTTTAAATCATGTTTGTAACTTATAGTTTGGTTTGGTTTATTCGTTTAACGACATAACAACTCATTATAGGTTATTTAAAACCTAAATTTGATTCATTTCTGTATTTTTGATTATAGTCATAACAATTTAGATTTTTAATGTTCCCTTGCAATAATTTTCTTTTTATCACATTTTTTTCTGTTTTTTCTTTTTTGTTTCTTTGCTTAATGATATACTAAACAACATAGGTCATTTAATGCCAAAGCCATCCTGGTTAAAAAGTACTTCAGTAGGGGTCTGGAGGAATAATGAAGTCCCTGGAGTATTTGTCCGAAAGTGCACATAAAAGAATAACTGGAGTTTGAACTCACTTACTACGACATCGTTAGCCATTACTCCATGGAGACTGCTTTCTCATATCTTATTTGTCAAGAATAATTAAACTTATTGAAGGCACCACTTATGAAATTGAATTACTTGATGCAATATAAATTGAATCAAGTAATTCAATTTCATAAGTGAGGCCTTCAATAAGTTTCCAGACTTTTTTGAACTGGCATTTAAATTTGTCGTAGACTCTTGAACAATCAGTATGTTATTGCTATACATCTTATGAGATGACTGACCAATTTTTATGATTTCAGGTTCAAAGGAACAGCTACAGCAGCAATTGGAATACACCTTACTAAAGCCTGATTGCCACTGCTGGTGAATTGCAAAAATGCAATCTAGACGTGAGGACACTTTAGAAGAACGATGTGCAATAAAATTCTGTTTTAAGCTTGGAAAAAATGCCGCCACAGAAACGTATGGAATGCTTCAGACTGCTTTTCGACCATCTTGCATGAATAGAGCATGAGTTTTTGAGAAGCATAAGAGATTCAAGGAAGGCAGGGAGTCTGTGAGGAATGATTAGAGGTGTAGGAGGAGTAAGGAAGTCAATACACCAGAGTTGATTGGCCAAAGGGTTAGGGTTAGGGTTACTATGTTGAGGTTTTAAGGGAGTTCAGCAAGAGATTCCAAGTTAAGAGGCCAACACTCTTCAAATCGATCCAGTGGCATTTCCGCCAGGACAATTCACCAGTCCACAACTCCATCCTTGTCACAGACTATTTGAGCAATCAAGACAGTTCGTCACTCTCCCTATAGTCCAAACCTTGCTCCCGGTGACTTTTGCTTATTCCCTAAGCTCACAGGCTGTCGTTATGAGACAATTGAGGAAATGAAAGAGGCTGTGACGAAGGTCATTGACACGCTCACACAAGAGGACTTCGATGGGGCCTTCCAGAAGTTGTTGGAACGGTACAACAAGTGCATTGCAGCTGGAGGATATTACTTCAAAGGGGACTAGAGTTTCATGTGTGTACTATCAATAAAAGTGCCCATACGAAAAAAGTCTGGAAACTTATTTAATGTTCGTACATCATAAAAGTAAAGTAAAGTTAGCGACCATAGTCGAGGGTGACCCGAAGGCTCCCTTTTCGATAGCTACTACACCAAGGTGTAGGGGAGGGCGCTACTCCATTCCCAGGATTGCTCCACTTTACCCTTGAACCGTACCTTATAATGCTGAGTGTTAAGCAAGGTGGTATCAAGTACCATTTTTAAAGTCTTTGGTATGACTCGACCTGGGATTGAACCCAGGTCTCCCGGGCCATTGGCGAACACTCTAACCGCTGGGCCATTGAGGTCGATCGTCCTATTGGCTCAGTGGTAGAGTGTTCCCCAATGGCCCAGGAGACTGGGGTTCAATCTCTGGTCGAGTCATACCAAAGACTCAAAAATTGGTACTTGATACCTCCTTGATTAATACTTAGGATTATAAAGGTACGTTTACAAGATTAGCATGGCCACTGTGAGAATTTAAAAAATACAAATCTCTTCTTGGACCAACCAATTTTGAAATATATTTTTATTCTTTCTTTGGACCTTCAACAAACATTATATATATATATATATATATATATATAGTAATAATGGTGAGAATGTTCACCAAAGGCCCGAGAAACCGGGATTTAATCTCAGGTCCAGTCATACTATAGACTCAAAAAATGGTATCTGATGCCTTCTTGCTTAACACTCAGCATTATAAGGTACGTTTACAAGGGTAAAGTAGAGCAATCCAGGGAAAGGAGTAGCGCCCTCCCCTAAACTGCTGTGTAGTAGCTATTGAAAAGAGCTTTCGGGTAGCCTTCGATTACGGTCACCAACCTTACTTTACTTATTTTATAATAGCCATTTATTTACACAGTTATATGGATTCACGTATTGGGATTTTGTCGGTGCATTGATCTTTTTAAATCATGACATTTCTTGCCCACCTGTTGGGGTTTAAAAGTCATCTCTTTCGGTAGATTAATCAGATCTTTGATTTTTGTTTTGGTTAATATGAAAAGATATATTCCCCGACAAGGTGTGAGCTGGGACCTTTAATTAACCAAGTCCCCATAATGTGATATGCTTGGATGACCAATTAAAATCCGATACGTAGAAGGGATTCTCTTCATACAGACGTAGATCAGCGCATTTGTTGGGTGATGAGTCAAAAAGTAGTAGAAGAGTACGAAATGATGTGTGATTGGTTAGCTAATCGGGAATGTTTGATCTCAGGGGAATCATTCGTAAAAATAGATGTTTTTAGGGTGAGAGGAGAGAAGATGACCGATGTCAATACTGGAGACGAGAGAAATCTCTCCAAGAACTAAAGCCTCTCCAACAAAAGTCTCACTCTCCGAAAAACTGTGAAACATAGAAAAACTGCACTATCCAGATACCTCATTTTGTTATGTTTTGACCTTCGACCCGGCCCAAAGAAATGCGATTCCAAGGTGATGCACCGGAAGGAAGTGACACATTCCAATGGCCAGTAATCGAAAGAGATTGCGTGGGCGGATTAAGGCTTATAATATAGGACAAGGTGAAGGTCCCACTGTGCCAATACAGACTGATGCACCGGAAGAGAGTGACCTCTGAACTTCATGACAGTTATTTCCGTTTGATGACGATTAAACATTTGATTTCAAAGATCCAGTGGGCAATCGTGTGGGCGCTGAATTATTATTTAATTCAGTTGAGTTCGAGTCCAAGAAGCAGTTGCCAGTGGAATTCCAGACTGTTGGAGACGAGTTGTGGTAGGGAAGGCCACACCCGACCGAGGGGGCCCTCGGAAACCCCGATGGAGTGGACCCCAGCATCAGGAGAGAAAGACACAACGTGGCGGTCATAACAGTGGGGTCAAAATGTTACAGTTTATGTTCGGTCTCCAGCTCCCTCTCACACGCAAACCTTGAACAACCCTTTCGAACCCTTGCAATAAAGTGAGAGGTAAAATATTGCTAAAGAAGTCTTCCTGCGTCTTCCTTCTTGCGTCTTTGTCACTGCGTCCTTATTTATTGCGTCAGTATGTATCCAGCATATATATGTATATGTGTGTATAAGCATATATATGTAGATGACTATATAACAATTTGTCTGTCTCTCAAATGCAACAAAAAGCGACACAATTTCCTTGTATACGTATATATATGTATCATACAATGACTGATGTTTGTATAGCAGTGTTGCTTCCAACAAAGCGTTCATCAGATGATGACTCTGGGTTCAGACATGGTTTCGGGGCCGAGGCATCATTACCACTAGCCTAGAGCGCTCCAGCAGTAACTCACAATACCACCAGACTTTGTTGGATTGTCGTCACTCTATGGGATCGTCATATACACGCTGATCCAGTTAGAGCCTTGTCTTGGATCTCCTTTTTATATTTCCTCTTGTCTGATGGAGAAAGTCCAAGATTAGTTAAGAATGCTAAGGTTGAGTTGATAATGAAACCTCGACATCCGACCTCGATAGGAAATACATTGGTTATCCAGCCATTTCTGACACATTGTTCCTGCAGATCCTCATATTTTTCCAACTTATGCTGATGTGCCCTGTCGTAATTTTCTTCAAAAGGGACCGTTAACTCAATCACGAAAACTTTTTTAAAATGACACGATCTGGACGCTGGGTCGTTAAAGCTATTTCAGCTGGGTATGCGAAATAATGTTCTAAATCAGTTCATCCTGCCAATTTATGCAGCCATCAAACAATGATAATCTGTGCATATCTTAACGCGAAACTTTCGGAATGTTTCCTTCTTTAACAAACATGAAGGTTGACTGGGGTTGGTAAGACGTCGTAGACTATCCTTATAAGGGAAATTAATTTTTTAAGTTCCAGGTGCTTGAGGTTGCCCCATTTGACAGCTCTGTCTCTTACATTCTGCCAATTGGTTCATGCGCCCTGTTTTCTTTGTCTTAAAGCTTTAGCAATACACCTGACTTCCTGAAGATGAAGAATTTCTTCCGAAACCATTTATCTTTTGTTTATTGTGGATTCCTTGGATCACCAACCCTTTGGATGAAGGCCTTGCCCTGATCTTCCATTTGCCCCAGTGCCAATTATTTCTTTCATCTTAAGGGCCGATTCTGCATTCTATACAGCTATTTTTGCCTTTATTTCCGACCGGTTATTACGAGAAGCTGGGCGTTCTTCATAAGTAGGTCGTGAGAGTCATGCAGCATCTGGAAAAGTCGCGCTCTATCTTTAAGATTCATCAACATGTCACAACGACGAAGTTTTAGTTTCGTTAATGAACTGTATAGTGCCACATTTATTAAGGAGTTACGTATTCCTAAACATTTTTTCGTATATTTACTGTTTAACCGCTCTATTGCTTCAAATTTTGTAATTGATACCTCATTTATTTACATTGACCATGATAATTTAGGAATTAATCCAAAATAAATACACCAAAATTTATCTTTGTTACGGAGGCCACACTTATCAATTACGCGTAATCCATCTTTTAGCAGTTTGCTTAAGTGCTGCCAATGATGTCGATCAGTAAGTGGTAGGGAGTAGTAGGGACCGATGCTCTTAACGCTTTTTTCGAGGAATGTGGGGATTTCGTTCCCATCAACGGAGAACTTTA
This sequence comes from Sepioteuthis lessoniana, assembly GCA_963585895.1. Taxonomy (NCBI): domain Eukaryota; kingdom Metazoa; phylum Mollusca; class Cephalopoda; order Myopsida; family Loliginidae; genus Sepioteuthis; species Sepioteuthis lessoniana. Next base: position 13,357,235 of record OY757929.1, read on the forward strand.
TCTCTCTGCAGTTTCCTTTAATTACTGATAAAATACAGAATTTTGAAGGCTTTATTTTTATCGCAGCCCACTTGAAGAGTTCCTATAGGTGGGTCACCAGTTGTTCCATGTGTGATCTGGATTCTTCAACTAGAGTTACATCATCCATAAAAGCCTTTCATGGATGGACCGGTTATTTCATTGGCATTGACTTCTGCACGACGCATTATCATCTCCATTACCAATACGAAAAGTAGTGGAGAGATAATACATCCTAATGCCATCTTAATGTCAATATTCAACTTCTGCCATTTAGTTGAATATCTATTATTAGAAAACCTCACATACGTACATCTAAAGTACGCTGATAAGAGGTTTTTAATGTCATCTGGAATCAAAAATGATTCCATTGCTTTCTCAAGTATTTGGTGTCTTACTGAGCCTTATGCTTTTTCTAAGTCTAACCAAATGACGTGAAGTTCTAATGATTTATTATTTTGGGCCGTTTCTATTGTGTTTTATTCGGTCCCACAACATAGTGGTATGTTCAATACAACCTGGAAAGCCTGGAATTCCAGCTTTTTGTATTGATGTGTTGACATAACCATTGTTTATCACGAATCTCGTCATCCTCTTCGCAAAGACACCGAAAAAGATCTTACTCTCTACGATGAATAAGGAAATTGGTCGAAATTGATCTAGTTTTCTGTGGTCTTTTATATATATATATATATATATATGTGTGTGTGTGTGTATGTGTGTGTGTGTGTGTGTGTGTGTATATATGTATTTATTGTGTATATATTATGTTACACTATTGTGTTTCAATAAATAGTTGTTAATGTTAAGGGAAAGGTTTTCTTGTATTTGAGTTGCCAACCCACAGGCAACCTGTTCCAACGAACCTCCCCAACCGTCAGAAGTTCCGGATAGATTGTATCATCTCTCATTTTTGGATCTTTCAAACACAACGTGGGCACAGAAGGGGTTGATAAACCAACAAGCCGTAAACGCAAGTTGTCTTTACGGAAATACGGCCACAATCAAGTACTGTGACTAACATAGGACCACACAAAAGTCAAATATAAAACTATGTTAACAACATAAGGATTTAAGGCAACAACATCCATACCTTCGCAAAATACTGAGGGTATCTGTTTGACCTGTCCGTGAATGGAACCTTGAATCGATGGCCAGGCGATGACGTTGCCGATTTTGTCGCAGTTGGTCAGCATGTGTTCAATCTCGTGAAGGCTAATTACGCGGTCCCAAACGTTAAGCTGTCCGAGTTGACCAATGAATGATTCTCTCTGGTTAAAATTTCCGCCCACGTCATCCTGTTCTTGACCAATCACAAAAGAACCGCCACCTGTGGACAAATAGGAAAAAACAGGCATTTACTAAGCTAAATCTAGTTTGGCACAAGACTAAAGAAAATGCAACAGCTGATTAGGAGAAAAGAAAAAGACAACGAGAGTATAAGCTAACTGTGGTTTTAACCATTGAATGTCAGCCTTAGAGCTCTGGGCCCCCATATCCATGGGCGCCCATATCCCGGACTCTTAATTAAAAATAGCCGAAAATATAAACAGTTGTAATCTGCCATTTTATTTTATTTTTTTCTTATTTTTTTTATTTTTTGCTGCCTGAATACTAGCTATCCACCGTGCTGGTCAGATGTAGTCTAGTAGTCAAAGCGCACAAACCCAAACCTTAAATATACTAGCCACTGAGCTAAAAATACCAATCTGGAATTTCACAACGATAACCAGGCATTATCCTTAAAAACTTCAGGATAAAAAAGAATTATAAAATCATTTACGTGAACTGTACACATACAACAATTAATATTTACACAAAAACATATTTTATTGATTATTTCTTATTGTCAATATAAAACATAAAAAGATAAGGTCTGTTCAATTCAACCTCCTGTTATTTGTTTCGTTGTTTACATGTTTTATTTTATTATTCATTTCAGCGTAAACGTTTTATCCCAGTACACGGAAGACTCCTCTGCCACAATATTAAACGACTCTGCAACAAATTTGTTACAGATAATTTGCTAAACTCAAATTATCCTTATGACAGAATTATCGTAGAAAAGAATAAAACAATGAACGGGATACATTTCTTCAGTTTCGTAAACAAATCAACCAACGACTACTTTTCAAGTCCTTTGTCTTTTAGATCGAGAACCATTTAGGACCCCTTCGCATTGAAGTCTTTTAAAACATACATCATAGCAGTAGCAGTCTGTAGATATAAAAGAAAAGATGTGAAAGATTTGTCTGTTTTTGGTTCTGCTTCCTCCAGGGTAAATAGCTGCAGGCTCACACAAACACAAGCCACACCGAAATTAACCGTTTTCCACCCGCCTAAAAGGTCTCATCATCTTGTCGTGCCATCAGTACGGATATCCCTGACCCTCTTTTGCCACCCTTCCCTATCCTTCATCACTTCCGGCAGATCCCCATAGCTACACCCTGTATCCTCCCTGAGCTGCTGTATGTAGACGCGAGCTGTCCGTCCTGTCTTTGCTCGGCCATGTGAGGGGGTCCATAGGAGTACATCACTTATGAGCTCGTCCCTACTTCTCCAGCAGTATCCTGCTTGTCTGGTTCGTCTAACTTAGATAGTACACAGGATGCAGCCTAGAGTACCTGCCAGGTGCGATGTATAATAGAGAGATGGATGGTGAGAGTCAGGAAACTCCATTGTCATATGTCTTTTATATATATATATATATATATATATATATATATATATATATATATATATATATATATCCTCCGTGGCGTCATAAAAACGTGGCGTCATATATATATTTACAACAGCTACTACACCGAGGTGTCGGGCAGGGTGCTACTCCTTTCCCTGGATTGCTCCACTTTACCCTTGATACGTACTTTATACTGCTGATTGATAAGCAAGGAGGTATCAAGTACCATTTTTAAAGTCTTTGGTATGACGCGACCTGGGATTGAAACCAGGTCTCCCGGACCATTAGCAAACACTCTACCCACTAGACCAATGAGCAGGTTCAATTGGTTAGTAAACCTCCCATAATTAATTGGTTCCCCAGTATATATATATATACATATATATATATATATATATATATAGAGAGAGAGAGAGAGTATTATTCGGTCCAGTTAAATCGGAGTTAAAATTTTTTTTAATTTAAATTTTAAATTTTGAATTTAATTTAAGTATTACTGTATCTTTACGTAAAGTTATTAAATAAAGTTATTTTATCTGAATTAGTATTAAATCTGGAGTTTTAAGTCGAAAAGTAATTAGAATTTAAAAAAAAAATTAATTTACTATAATTCCAACCAGCAATAAAATAAAAAAACGGAAGTGGGCTAAATGAGGAGAAAACTCTTCACCCCTCTTCTATCCCCTCCCACCCCCTTTCCTGTGTCTATTCTGAATTATTTTATCCATAAGATCTGTGTGTTTTTGACTTATATCAAAAACACATAATAGGATGGAAATAAATTTATTATCCTAATGTGACTGGTTTTGTTTTGAATATATATATATATATATATATGTCTATGTGTGTGTGTATCAAGTACCATTTTTAAAGTCTTTGGTATGACGCGACGTTGGATTGAAACTAGGTTTCCCGGACCATTAGCAAACACTTTACCCATAAGGCCAATGAGCAGGTTCAATTGGTCAGTAAACCTCCCATGATTAATTGGTTCCCCAGTATATATATATATATATATATATATTTGTGTATGTGTGTGTGTGTGTGTGTGTGTGTGTGTGTGTGTGGTTGGGCTGCAGTCCTTCATTTAAGCACGTTTGATTAAAGAATCGACAGATTTTTTCAATATAATTTTATTAAGATCCTTTCAAGTTTCCTGATAATTGTCTTGGTTTTAGGTTTGGAGTTGGTAGATGAGTTCACCGAAATTGTCCTGAGCGAAATTATTGTTAATTTGTCATTTAACAACACTACCCCGATACTTTCGGGTGTCTGTATCGTTGTGGAGTTGGGCAACTACACGTATATGATTCTGCAGCTCACGACGCCCAAGCGCTCGCGACAATTTCAATAAATCCATCGACTAACTCCAACCTAAAACCAAAACACTTGTCAGGAAATTCGAAAAGATCCTAATAAAATTATATAGACAAAACGTGTCTTTATCATTTAATCAAACATGCACACACACACACATATATATATATATATATATATATATGGTGCATTGAATAAGTTTCCAGACTTTTTTTTGCACACGCATTTAAAATTGTCGTAGACTCTTGAAAATTCAGTTGATTGACCAAAGAGTTAGGGTTAGGGTTACTATGTTGAGATTTTAAGGGAGTTCAGGAAGAGATTCCTTGGGAAGAGGCCAGCACTCTTCAAATCGTGACAGTGGCATTTTCACCAGGACAATGCACCAGTCCACAACTCCATCCATGTCACAGACTATTTGACCAAGATGGGCATCAAGACAGTTTCTCATTCTCCCTATAGTCCAGACCTTGCTCCCTGTGACTTTTGCTTATTCCCTAAGCTCACAGGCTGTCGTTATGAGACAATTGAGGAGATGAAAGAGGCTGTGACGAATGCCATTGACACGTTCACACAAGAGGACTTCGATGGGGCCTTCCAGAAGTTGTTGGAACGGTACAAGTGCATTGCAACCGGAGGAGATTACTTCGAAGGGAACAATACTTTCATGTGTGTACTATCAATAAAAGTGCCCATACGAAAAAAGTCTGGAAACTTATTTAATGATCCTCGTATATATATATATATATATAGGGTGGTTTTTAAAAAATGATTTTCTTACACTTTTTCCTTTTTAAAAGTTACAAAAATTTAAGTCCGATACACCGGTATACCATTGGTACTCATATTTCTCCCCCCCCCACCTCATGGTCACACCGGTTTACCGGTGATATCCCAGAAGTTTAAATTTTATTAATTTAGACTTAAGAGCTCAGGGCTGAAAGGGTTAAAGAGAGAAATTATCCAGAGTCTTCGTTATGTTCTTACCAGATATGACCCCATCTTTGAACAAATCAGTTCCACTGGCGGTGGGAAAACCGTCTAAATAGACATTCCATTCGCCTTTCGTACTCGTCCATGTAACAACAATATGATGCCAAATACCGTCATTAGCTTCTATATCCGTATTGATGTTAATCCCGTTTATATAGAGGATGAACCTGTCAGATAAAACAGAAAGAAAGAAAAAACCATTTATATATTATCTATTTAACAATTGATTCATTTACTAGAGATGAGCGAAAGGTAAGGTACTAACAATCACTAATTGTTAGTACCTTACTAATTCTATTTCTCTAACTAAAACATGGGTCTGACATCACCAGCACTATTATGACACTTTTTCATGCTCCTCGACAAACGTGACGTCATTTTTATTGTCCTTCAGTCAGTTATTTAAGGACCCAACGAAATCCAACTTCTTGTGGACTATTTTATGGAGTATCGTCTTCGAGAGAACAAGTTGCACAGCGATATCAACGCGGCGCAATGATATCAACAATAGAAGACAACATTGCATTTTGTTGTAGACATCAAAAAACGGACACTTTTGTTTGACGCTATAAGCTCTTCTGCTCCTAGATGCACATAATGCTATAATACAGGGTGGAACGCCCTAGAAAAGACGACATGATTCCATTTCCGTTAAATAAAAACCGGTTTTCTTTTTTTGTTGCAGACCATCTACTAGTTGGCCAGTTGTGTACAAATCCCAAGAGCGATAGGAGCCTTCTATCATGTCTGAAAGTGACACAATGTTCAACGAGCGAGATCGGATATGCGCCGCTGTACAACTCATGCTCTCTACAGATCCAGGCTATGACAAGAGGACCATTGCCAGCACCCTCAAAATGCAAATCTGGATTGCCACAAATAACAGGGACGTGCCCAGGGTGATAAAACAAAGTTTCCGGTTACGGTTATGGTATTTAGTGTGGTTTCAAGTGAGGGCCACATCATGCCACCTCACATCTTCGTAGTCGGCTTGAAAGTCAACACCAAAGTGTACCTGGATGTGCTGAAGAGTGTGGTGATCCCCTGGTGCAATCAGGTGGCCGGTGGCAATGGAGGTGCCCGTGGTGTAATCGTTATCGTCGTAGGAAATGGACACGGCGACACGAGTTCAAATCCTGGACGAGACTGATTGCATTTCACATAGCACTAATACCCTTGGGAAAGGTATGACCCCAATTATTCTCCCTCCAGCTATGGGTAAATAGTAGGACAGACTAGGTTCTTCAGCCTTGGTTAGGCAACTAGTCTAGGAGAAGGAAAACTCTGAATTGAAACCTGTTAAACTCCGCTTAAAAATTTACCTAGTGTCATATCCTGCCCGAGCGGAGGGGTTGGTAAATAGTATCAGGTTGCCGGTGGCAGACCCTGGATGTGGCAGCAGTACTCGGCACCAGCCCACAAGTCCAAAGAGACCCAGGCTTGGCTTCAGGAGTGCTACGACTTAGTACCCTTTTCTCACTAGCTTCCTCCTCCCCCGACCTGAACCCGCTGGACTACTTCGTTTGGTCATACGTCGAGAACATCACCAACATAACCTCCCACAACACCAAAGCCAGCCTGATCGCCGCCATCCGCTGAATATTCGCTGAGCTCCCGCCGGCGCTAGTGGAAAAGGCATACTCCCAGTTCCGGATCCGTATCGAGGCGGTGATTGATGCTGAAGGTGGCTACATTGAATAGATGTCAGCTCTACTAGATAATCAAGTTAGCTGAATTGATTTTTTTAATAAAAGTTTTAAAGTAAAGCTGTAATGTTGTTTTCTTTTGGACGACAATTTTATCGTTCCACCCTGTACGTGTAGCTGCGTGTATGTATATATGAGTAATTGTTATATTGTCATACGCATATACATCTACATACATGCAAAATCATAACGACACAATAATTAAACTGACGAGCGAAGACTTCCTTAGAAAAATATGTACCTCTCACTTTATTGTAAGGGTTCGAAAAGGGTTACTCAAGGTTTTACTGTGAGAGGGAGTTGGAGACCCAACAGAACTACAATATATTGACCCCCACTCTTATGGCCGTCAGCGTTGTGTCTGTCTCGTTCTCCAGGGCTGCTCAACCGGAGGCCAAGGGGCCCAGCTCTCTACTGAATGATGGCTTTCTTTACTGCACCTTATCACAAACTGGTCTCCAAAACTCCATCGGGGGTCCCGAGGTCCCCTTCGGCCGGGTGTGGCTTTCCCTACCACATCTTGTCTCCGACGTCTCTGATTCCTAACTCAATCGGGGGCCCCGAGAGCCCCTTCGGCCTGGTGTGGCTTTCCCTACCACATCTCGTCTCTAACTCCGTCCGATCTCTAACCGTCTGACTTCCTGTCTTGACTGAGTTATATAATAGTTCAACGTCTACTCAATCGCCCGCACAGTCTTTGGAATGGCGTGTTTAATCGTCATCAAGCGGAAATAACTGTCATGCAGTTCAGAAGTCACTCTCTTCCGGTGCATCAGTCTATGAGTGTATCATGGGATTTTTACCTCGTCCCATTTCATCAGCCAAATCCGCCCATGCAATCTCTTTCGATTACTGGCCATTGGAATGTGTCACTTCCTTCCGGCGCATCACTTTGGAATGGCATGTTTGACCGGGCCGAAGGTCAAAATACAACATAATTTGCATACGTATTCAGGTACAATGAGTAGCGTGTATGTATGTATGAGTGTATAATAATATTAAAAGTACATCTAAACACGTTAGGGAGGCCAGCAGATCTTAGACGATGAAAAAGACAGAGAAGGATTTTCGATGGGGTAAAAGGGTTAGTTTTTTGGGTATTTTAATATCTATAATGAACACTGGTCATATGTGCTTGTACGGTCAGAAGTCAGATGACGAAGATATCCTTTTCTAATGTACTCTAGTTCCGGGAGATTCACGTGAGAAGGGTAGGCGTTCTTTTCTGGAAGCCAGGGCCAAATGTAGTCAAGGAAGCAATCGGGAGATATGTAGAGGAGTGACGGCGCAGGGCAGTGACGATTCGATTTACTCCTTTAATTTATATATATATATATATATATATATATATATATATATATATATATAACGAGTGTGTAAAAAGATACACGTAAAAAAATTCCTTCGCCCGTGCTGAGAATGACGATGGCCCTGGGGTGATCCATCCAATTTACGTAAAGTCAGCAGGGTTTCGATCTCGGCTTGAAGCATCTCCTGGGTCTACTCACACTGAAGAGTGGTGATGCAACGAAGGAGTCTGTTTCTTGGTTAGTTGTTTGGGTTTATGGCATATCAACCTTTGTAGGCTATTAAACGCCAAATCCACTTCTATGAAAATAGTTCTATTTCAAACTATTCAGTTTAGCATAAGTACACAGTTTAAATGTAAGTACAGTTTAATTATGAAAAACATTTCTATTTCAAGCTATTCAATTTCGTCAAGCAGTTCTAATTCGGCTAATTCAGTTTAGTATAAGTACAGATTTTGTTTACACATTGTTAAATGTCAAAATACTTCTATATTTGACAATTCAGTTTAGTGTAAGTACAGTTTCAATGTCAAAAAACAGTTCCATTTAAAATAATTCAGTTTAGCATAAGCACACAGTTTAAATGTAAGTACGGTTTAATAATGAAAAACATTTCTATTTCAAATTATTCAGTTTAGTCAAACGGTTCTAATTTAAACAATTCAGTTTAGCATAAGTATGCAGTTAGTTCTATTTATAGGGTCCTATCAGGTGCTATTATTTCGGGCCAGAGTGGACCTGAGAGCAATGGCAATGAAGGGGTACTCCGCATTCCCTAAAGTTCCAGCATCACTGGAACCTCACCATCAGATTGTTTAGTGTCATATCCAGGACACTCATTGGGGGGAGGGGGTCTTACCCCTCTCCAGAGGTGCAGTCGCCGTATTCTATGGCCCCAACCGACTGGGCAAATAGTCTGTTTATGGCTGCCAATATATATATATATATATATATATATATATATATATATATATATATATATATATATCCCTGGTTGGAACGTCCCACGTGTCAAGCCATATTTATGAGTCGCGATACAATGAAACAGTCTTCCTGTGGAAGACAATATATATTAAATAGTATATTTTCCTGTAAGAAAAGGTGATATCAGTTAAAGGGTAAATATTCCCCAATATTTACATTCCAAGAAAGAAAAATTCATGTATTCAATATAGCGGTTTTGTTTAGCTTTGAAAAAACTGTATTATATATCATGTGTATATGTGGACTTTCTGTGTATATGTTACAATGTAGAACGAAATAATGTTCCTGATGAAATTATCAATTTGTATGCAAGACAATGAAAAATAAAGAAGCGGGCGAAGTCTTTTTTATATTAGTACAAATATTTCGATCAGAAAAATGTCCACAAACAAAAGTTTAAACGAGAAGATATGTTTTTGCTTGCGGAAAATGATTAAGCAATGTTGAAATTAAACACATTCTTGAAGAAACAAAATGATTTTCACTCAAAAGAAATAAAAACGAAAATTTGCCATCTAAAACAATTTCAGTAAAGTGTCGACCCAAACGAAAGGAGGCAATGGGTCAGTAATTACAAAAATACAAATACAAAATTTACAGCTTTTCGAGTCAATCTTTGTTAAAAAATTAAGACATTTTCTTTATTGTTGAAATCAGTTAATTTAATATATATATATATATATATATATATATATATATATATATTTAAGAGAAAAGACAAGAGAAAATACATGGAAAAGATCCAAGATAAGGCTCTAACTGCATCAGCGTGGATCTGGCAATCCCACAAAGCGACAACAATCTGACAAAGTCTGGTGGTGTCGTGAGATACTGCTGGGGCGCTCTGGGCTAGTGGTAATGATGCTTCGGCCCCGAAACCATGCCTGAACCCAGAGTCATCATCTGGTGAAGGCTTTGTTAGAAGCAATGCTGTTGTATAAACATCAGTTATTGTATGATACCAACACACATATATATATATATATATATATATCATGACGTGCCGCTCGCATGGATTTCCCTGATCCTCTCTCGCAATTCGTCTCTATCATCCATCGCTCCCGGCAGGTTTTCCCAGGCTACATCATGTGTCAGTACAGAGCTGCTGTATATAGGTTCTACCTGGTCGTCCTGCCTTTGCTCGTCCATATGAAGGGGTTCACAGGAGTATGTCGCTTGTGAGTTCGTCCTTAATTCTCAAGCAATATCCTGGATGTCTGGTTCGTCTAATTTGGATGGTTTTCGTGGTGGGAGGTAGGTTACCGTACAGCTGCTGTTTTGTGGGGTGTTGCCTCTTGGACTTGTATACAGCTCGTAGCATTCTTGTGTAATTGCCTTCAAGCTTTTTTCTCCATACGTTTAGTCAGCGTCTATGTGGTGCATCAATATCGTAGTATTGATATGACTCATCTCTCTCTCTCTCTATATATATATATATACATATATGGAGAGAGAAGGAGAGAGAGAGAGCAATGGGGGTAGAGAGAGGGTGGTTTTTAAAAAATGATTTTCTTTTAATTTTTCCTTTGTAAATGTTACGAAAATTTTAGTCCGATACACCGGTATACCAGTGGTACTCATATTTCTCCCCCCTCTATCTCATCGTAGCACTGGTTTACCGGTGACATCCCAGAAGTTTAATTTTTATTAATTTAGAGAAAAGACGGCAATAAATACAAAAATAGGGATATAAAAATTACAGTTTCTCAAGTCAATGTTTGTTTAAAAATAAAGACATTTTTTAGCGTGGAAATCAGTTGATTTTCTCCATATATATATATATATATATATATATACAAAGTCACACTGGTATTACTTATTACAATATATATATATATATATATATATATATATATATCAGGAGTGCTTACCCACTGTAGTCCATGAAGACGATGGCGTTTGTGTTATTAGGTGTGGCATATGAGACAATAGTGCCGTAATTATATAGGTCTTTTGACTTCATCCAGAAGGACAGAGAAAAGGCGGACAGGGGTTTCTCGATTTTCAGGGCAGCATAATTTGTTGTACTGGGTGCATCAAACTGGATAATGTAGTTGGGATCAAGCTCTGGAAAAGATAACCATAAAGAGACCATAATATATAACACAATTATTCAGTTTTAATTCATTATAAAAGTATCTGCCAATAACGATGTAAGCAAGTAAATATTACTGACTACCTGTAACATGGAATGGTAGTTGTTGAGTCTGACACACAAGCCTCAGGTTGCTGTTAATAGCTGCTGTTCTTAGTTACAAAGTTTTGTTCACAAAGACAAACAGTGCACAGGTTGCTAATAGTACGTCCTGTTGTTAATTACTCAGTCGTTTTAGTCGGGTAGACAGTTTATGCTTTTCTTGTTTACTAAGTTTTATTTAGTCTGACACAGGCATCAAGTTGCTAACGGGATCTGATGTTGTTAGTAAGTTTTATTTGGTCAAATACACAGGCCTCAGGTTGCTAACGGGATCTGATGCTGTTAGTAAGCTTTATTTAGCCTAACACACAGGCCTCAGGTTGCTAACGGGATCTGATGTTGTTAGCAAGTTTTATTTAGTCTAATACATATGCCTTAGGTTGCTAACGAGATCTGTTGTTTGTAAGTTTTATATAGTCTAACGCACGAGCCTCAGGTTGCTAAGGAGATCTGCTATTGTTTGTAAATTTTTTATAGTCTAGCACACATGCGTCAGGTTGCTAACGAGATCTGTTGTTTGTAAGTTTTACTTAGTCTAACACACAAGCTTCAAGTTGCTAACGAGATTTGCTGCCACTTAGCAGACACTCATCTTAGAACAGGATAGGATCATCACTGCTTAACTTCTATGATCCATCAAGTCCCAGTGTTTTGACCGTAACTCTGCCGTGGAGCAGCGGCTATCAAAAATACTGGTCATGCCTGGCGTTTGACTATAGTCGCACGTAGTATAGGCATAAAAATTTGATTAAATTGGACCGTGGTATAGCAGTAGAAACTCATCAATAGTTGCGAATGGCATCGCGTTGTACGCTCTGGCAAAAGTATAAGCTGTCTCAATATACAGGGGACCCATTTAACTGTTAATAACTTTCTTAATAATAATGTTGTGTTCTTTTTTGTTTCAGATTTGAAAATAGTATACTCTAACAACTATTAATCTTTGATTACAATATCTTGGACAAGAAAGAAAAAATATTTCGCGTCACTAATTAATTGGGGATGAAATCATTTAGAACTCTTTGAAAATAGATGCAACCCGTTAATATGATAATGATTTATTACTGAGACAAGAAACACAAAAAAGATTGCATGCCCTGGAAGCTAATATAATAACAATTCTAAAAATATTGATTTGATGTCTCTAGCTCCAAGGGTATATTTTTTACCGGACGTGTTCCAAATGACCGCCGTTGCGCTTGTCTCAGTAATAAATCATTATCATATTAATGGGTTGCATCTATTTTGATACAGCCTCTGTAATGAATACAATATGAACTCCATACCTGTTTCGCAAACTTTTCCCGTATATTGTGGTTGACATCGACATGTGAAACCGTTGATCTTATCCTCACAGGTTCCTGCATTTAGACAGGGCGACTTAAGGCACTCCTTCACTTCCTGTTCGCATTTCTTCCCAACAAATCCAGGGATGCAGCTGCAACTGGTAACGATGTTTTAAAAACAATTAATTTCAAGCCACATTAAATGTCTAAATCAATTATTCTCAAAGTATGGGACCACTACCAGAGTGAAGCATTGGAATTATCTGGTAGTGAGTAAGAAAATCGATTGGAGTGGGGACAAAGTAGCATCAAAACCACAGAATCGTTTTATTCTTTAGTCAAAATGATATCATTATGTATTATCTATTACCAAACTCTACTGTATTGTCACTTAGTAAACAAGAAATAAATCAAGTTTAGTTTGATTTGTGAAGGTCTGTACTTATCTGTCTAAATTTCTGAAATGTAGCTTGATAAGTTTTATCTTTTGAGTATTTGGACTACTGTCTTCATCTTTATTATTGTATTCACAACGTTTCGGCAGATATATCCTTCGGTCTTCTTCAGGTGTTTCATATCGAACTCGGAAGCTTACACGGAACTTTGAACCGAACCCTTTTTCTAATCCACGGGGTTAGATTGTTCATATTCCGTTAACCATAAAAGGGTACAAATCTTCAAATTTACCAAACCCCTCGGGCAGGATATGACACTAGGTCAATTTTTTAAGCGGGGCTTAACAGGTTTGAATACAGAGTTTTCCTTCTCCTAGACTAGTTGCCTCACCTGAAGAACCTAGTCTGCCCAACTATTTGCCCAGGAGGGAGAATAATTGGATTCATACCTTTCCCAAGGGTATTAGTGCTATGTGAAATGCAATCAGTCTCGTCCAGGATTTGAACTCGTGTCGCCGTGTCCATTTCCTACGACGATAACGATTACACCACAAGCACCTCTCAAATCTTACCAGGATTGAACCTGAAACCTCCAGATAATTTCTCATTGTAGCTCTTTAACCAAACGCTTATATCCACTGCGCCAAGTGTTAAAAAATGAGGTTTGAACTTATTTTACGACTGCGGCATATTCATAAAGGAAGTCACTGCGGTCTCTAGGATGATGCATTGGGCTGCGACATTATATTTACTTTTGGACTAATACCCTTAGGAAATGTATGAAAATTTTATCCCCCAGCTATTACTACTGCTGTTCTTCTAGAAGGATGGATTTGGCATTAAATAACCCATGAAGGTTGATATGCCATTTAACAAAGAACCCAAACCAAATCACAAGAAAACACTGTCATATGATGAATAATTATTTCCCGTCTAATATCTGATGAAAGCCAGTTTAAATTTAAAAACATCTCTCGGAACAAATGAAGTATGGATAGCCAAAGGTAATAAAATCTAATATTGCTCGCAATGGTAAGATGGAAATCCTTGCATAGTGGCTAACGTGCTAAACTGTGATATTGGAGTAAGTGAGTTCGAGCTCCAGTCGGTCTATTACGTTCACTTTCGGACAAATACTCTTGGGAAAGGTACGAACCTCCTTATTCCACCAGCTACTATTCTTCTAAAAGAATTGCTCTGGCATCAAATTACCCTCGAAGGGTGGTATGCTATTAAAGCAAAGAAACCTAATTTAACCAAATATATTCATATTTTTGTTGAAGAATTCGATTTTGTAATTAGACTTTAGGATTTCAATTATAGTATAACGATATATTTGTTTCTCTTATTGTTTCATCCTAACATAAAATATTTATTTCTCGGATACAAATGAAAAATAAAAAGCCGAGAAGATCACCACCTGATGATTGTTTTCAAAAGGTTTCCTATCAGCCACCAGGTTTGGTCGGAACCATAGAAGCCATGAGTCGGTCCCACAAAGAAGAAAAAGAAACGAAAACGATTTCAGAGAATATAACTGCTGTTCTCCTCGAGTTCTTTCCGGTCAAAAGGTGCATATGAATCTTCACAAAATGTACTGTTACGACCTTCCCGTTCTTGATGGAGAGGGTAACATACCTAGTCCTTGCTGGCGAAAAACAACCACCATGGTGGTATCAGCTCAGATGAACAAAAAGATTTTACGGGTCGTCACTCCGCTGCGAACACCAGTGGAAGGAACAACAGACCCAACACACCGCAACAAAACGAATTAACTTGTAGATCATTCCACTTCAGCACTGAAAAACCCTCCGCACGGGACTCAATAATCCCAAAGAAAATCAGAAAAGTAACAATTCAACATCAACGGAGGAGGGACAAAAATCGCCAAACATTCGCGGAAACCAACTAAAAGACTGATAAGGCAAAAAGAAAGTACCAACCATTATCTTCCCTTTTCAGAGGTTACAAATCTTTCTCTTTAAGTGGGAGCCGAACGCAGAAGATAGTCCAATCTCGACTGATTTGTGAACACACAAACCTTGTTGCAATTTGTTTTTATGCTGGTGCCTAATTTCCGGTTCTCTCCGTCTTCGCTTCTACTCAGGACACTCCGGCTCTCTCCGTCTTCTCCTTCCCCGAGTGAGAAGAGTATGTGCGGGTGTGAGATAGAAAAAAAAATCAAACACGAGAGATTCAGGTGGGGGAGGGTCGTAACAGTACTGTAGGTGGCCGATTCCTCACGATCACTATAAGGACGGTAGACGAAATTCCTTTATCCTACTCTGTGTCGAAACAGTCGACTGCTGACTTTTCTATTTCCGGTAACCCGCCGCGGTTTATCTCTGATGAGCCGCTATAGGTCATCGGATTATCTCTGATTTGTATCACAACTTCTCACAGTCATAAAAGATTTGTTCAATGAACAGGGGTCAACCCAGCTCAGCAGCACAACTACCCAACTGCCTTTGACTCGTCTGCCTATTTTTCAATTGCTTTCTTGAAGACATGTAACCCTTGCTTCCGGGAAAAAATTTCTACACCTCACCCGTTCACCTCCCAAAACAAGAGTATTTTTTAAAAATGTTCGTATAAGCTCCAAAAAATTTCTGTTTATGACAGACATTAAAAACTTACTCCTTCATCCCCATCGAGAAATCCTTCTCTTTCTATTTTATTACTGATTAAAATCTGCCAGCCTTACTCACTCGATTTGTGACATTACTAAACAAACACACCCATCTACATACATACGAGGTGAATACGATAAGTTTCCAGACTTTTTTCGTATGGGCACTTTTATTGATAGTACACACATGAAACTCTAGTCCCCTTCCAAGTAATCCCATCCGAATGCAATGCACTTTTTGTACCGTTCTAACAAATTCTGGAAGGCCCCATGGAAGTCGTCTTGTGTGAGCGTCTCAATGACCTTCGTCACAGCCTCTTTCATCTCCTCAATTGTCTCATAACGACAGCCTCTGGGCTTATGGAATAACCAAAAGTCACAGGGAGCAAGGTCTGGAATGTAGGGGGGCTGAGGAACTGTCTTGATTCCCATCTTGGTCAAATAGTCTGTGACAAGGATAGAGTTGTGGACTGGTGTATTGTCCAGCTGGAAATGTCACTGAGCCGATTTGAAGAGTGCTGGCCTCTTCTGACGGAATCTCTTGCTGAACTCCCTTAAAACCTCAACATAGTAACCCTAACCCTAACCCTTTGGCCAATCAACTCCGGTCTATTGACTTCCTTACTCCTTCCATACCTCTCCTCATCCCTCACAGACTCCCTGCCTTCCTTGAATCTCTTATGCCACTCAAAAACTCATGCTCGATTCATGCAAGATGTTCGAAAAACAGTCTGAAGCATTCCATACGTTTCTGTGGCATTTTTACCGAGTTTAAAACAGAATTTTATTGCATATCGTTCTTCTAAAGTGTCATATTGAATTTTTGAAATTCACCAGCAGTGACAATCAGGCTTTAGTTGGGTGTATTCCAATTCCTGTTGTAGCTGTTCATTTGAACCTAAAATCATAAAAATTGGTCAGTCATCTCATAAGATGTATAGCAATAAGATACTGATTGTTCAAGAGTCTACGACAATTTTAAATGCCTGTACAAAGAAAGTCTAGAAACTTATTGAAGGCACCACGTACATATACGCTTCTTATGATTATACATCTGTACAGATACGCTCACCCACACGTATATATATATATATATATATATATATATATATATATATATACACATGATATATCTATATACATACATATTCATACAAATACGCTTACGCTTCAAGAGTATGCATTATTGCCCCTAATTTTGTACACTCACGAGCAGAAGAGCTTATAGCGCCACAATAGTATTAGTTTCGGAGTTATGATAATAACTTGTTTGGTAATAAATAATACCTAATATTACTTTAATGTTGAATATTAATGCAGAGGATTTTTCGAAAAAGTTTGGAGTAAACTTACTATGACCTTATATGGAAAGAAAATTATTTGTTTTTTGAAAAAAAAGGCTCTTCTGAAAACAATCAATTTTATATCCAAAGCAATTTTGAAAAAACAAGCCCTTTTAAAGAAAATTTATTTTTATACCGAAAGCAATTTTTTAAAAAAGCCCTTTGAAAAAAAATCAGTTTTTGTATCCGAAACAATTTTTTTTTTTTAAATTCAATTTTACTGACAAATAGTCTTTTCGAAAAAAAGAACAATTTTGTTTCCAAAAGTAATTTTGTGAACTATCAATTATATGGCAAAAAGTACTTTGGGAAAAATATATTTTATTACTAAAACACTTTTGGAAAAAAATTTAGTACTGGAAGCACTTTTGAAAAAATTAATTTTTGTACCAAAAGAACTTTTTTAAAAAATCAATTTTAGTTAAAAAAAAAAAAAAGGAAAAGTAGTCCTTCTATCTTTTAGAAGTTTTTAATATAATCAGATAAATATTTCTGTATCTTTCTCCAATTTTTCCTTTTTAATGATATAAATTTAATGAAATCTAATCATCATTATGAACTAATTCGATTTTTCCAATATGGCTCCATTTTTTGACAAGAGTGTGATGATTACAACATTATGAGCATATCAGTTTGAAAACTTACGTATATCCGTTGTCTTTGTCGTGGCAAGTGGCGTTGTTTTGGCAGGGGGCGGTGGCACACTCATCAATGTTGATTTCGCAGTTGATACCTTCGTAACCGTCTCTACATGTGCAGGAGTAACGACCAATAAAGTCAACGCAGGTTCCTCCATTCATACAAGGCTTCGAGGCGCATTCGTCTATGTTTTTCTCGCAAGTGGCACCTGACTTGTTAAACAATACACATGGTAGACAAAAAGCAAAGAACAGGAATTTATGGTTAGCCGGGCTTTACTAGGGTCGACTGAAACCAAGATAGTCTCATGGAATGTGACCAAATAAGGTTTCTAAGGGTCGGCTGAAAAGTTTTTTAGACTGACCAAGATAGTCTCATGGAATGCGACCAAATCAGGTTTATAAGGGTCGGCTGAAAAGTTTTTTACACTGATCAAGATACTATCATGGAATGCAACCAAATCAGGTTTATAAGGGTCGGCTGAAAGGTTTTTTAGACTGACCAAGATACTGTCATGGAATGCGACCAAATTAGATTTATAAGGTCGGCTGAATTTATTTTAGGCTGACCAAGATACTGTCATGAAGTGTAACCAAATTAGTTTTATTTTTCAACATAGTCCCCTTTACAGTAAACACATTTATTCAATCGCTGTTGCAGTGCTTGGATCTCATTGGTAAAAATTCATCAACAGCTGACACGAGAAAATTATCTGAGCTTTTCAGCCTGCCCATTGTACATACACGCAATTGTTTCTTGCGTAAAAACGAAAAAGTGGGTAGCGAAACGGTTACGTCAAAGAAAATAGACACAGTGACCTGACTGATTGAGTATTGATTTATTCTATCGGCATACCAACCAGTCCAGGGTTATTCTATGCCAAGAGGTTATGGAAGAGAGTCCATTATCCATCCATAATTACATTGTTTTACTTCTCTTCAAAACAGCTCCCGAACGAGTATCCTGGATATGACACTAACCAATCTGATGGTGAGGTCCAGTCCTGGAGCTTTAGGAAATGTAGAGTACCCCTTCATTGCCATTGCTCCCTGAAATTTTTGATCATTTACACAGTGTGCAAACAAACGACATATGCTAAATTGAATTGTTAGAAATAGAACTGTTTGATAATTTAGCAGTGTGTAAATGAATCATTGATGTTTAATTGAATTGTTAATTATAGATAGCAATACTTGGAGCCATTTAACTGTGAGCGCACGAATGAGTAATGTTGAATAGAATTATTAGTGTTAAATAGCAATAATTGGAACTCTTTAACAGTGTGCCTTAATTGAATTGTTTGTATTACATAAAAAATACTTGCAACCATTTGACTGTGTACAAATGAATGAATAGTGTTGAATAGAATAATTAGTGTTAAAAGGCAATATATATTTAATATATATGTATAAATAGGATTTGGCATTTATTAACCAACAATGGTTGATATGCCATAAAACCAAACCAAACCAAATCATATATATTCATTATATATCTACAAACAGGATTTAGCATTATATACCCAACAATGGTTGATATGCCATAAAACCCAACCTAACCAAATCATATATATTTGATATATATGTATAAACAGGATTTGGCATTTAATAACCAACAATGGTTGGTATGCCGTAAAACCCAACCAAAAAAACCCAATCCACTTAAAAACTGGCCTTGTGAGGCATCCTGATCGTGATGAAGGGGTTGGGTAAATACTAACTTGAAAAGTACCAATCTCCTATACATATTTTTATCCCCTCCCCTCTTAAACTGTCACCTATGTGATGCAAGAGTACTTAGGCAAGTTATAATGGTGGCTCCATCTTACTAATGTCTTATTTTTGTTCAGATACCTTCAGTTACGATGAGAATTGGACCGGTTCACACACCAAGCGTTTGCTATGGAAAAGTTGTTTTTTTTTAGAATGGTGAATCTGTGATTTCAGACTCATTTTTTGTTACGTCAAACTTATGCTATTCCTGTTAAAATCTTTAACCTACAGCAGTTTCCATTTTTTATCCTGAACGTCATAAAATGCCTTACAATGTATTCTTTTAGTAAAATTCCTTCCAATCAATTCTAATGTTAAAATCACTTCCATTGTTTTCTTGGAGTAAAACCCTTCCCAATATATCCTTAGAGTAAGACCCTTCCCAATATATCCTTAGAGTAAGACCCTTCCCAATATATCCTTAGAGTAAAACCCTTCCCAATATATCCTTAGAGTAAGACCCTTCCCAATATATCCTTAGAGTAAGACCCTTCCCAATATATCCTTAGAGTAAAACCCTTCCCAATATATCCTTAGAGTAAGACCCTTCCCAATATATCCTTAGAGTAAAACCCTTCCCAATATATCCTTAGAGTAAGACCCTTCCCAATATATCCTTAGAGTAAAACCCTTCCCAATGTATTCTTGGAATTAAACCTTTCCCAATAAATCGTTAGATTTCCCAATATATTCTTGGAAATTAACCCTTCTTAATATATCCTTCGAGCAAAACCATTCCCAATATGTTCTTGGAGTAAAACCCTCCCCAATATATCTTCAGAGTAAAACCCTCCCCGATATATTCATGGAGTAAAACCCTGCCAAATATATCCTTAGGGTAAAACCCTTCCGAATGTATTCTAGGAGTAAACCCATTTCCAATATATCCTTAGAGTAAGACCCTTCCCAATATATCCTTAGAGTAAGACCCTTCCCAATATATCCTTAGAGTAAAACCCTTCCCAATATATCCTTAGAGTAAGACCCTTCCCAATATATCCTTAGAGTAAAACCCTTCCCAATATATCCTTAGAGTAAGACCCTTCCCAATATATCCTTAGAGTAAGACCCTTCCCAATATATCCTTAGAGTAAAACCCTTCCCAATGTATTCTTGGAATTAAACCTTTCCCAATAAATCGTTAGATTTCCCAATATATTCTTGGAAATTAACCCTTCTTAATATATCCTTCGAGCAAAACCATTCCCAATATGTTCTTGGAGTAAAACCCTCCCCAATATATCTTCAGAGTAAAACCCTCCCCGATATATTCATGGAGTAAAACCCTGCCAAATATATCCTTAGGGTAAAACCCTTCCGAATGTATTCTAGGAGTAAACCCATTTCCAATATATCCTTAGAGTAAAGCCCTCCCCAATATATTCATGGAGTAAAACCCTTCCCAATATATCGTTAGAGTAAAACCCTTCCCAATGTATTCTTGGAATAAAACCCTTACCAATATATCGTTATATAATAAACCTTCCCAATATATTCTTGGAATAAAACCCTTCCCAATATATCCTTAGAGCAAACCCTTCCAAATATATTCCCGGAATAAAACCCTTCCTAACATATCCTAAGAGTAAAACCCTTCCCAATATAGTCTTGGAATAAAACCCTTCCCAATATATCCTTACTGTAAAACCCTCCCCAATGTATTGTTGGAGTAAAACCCTTCCCAATAATCCTTAGATTAATACCCTCCCTAATGTATTCTTGGTGTAAAAGCCTCCCCAATATATCTTAGAGTATAACCCTTCCCAATGAATCCTTAAAGTAAAATCCTTTCCAATGTATTCCTGCATAATGAAGAGGCAAACACTTTTTTGTTTACAAAATTTACACGTTTACTTATTTCTCCAGAGGGTTGAAACTCTGTAATCGTGGGGGAGAGACAGAGACTGGGAGACGAATAACGCAAACACAGGTGAAGCTCTCAGACGACTCGAAGGAGGACTGCTATATTAACCCATAACTTCTTAACCCCACTGTGCTTCCATATTCAGGGCCTTACGTCTCTGCATGTTGGACAGAGGGTTCTTAACTGGAAGGCCGCCTGTCCCTCACCAGGTCACGTGCTGGCCGTACGCTGGCCGTGCCTTTCACGACTATCGACTGTATGATTTCGACACTGACTGTTCTGACTTGGATACTCGTGTATATATAGTTTCATAACACCTACACATTTTTCCGGTTGTCAACCAAAGAGATCTGCTACATCCACGCATTGCTTATTTTCCGATAATCAATTTGTTTACATATGGGAATCCTGTGCAGAGAGGCCCCTGATTGACGACTCTGTCAAAGGTCAATATGCAGTATTCCTAGAATAAAATAATTCCTAATGTATTCTTACGGTAATACCCTTCCAATTGTTCTCCTAGAGTAAATCCTTCCCAATGAATTACGAGAGTAAAATCCTTCCCAATCTGTTTTTAGAGTAACAGCCTTCTCAATGTATTCTATGGGTAGACCTTGTCTAATGTATTTCTTCGGTAAAGCCCTTCCCAATGTTCACTTAGAGTAGAATCTTTCCCAATATTCTCTTAGAGTAAAGCCTTTCCCAACGTTCTCTTAAAATAAAACCCTTCCCAATGCATTCCTAGAGTAAAATCCTTCCCAATATTCCCTTAAAGTAAAACTTTTCCCTTTGTATTTCTAGAGTAAAACCCTTCCCGATGTTCTCTAAGAGTAGAGTCCTTCCCAGTGTTCTTCTTGAGTAAAGTCCTTCCCAATGTATTCTTAAAGTAAAACTATTTCTCATGATTCTGTTGAAGTTGTCTTGTAATATCATAAAGGTCCTATGAGCAGTAAGCCGATGTTTTGAGCCATCTTCTCTTCCACGGGTTTTAATCAATTCAGTTACTGTATAAGTGTAAATATTTCTGGAAATAAATGTGATGATTTGTCATAAGAGAGGATATTATAAAGCCATACGACCCGTCTTTAGTCTGATTTTAACAGTACTGAGGAACATTCTGGCGTTGATATGCTATAGGCATTGAAGAAAGTAACTGCTTTTTTTCTGAAAAGTCTCAAAAGTAACCTGTCCTCAAGTTTTTCTTAGAACTATCCTTTGTATTACTAGCTATCATGTGCTTTTAGAACGATAATATAAAAGAAACCATCCCTGACCTGATTCAACGCGGCAAGTTACGCTTCTCTGATGAGAGTAGGGGTTTTAAATTCAAGATTTCTTTCTCCTAGATTAGTTGCCGTACCAAGACTAAAAAATCCAGTCAGCCCAACAACTAGGTTCAATCAAAAAATTTTGGTACGTTTGTGGCGCGTATATTACATGATTGGTAATATTGAAGTAGTCGGTGCGTTGTGCAATACGTTACCAAAATATTGCAAAACTTTTGACTCATTTTAGTATTTGCCCACTGCTGGAGGCAGAATAGATGGATTCATGCCTTTCTCAACGCCGTTATATGTGAATTGAAACGAGTCGTGTCCTTGGATTTCAACTCATGTTGCGGAATCCATTCTCCTACGTTGAGAACCGCTACGCTACGTGCATCTTTTGCTAAGAAATACAATAGTCAAATACTGTACTCTATAGAAAGAGTACAACGAAGCCAAGAAGTACAAGCAAATATAAAATCGGTAGAGGCTGAGAACAACTTAACGATACTAACCTTCAAAACCGTTTTGACAAATGCAACGAAATGCATCCGGGGTGTCCACACACCTGGCACCCTTTTTGCATGGATTTGAAAGACATCCGTCCATATCAATTTCACATTTTTTACCTGAAAAAATATAAAAATTCTTTTGTTACATAGTTCTCTTCAGGTGAAGTCTCAGTTTGAATTCCAACATCGTCTATAAATAAGTACACCCCAAACAATTTAAAAAAAAAAAATAAAAAAGTTCATTTACTTCTAAACCAAAGATAAAAGGATTTTATTATTTTTAGTGGAACATTATACTATCAAAATGGATATTATAAAGTATGATAGTATCGTTCATTATTAAATACATACCTAATAATTAGGTGAATACAAAGGTAATTTTTTTCTAATCTAAAGAAACACAAATTTTGTCATTTCCAGCTGAACATTATATGATTATATATATATATATATATATATATATATATATATATATATATATATATATATCAGTGGCGACTCTAGCCTAATTTTGCTATTCGTGTGCCCCCGCCCTCTGTCAACTTCAGTTCCCAACCCGTGGTCCGTGGACCCAAAGTAAGTCATCATAGTTGCTATTGCGTGATTCTCCATTGTATAGCACAGATTGACAAACCTACCTTGCATGGTGTTTTTTTTTTTTTTGTAAACAATCAAGATACTATATAATTTGTAGTCTTGTTAATACAGTAGATAAGATAATTTTTTTCCTTTCAAAAGTATAGAAGAAAAGATTAATTAATTAATTAATTAATGAAGCAATAACTTCATCACTGATATTTACAATATATACACGTGGTTATGTTTACAAACTGCTATTCGTACTAATACATATAAGTTTGCTTGCAGTAGTAGTAGTCATCGTTCTTCATGTGTTTATGCGTACGTATGTGTCTACGATATACACAGACACAGCTTGTAGTTTCAATTTCGCTTAAAATAAAGATTATTTGTTGAAAATGTATTCAAATAAACAAATTTTAGTTACAGAATGTAATATATGCAACATTCATTAAAGAAATAGAGATCTGTTAGTGAAAAAACGAATTAAAACACGCCGTTTAACCAACATTTACCATAGCGATGATGATGACGTCGGCGACGGCTATAATCTGCTATCCCCCTCCCCCCCTCTCTCTCTCTCTCTCTCTCTCTCGGTCCCTCTCCCTCTTCCCAAGACAGGCGTCAGCAGTCACATTGTGCTAATTTTTTTGAGCATGGTATTTTGACTTTGCCATTGGCTAAAGCCAAAAGCGAGATTTCTCTAACATTACTGTTATTATAAGGGTCTTGTGCTTGGCACGGATTACGCGTGTTTAACATTATAGCCGATTTTATGGGATGTTCAATGGATCTGACAGTGGCCAGACAAAGACCATCCGTTCAAAACAGCATCGTTGTATTATTCCCAGATATATTTATGAACTTTTGGCTACTTAGTTATCGAAACTTGAATAGATACGTAATTTAATTGAGATCAGGCTAAGTATATTTGCTTGAAATTAATGGATGATTTTTAATCCATTTTGAATAACATTGACCGAGTTATTGGTCGTACCGGGCACGAGTAGCACTAGTCCCATCTCCGCCCCTGATATATATATATATATATATATATATATATATATATATATATATATACATTATATTATATTATATATTGTATATTATATATATTATATATTATTATATATTATTATATATTATATATATATGTTATATATTATATTATATCATATATCATATTATATATTATATATATATTATATATATATAATATATTATATATATAATATATTATTTATACATATATATATATATATATATATATATATATATATATGTATTATATAATTATATATATATATACATATGTATTATTAAGTATTACAGTACCACCCTTAAATAAGTACTTCCCTGTCAATTTTCTATAAAATATTGATTTTCTTATAAACCAGGGCTTCTCAAAGTGATTTATATAGATCCCTGGGGAGGGGGATGAATTAAAACATAGGGGTCTTCTGGGGGGGCGGATTTAATAGTTTGTATTTATAAATCCCTTTACAGCAGAAAAAAATCGTTGGATCATGTAGACGAGTTGTCAGATATCGAAAAATGATGCTAAAAAAAAATGGTTCCGGTGACAATATTATCATGTCTGGCATGCAAAAAGGTTTAAGGGTCGTCAAGTTCAGCTCTTCTCAATGTGGTCACGAAGGAGGAATAAAAGTATACGGACCCACAAAGAGTGAATTTACTAATTTAACAAATCCCTTTATAAGAAGAAAAATATAACTGAACCATGTAGACTCGTCGCCAGATATTGTACAACTTGTAGAATGTTTGAATGAAGGGTCGTTCACATACAACCCGTTTAAAACATATGGGTCAAATTCAGTTGGGTGTAGCTGTAGAACACACCAACTGCATCACAGCAGAGGGCTAAGATCACCTCCCAAACAAACATCCAGGACCATCTGATGGCGACAATCCAGTTCTGGAACTTTAGGGGATGAGGGGTACCCCTATATTCCCTGGTCTACTTTGATCCAGAGTCGTAGTACCTGTTAGGGTCCCATCAATAAATAAGTACACTCCAAATATCTTTTTAGAAATCGTTCATTTTCTTCTAAACCAAAGATACAAGAATTGTATCTTTCTTGGGCAACATTTTATAATCAACACGGATATTTTTTGGTATTATTTACATTCGATCATATTGCAACTCTTAAAAAAAACACGAGCCTATAGTAGTCCAAAAATAATTGCATCCCTAGTGTAGTGTTAGCATAAGCATAAGTATCTAGCGGGGACAGGTATGTCACGTGGTCACTCAGGCGTATGTCAGAGAGCATGAAGGTTGATATTGAAAATCAACACAAACATTTTGGTATTTTTCTTAAGGGTTAATAGGAGGCTCGCTACTGTGAGTTGTCCGATAAGAGAGAGATAAACTAGTTGATATTTTCTATTCAAAAGGGCGCAACATCACTTTGAACAAAACTTTGGCTCGACTTCCCACCTGGCTTGCCGCTCGCATTCAGCCGTTCAAGCCCGATTCGCCCCCTTACTTCCGCCTGTCGAGTCGGGCGAAAGAACATATCCATTTCTGGTGGTTTAACACATGTGCAGAAGATATACCCCACCCATCCACCGCCAGGTTTTTTCTAGTCATTTTTAATTTTTAGTCACTCATCCGTGACTGGCTGACCATCAACGACTGTTTTGCCTTGACTCACTCAGGGGTCAACTGACCGTTCGTAGACAGTCTGTTTTTTTTTTGTTTTGTTTTTTTTTCCTTTTTTTATTCCAATTTCTATTTATGTTCAGTTACGTTACATTTATTTATGTTTATGCAGTATCTTTTATGGATAAAGAAGTGTTCCATTTTTTTTTGGGGGGGGTGTTACTGATTCAATGCTGAAGAATTTTCAAATGAATAAAGCATAATGATATCCGCTTTTGATTCTAGAATGTCCCACAAGAAATAATAAAATGTCGTCGATATTTTTTTTTTTAATTCGTTCTGTCAAGAATCTACCTATAAGCAAACCGTCTGGGAATCTATAGTAGCTCACTACAGCGAAGTATAACCTTTCTTTTATATAAGAAAAGAATCATATACCAACCTGAGAATCCTTTTTTACAGGTACATCTGTAAGTACCTTTGACAGTAGAACATGTCCCTCCATTCAGGCATGGTTTTGCTTTGCAACTGTCCACAATTAAATCACATATGGAACCTGTCCAAATTAATAAGTTGACAATAAGAAATGACTTCTTAGTGACGTTATTATTGAAATGTTACGGGATTATAGATACTAATATATGTTATATTTCTTAAAGTACAAAGTGATTCCGTTGTTTCTTTAGATACGAAAAACGATTTAATTGTGTGCAAACAAATAAGCAATATTAGATTAGATAGGAATATTTCATTAATAATATTACTAATGTTTAATAGCAATATATGAAACCATTTAACTGTGTGCAAACAAATAAGCAACATTAGATTAGATAGGAATATTTCATTAATAGAATTACTAATGTTTAATAGAAATATATGAAACCATTTAACTGTGTGCAAACAAATGAGCTCTGACTCGTTTAAAAATAATGTTACCTTCAAAGTATTTCCAATTATATATGATATCTGGCTTCAAATAACCTGGCCTTCTTCAGGTGATTACTGGGGATACGGTTACAAGACTCAGCATTCCTATCCGAGGTCGCGGTAAATCACCTGAAGAAGGCCAGAGGTGAAATTTGGCCGAAACGTAGTGAAAGAAGAAACAACACAAAAACTACCAAGATGAGGACAAAAAGTCTGCAATAAATAAAAAATTAATTCTTATCCGTATTTAAGTAAAAAACCTTTTTTTTTTTAATAAATTAGAATTCCTTCTCACTCACCTGTAAATCCAGGTGGACATAAACATTTAAATTTGGAACCTTCCTTTTCACATGTTCCACCATTTTTGCATGGTTTCAAAAAGCAGCGGTGAAAAGGCTCACTTTTTCTTCTTTGTTGTCCACCCAATCCAGGGTCGTCTTGTAGGTCCCAGTCTACGAAAGAAAGAAAACATTCTTGAAATATATGAACGTATGGTTCGTCATTGCATTTTCTGTCTGCGAAAAAGTTTCATACCAGGATGGAATCTAAACTTAAAAATGATACTGATGACGCTCAACAAGTCAAAGTTCATCAAATATTCTACCCCTAACACCATATATATATATATATATATATATATATATATATATATATATATATATATAAACAAATGAATAAAGAAATCATTGGTAAAAGGGGAAACTATTTTAAAACAATAAGACAGCGAGGGCCCTTTCGTCCGGCACTTGTCAAGCTTATTTTTCCGGTGACTAACCTTGACAAGCGCCGGACGAAAGGGCCCTCGCTGTTTTATTGTTTTAAAATAGTTCCCCCATTTACCAAAGATTTCTTTATTCATTTGTTTATATAAATTTTCATGTACGAAAAATGTAATAATATATATATATATATATATATATATATATATATATATATATATATATGTGTGTGTGTGTGTGTGTGTGGGCCGCATTTCTTCATTGATGCATATGTGACTGAACATTATAGACATTTTTTGTCTATACATACTTTTTGTTAATCCTTTCGAGTTGCCGTATCGATCTTATGATATCTGGCGGGAATTGGTTTATAAACCTTCCATAATTAATTGTTTCTCAACCTTATGCCATGATCAGGGGTATGTATATTGCAAAATTGATGTAACATATGACTGTACATTACTATTTGTAAGAATGAGCGTTTATACTTGTGTAGTGTGTAGCGTTTATTTTTGAAAATTTGTTTCTATATTATCAGTTGCTAAAGACATTTCAGTACACTAGGACTGGATTCAAAATTAATTCTATTAAGTTTGGGTTGTATGTTTCTAATATGTAGCGCCTCAGGGATCTGTAGTTTTTCCTGATTATTTTCTTCTTGTAATTGTTGTGCTTTCGGTAAGAATTTTCCGAAATTCAGTTTTTTAATGATGGGGTAGATGAAAAATCTTATTTGTTTCAGGTGTTTAGTGGGTTTAGTTCATTTGTGTGTGGTAGAGAGTTCTTAGGGGCAGAACTTAGGGTAACTTCTCCATCAACTCGATCCTGATACAAAGAAACAACTAAGAAATCTAGAGAAAAGGCGTTCTAATATCATAAAAATGGAAAGCTCCATAGGCTTTAACCAAACTTGTGTATACAATATATATATATATATATATATATATATATATGTGTGTGTGTGTGTGTGTGTGTGTGTGTGTGTGTGTGTGTGACGTCAACGAAAGAAAACTCAACAGACAGATTCTATGCCATTATGAATTTGTTTCGACGAGTCACAGATTCGTCTCGCCTCTTCGGATGGCTTCTTATAGAATGAAAAGAGATACAAAAACACTTATTTTCTGAAAAAAATATAATCAAATAAGAAAATAAAAAATTTAAATCAAAATCCAAATAAAATCTTTGACTTTTCTTTTACTGACATTACAGATATATTCGGTCTGTGTGAGGATAGATAGATAGATTGATAGATTGCCATACATCGAACACTCCTGTAGAACTATATGAAACTTTTCATATATTCTATACCTGAATAATTCAAAACACTTCGTCTTTGGATAGTACAAAATCAGATAGATAAGATTAGAGACTCACTGGAAGATAGGCAATCTAGGATAGCCTGGCAAACAATAAACGAAGTGAGTAGAAGGAAGAGCACAACCAAAGCAAAATTAACAGCTGCAAACCAACAAGAAAGAATAAAACTGTGGAAACAGCATTTCGAAAATCTACTCGGAAACCCACCGAAAGTTACACATGAGCCAATCACCAGAATTATTAGTATGCAATTGGACTTTAAACTAGGACCGTTCACGCAAGAACTCGACTCGGTTCTTAAAAAAATTAAAAAAAGGAAAGCTACAGGGATTCCCCCTGAAGTAAGGTAGACCAGACAATTCGATGACATACTGCTCCGACACTGCAACGCAGTCTATAATCAAAATCCGATAGACATATGGATAAAGGGATGCATCCTCCCCTTCCCTAAAAAGGATGACCTCGGATTAGCCAAGAACTACCGAGTTATAACGCTTACATCCATAGCAGCCGAAATTTACAATGCCCTACTACGAAACCGCATAGAACCCAAAATCGACAACATCCTTGGGGAAAAAACAAAATGGCTTCCAAAGAAATAGATCCACGACCTCACAAATATTGACCATCCGTAGAATCCTTGAAGTCATACTGGCAAAAAACCTACAGGCGACATTACTTTTTGTCGACTTTACCAAGGCCTTCAATTCCATTTACAGAGAGAAGATGGAACAAATCCTACTAGCATACTGCCTACCAAAAGAAACCGTAGCAGCAATAACGATTCTCTATAGAAACACCAAAGTGAAGGTGCGTTCACCGGATGGAGACACAGAATACTTCGACATTGTAGCAGGAGTGCTACAAGGGGACACGCTAGCCCCACACCTCTTTATCGTCTGTCTAGACTACGTGCTTGGAACATCGATCGATAAAATCAGAGAAAACGGCTTCGAGCTGACAAAGAAAAGAAGCAGAAGGTACCCCGCAAAAAACAATTACCGACGCAGAATACGCCGATGACTTAGCGATACTAGCAAATACACCCAACCAGGCCGAAACACTATTGCATAGTTTGGAACGAGCCACCGCAGGAATTGGCCTCCATATCAATGCACACAAAACTGAATATATGTGCTTTAATCAAGCAGGTGATATTTCCACACTAGACGGAACCTCTCTGAAACTGGTAGACAAATTCACTTACCTAGGAAGCAGTGTCTCATCAACCGAAAAAGACATCGACATGCGGCTAACGAAGGCATGGACAGTTATCGATAAGCTATCGATCATATGGAAATCAGACCTGATCGATAAAAAGAAACACAGTTTCTTCCAGGTAGCAGTCGTGTCGATACTGCTGTATGGATGCACCACTTGGACCCTAACAAAACGGCTGGAGAAGAAGCTAGACGGCAATTACACAAGAATGTTGCGAGCAATATTGAACAAGTCCTGGCGGCAAAACTCCACAAGGCACCAACTATACGGCCAGCTACCTCCCATCACGAAAACTATCCAAGTTAGACGAACCAGACACGCAAGACACTGCTGGAGAAGCAGGGACGAGCTCATAAGTGATCTACTACGGACCCCCACATATGGCCGAGCAAAAGCAGGACGACTAGCTAGAACATACATACAGCAGACATGTGTGGATACGGGATATAGCTCTGAAGACCTGCCAGAGGCGATGAACGATAGGGAAAAGTGGCGAGAGAGGGTCAGGGATATCTGTGCCTGCGGCACGACATCATTTGCTATGTGCAAATTTATATACCAAAATACTTAAAGAAATCATATGTAGCGAAAGCCAACATCCTAATAATTATTGTGTTTAGATGATGACGATGATTGAGGGTTATTCACATCACCATTGACTGGGGGTTTTCAGTGAAGTACCAGTTGCCACTAGATCCTCATATCTCCCCGGCTCTTCTCAGTATCCTTGCTGATTTTTAAAATGCTATGGCCTCATTGGTTTTGGGATGAAGTTAATAATTGTAGTTGTATCATTTGGGAAGTTTTTACTGCAACGCTAGCTGATGGTGTTCCACTAAAGTCTGTGTGACAGAAAGTCTCCGGGACTCTTAATCCTGAAGACTAGAAGAGACTTGTATTATTTACTCCTTTAAAGTTTTTCACATCAGTATTAGCTGATGGTTTTTCACTGGAGTTTGAGAGACAGCAAGTCTCCTCAAGTCTCCAGGACTCGTCTCAGTATTCTGGCCGTCCTCAGCAATGCTGTCGTTTGGATAGTCTCTACTCCTCCGCCATTATTATTATTATTATTATTATTATTATTATTATTATTATCCCCTACCAAAAATATGGATTCACATCTTTTATAAAACGTTTCTCACGTTTTTTTTTGGGGGGGGGGGGTTCATCTATGAAAAAAAACAAACCAAGCAAAAATTTGAGACAAAACCTATTTTAATTGATAGTAAAAATCTTTCAAACTTCATGAAACGTTCAAAATTAATTCAAGTAATTTATTATAATTAACACGCAAGATTTTTTAGCATAATATTGTGGAAAAAAATTAGGGAATCATTAAATTTCGAAGAAAAAACTAGAGAATCAACAGCAGAAAGAATTTTGTTGCTTTTCTCCTAGTTTCTCAATTTCTCACCTTTGCAATCTTGAAGTTTCTTTGATGCCGTCGTATTTGTTGGGTTTTTATTTGGACAAAGGAAACAAGACATCTGCCCCATTTCTGATTGGTAGGTTCCCAATGGACAGGCGATGCAAGGTTCCATTCCTGTTTCGGACACATAACCAGGTTTACAGTATTCTATACAAAAGAAGAAAAAATTTTAGAAAAAAATGAATCCATCTCAAGACAAGTAACAATTCGGTTTATATATTCAATTGGTCATCATTGATTCCAAACTAAAAATTATCGAAGAAATTATAAATAAATTTGAAGTATCTTTTTTTATTCAATATGACATTTCACTCAACACGAGCTTCTTCAGATAACACTAGTGGTATTATTTAACCTATACCTGAGGGATAATGGGGTTCATGCCTTAAAGAATTAGTACGAAAGTGAACGTCACAACGTGACTAGAGATTGAACTCACTTACTACGATTTTGCAGTCCAACACGTTACTCACTAAATCACAGGAAATTCTCCCGAACAATTAGAATATCAATTTCTTTTCATTTAATTAGAAAAAAAAAGGGAAGAAATCCAAGCAACTACTCTTAATACATCACAAGGACAGAGAGAGAGACAGAGACAGAGAGAGGAAAATTGTATATACGAGGTGCATACGATAAGTTTCCGACCTTTTTTTTTTTATACAAGCATTTAAAATTGTCGTACACCCTTGAAAATTCAGTACGTTCTTGCTATACATCTTATGAGATGACTGACCAATTTTTATGATTTCAGCTTCAAAAGAACAGCTACAGCAGCAATTCGAATACATCCAACTAAAACCTGATTGTCACAGCTGGTGAATTTCAAAAATGCAATCTGACACTTTAGAAGAACGATATGCTATAAAATTATGTTTTAAACTTGGAAAAAATGCCACAGAAACGTATGGAATGCTTCAGACTGCTTTTCGACCATCTTGCATGAATCGAGCATGAGTTCTTGAGTGTCATAAGAGATTCAAGGAAGGCAGGGAGTCTATGAGGGAAGATGAGAAGTGTGGGAGGAGTAAGAATGTTAATATATCAGAGTTGATTGGCCAACGGGGTAGGGTTAGGGTTACTATGTTGAGGTTTTAAGGGAGTTAAGGAAGAGATTCCTAGTGAAGAGGCCAGCACTCTTTAAATCGGGTCAGTGGCATTTCCACCAGGACAATGCACCAGTCCAGAACTCCATCCTTGTCACTGACTATTTGACCAAGATGGGAATCAACACAGTTCCTCAGCCTCCCATAGTTCAGACCTTGCTTCCTGTGACTTTTGCTTATTCCCTAAGCTCAGAGGCTGTCGTTATGAGACAATTGACGAGATGAAAGAGGCTGTGACGAAGGTCATTGACATGCTCACACAAGAGGACTTCGATGGGACCTTCCAGAAGTTGTTGGAACAGTACAAGTGCATTGCAGCCGGAGGAGATTACTTCAAAGGGGACTAGAGTTTCATGTGTGTGCTATCAATAAACGTTCCCATACGAAAAAAGTCTGGAAACTTATCGTATGCACCTTGTATATACATTTATATATATATATATATATATATATATATATATGTGTGTGTGTGTGTGTGTGTGTGTGTGTGTGTGTGTATGTGTATGTGAGTAAGAAAGAGAGAGAGAGATGGATATGAAATTAGTTCTATTTTTCCTACTTGGCAAATGTTCCTTCCGACTATATCCAAAATATGTAATGTGCTGATAGCATAAAGTGGCTTTGTATATCTGTGAAAGGCACAAGGCAGTGGTCAGCTGAAATGGTATCCACGTTAGAATGAAATATATGTCTTCTTGCAACAAGCCGAGAGAAAGAAATCTACCCTCACGCCATTGCTCTCATTGTAAAAAGACTACTAACGTCGCGTCCGAGCCATTGTTTATAAAATTCATTTTGCAGGGAAGGAGAGATAACCCAAACAAGATAAACGTTTCTTTTGATGATTTTTTGGTCTGTTTACATTGCCTAAAATCTTTATGTTTTGAATAAAATTATTTACTGGGGACAGTTAAGAATTCGTTAAATTTTGAAATGTTTTTTTGCTTTTAACTACATTCCTGGCTTAAGATAGTTGCTCACCCAATTAGATTTTAAAAAACGAATTTCAACAAAACAAGTATTTACAAAGAACAAAGCAACTCCCGTTATGAATTAACAAACAAAAAAATTACTTGAAAGTCATCATCATCATCATGTGCCACAAGCACGGATATACCTGACCCTCTCTCGCCACTTCTCCCAATCGTTTATCGCCTCTGGTAGCTCTTCAGGGCCACATTCCGTAGCTGCTGAATGTATGTTCGAGCTGGTTGTCCTGCTTTTGCCCGGCCATATGTGGGGATCCATAGGAGTACATCACTTATGAGCTCGTCCCTGCTTCTCCAGCAATGTCCTGCATGTCTGGTTCGTCTAACTTTAGACTTGAAAATAATAATCCCTAAATAGTCGTACAATGCGCTACTTTTGGCGTATTTATGAAATGTAAGTTTTCTTCTAAGATATCAGGATATTATTTCCAACGGGATATTAAACAAAATGGATGTTATTACAGCATAAATAATAATAAAAAGTTCATTTTCTTTTAAACTAAAGATACCAGGATATATTATTTCCAGTTGAACAATCAAAATACATATAATCAAATATTGCAGTATCGCTTACGAATGAATGCAACTTTTTTGTGTAAAGTAAAGTTGGCGAACGTAGTCGAGGGTGACCCGAAGGCTCACTTTTCAATAGCTACTTCATCGAGGTGTAAGGGAGGGCACTACTCCTTTCCCTGGATTGCTCTACTTTGCCCTTGAAACGTACCTTATATTGCTGACAGTTAAGCAAGGAATTATCACGTATCATTTTTAAAGTCTTTGGTATGACGCGACCTGGGATTGAACCCAGATCTCCCGGACCATTGGTAAACATACTACCCACTGGGCCAAGGAGCCGGGTTAAAATGTTAATTTTCTTTGATTTCTCTAAAATTTTACTGTTTACAGTTAAATTAGTTTCTGGGGACAGAATGGATATCTCAAAATTTGGATATATCAATTACGATTGCATTTTGTTTTTAACAAACATCCTGATTAAAAATAGCCATATTGAAATTTTGAGTGTTAGTTTATTTTTTATTAATGGCATAACAACCTTTTGGGGTTATTTAATGCCAAATCCACCCTTCTACAGAACAGTAGTGTTACTATTTAACCCATAGCTGGGAGGATAAGGGGGGTCCTACCTTTCCCGAATTAACGTAAAAGCACTTCCTACGATTCCACAGTCCATCGCTTTAAACATCATGCCACGAGGATACCCTCCCCTGTTTGCTTTTTATGTTTGTTAGGGTTAAGGATCAAAGAAATTGCGAGAAATTCATAATGTCAAAAATAATAGTCACTGTGGGAAATTCGTCATTTTAATTAAAATAAAAACGAATTTCTATAAAATATTCGCAAAGAATAAAGAAATCACAACCCTTTAGTATACAACTACCTGTTATGAACAGGCAAAGACCTCTGAGATGTAATACACCATTACTATTCACACAATGTGCTACTTTTAATATATCTATTATTATTTGGTATATTCAATACCGGACATTGGCCTAGCGGTTAGAGTGTTCGCCAATCGTCCGTTCAATCCCAGGTCGAGTCATACCAAAACTCCAAAAAAGGAACTTGATGCCACCTTGCTTAACACTCAGCATTATAAGTTACAGATCAAGGGTAAAGTGGAGCAATCCTGGGAAGGAGTAAAGCCCTCCCTTACACCTTGGTGTAGTAGATATCGAAAAGGGAGCCTTCGGGTCACCCTCAACTATTGATTAGTAAACAGGAAGTCAGCACGGGTACAAAAGATATCTAACCGGAAGGAGACCACCTGATGAGAACCACGCGGTCAGATTTAGAAAGAGTGCAGAGAATCAGTCGAGCGTGGGACACGCAGCCGAGCAGATCGTCTCTGACGAGCTTGCAAAGGGGTACAAGCACTGGCACCCCCTGGCTCCCAGAAGAAGGTATGGGAAGAAGAAGTCCTCTCTCTGAGTAAATAATCTCTCTATCTATTTCTCAACTAACAACGAACTGTGGGCCCCTTTAAAGAATAAAATGAGATATATATGTTTATAAAGAAGTTTGTTCATTGAAGTTCGTGAATTATGTTTGATTATGTTTCCGCTTATATTTGTATACATTGGGTATACATCACAAATGTAACATTGCCATGATACGGATGCGTACAATATGCGGATATGTAAAATGTTCATATGCATAGGAAACCGAAAAACACTCGAAACACTGACGACTCTCGATAGTTCAGGTGTTATATAATAGCCGAGGGATTTCGGTTCATGCCTTTGGGTTTAGTTAGGCTGAGAACCTTTCGGCTCAGCACATGGGTTAGTTGGGTGCAACACTGAGGCAGGTGTTAACGCAGGCGCGCTGGCGGATGGAGGTGTCACTCAGATGTCATAATAGTCCGACACGAAACGCGGTGACAGGGTGCGGGTGACGTCACGCACCGGAAGCGCGCAAAGGTTTGTGTGAGAATCTGAAGAAATTCAGAGAGTTGAGAATTAGACGCCAAATGAGAAGGATCGACTTTTGGAGCTCGCAGGCGCGAGGCGAACTTGCGCCCTATGGGGGCCGCTCGAGTTGGGGGCCAAATGAATAAGACAGCATAGAAGATTGTGTCTCTCTTTCCTTATGTCGAAACCTTTAACTCAAAGTTAATAAAAAGGTTTCGTACCTGAACAAGAAGTCGTTACGTGTTTTTGAATTCCGAGATTCCTATGTTCTTTAAATATTCTATTGTTATGAACATTATATGTCCATTTCGCGCATAGTGCTAATTGTGAATATGGTACACAGGTACAAAACTTTTATTACCTTCTTGACTTTTAGGTTTTTCGACACGAGGAGAGAGAGACACAATTTTTACTATGCTGACTGTTTCATCTGACCCCAAAACGCGCGGTGCATCTCGTAGACCCCACTGGACTCGCCTCGCCCAGGTCCAAAAATCAACTCGCTTCGTCCAGCGTCGGATCTTAACTAACTCATTTTTTTCAAAAATCACCCAAAATCCTCAGCCCATCGCTTCCAGGAATGACGTCATTCACCTCCCCAGTATCATTTCTATCCGGGGTTTTTATTATGACATCTGTGATTGTTACATCCTCCCCGCGCGAGCGTGAACACCTGCGCTCAATGTGTACCCCCGCCGAATAGGAGGTGCCCGTGGTGTACAGGAGGTGCCCGTGGTTTAGTCGTTATCGTCGTAGGAAATGGACACGGCGACACGAGTTCAAATCCTGGACGAGACTGATTGCATTTCACATAGCACTAATACCCTTGGGGAAGGTATGAATCCAATTATTCTCCCTCCTGCTATGGGTAAATAGTAGGACAGACTAAGTTCTTCAGCCTTGGTTAGGCAACTAGTCTAGGAGAAGGAACACTCTGAATTGAAACCTGTTAAACTCCGCTTAAAAATTGACCTTGTGTCATATCCTGCCCGAGTTGAGGGGTTGGTAAATAGTACTAAGCCGAATAGTTCTAAGCCTAACTAAACCGAATGATAAGATATAACCAAGGAAAAATGATAATATAAAAAAAATCACTCAGCAATTATATAACACAAAGAGCTTTTCCAAATTGCTAGATGTTGGATGAAAAGTGAGAGTATTTATAACAAATAATTGATTACCTTTACAGTTGGAAATAAGCCTGCTTCCCCTGGTAACAGACGATGTTCCATTGGGACACTTTAAACATTTCTTTTGTGCGTAAGACGGTTGATAGAAACCAATAGCACATGTCTCACAAAATTCAAGTCCATCATGCGAGAAAGATCCAGGAAGACACTGTGCTGCAATCAAAATAAGGTAAAAATTAACAGGTCAAAAAGACAAAAATTTGAAATATCAACAAACTAGATGTGGGATGAAATAAGATCACTTTGGCTCATTGTTTACGTGTTCATAATAAATAAATACGCTCCAAACAATTTTGTAAAAAAGTTAATTTTTCTTCTAAGCTAGGGGTAGCCGGATTTTATTATTTCTAGAAAAATATTATACCATCAAAATAGACATTACTAAGTAATGACCCAAAATAATACACCTGGAGCAATTTTATATAAAAAGTAAATTTTCTTCTACACCAAAGATACGTGGTGAATTCAATAAGTGTCCAGACTTTTTTTTGTACAGCCATTTAAAATTGACGGAGACTTTTGAAAATTCAGTATCTTATTGCTATACATCTTATGAGATGACTGACTAATTTTTATGATTTCAGCTTCAAATGAACAGCTACAGCAGCAATTCGAACACACCCTACTAAAGCCTGATTGTCACAGCTGGTGAATTTCAAAAATGCAATCTGGACGTGAGGACACTTTAGAAGAACAATATGCAATAAAATTTTGGTTTAAACAAGGAAATATTGCCACAGAAACGTATGGAATGCTTCAGACTGCTTTTCGACCATCTTGCATGAATTTTTGAGTAGCATAAGATATTCAAGAAAGGCAGGGAGTCTGTGAAGGATGATGAGAGGTGTAGGAGAAGTAAGGAAGTTAATACACCAGAGTTGATTGGCCAAAGGGTTAGGGTTAGGGTTACTATGTCGAGGTTTTAAGAGAGTTCAGCAAGAGATTCCTAGTGAAGAGGCCAGCACTCTTCAAATCGGGTCAGTGGCATTTCCACCGGGACAATACACCAGTCCACAACTCCATCCTTGTCACAGACTATTTGACCAAGATGGGGATCAACACAATTCCTCAGCCTCCTTAGAGACCATACCTTGCTTCCTGTGACTTTTGGTTATTCCTTAAGCTCAGAGGCTGTCGTTGTGAGACAATTGAGGAGATGAAAGAGGCTGTGACGAAGGTCATTGACACACTCACACAAGAGGACTTCCATTGGGCTTTCCAGAAGTTGTTGGAACGGTACAACAAGTACATTGCAGCCGGAGGAGATTACTTCGAAGGGGACTAGAGTTTCATATGTGTACTATCAATAAAAGTGCCCATACGAAAAAAGTCTGGAAACTTATTTAATGATCCTCGTGCCAGCATTTTTTTAGTAAAAATTTATACAATTAAAGCGGGTATTATTAAGTAGTACTATATCACCGATAGACGTATTGTAACATATTGACCTCCGACCCAGCCGTCGATCAAGGAACAGGTGCATCCGGTCGAAGATATCAGGGTATAGCCTTGACCGTGGATGGGTTGAGTTCGGTGCAAATGTGACGCTCAAAGGAAGCAGGAGGAGGTCAAACAATGATATAACCCGGTGCGATAGGAAGTTCAGTTAGTTTGGAGTCAGTTGTCGCAGTTCGAGGCAGTGAGAACCTGTCTCAGCAGAGGGCTGGGCCCTCAGGGCCCCCGGTTGAGCGGCCCAGCAGAACGAGAACGAAGTGCTGCTAAAGACGGAGGAACTGGGGGTCAATATGTTGCAGTCTGTTCAGTCTCCAACTCACCTCTCACACATAACCCTTTCGCAACCCTTTCGCAACCATTTCGAATAAAGTATGAGAGGTATATTTTTCTAAAGAAGTGTGTTCGTTCGTCATTGTTGTTGATTCTGTTTCTGCATGTATATGTGTATGGTTGTATAAGTATTATACGGCTATACGACAATATTCACCCCAACAATTTTAAAAATAAAATGTTAATTTTCTTCTAAACCAAAGATACCAGCATTTTATTGTTTCAAATGGAACATTGTGCAATCAGAATGGATATTATTACAAAGTATTTATTACCAAACTATACAGCACTGAAACTAAACTAAAAAGATATGAATATATATAATCTAAAAAAGTTATACGCCTACGCAAAATTCTATATAGTATATTTTCAAATCAAACTTGATTTTGTTGATATATATATATATATATATATATATATATATATATATATATATATATATATATACAAGCCAGTTTTATTAAAGACGATGAAGCACTGTTTATTAATTTTAATAGTAATTTTTCAAGTCTTCTCTTTATTTTCCTTGTGTCGGGGTCCAGATGGTAAAAGAATTATCCCATATCTTCTGCCCAAGCGCTTTTTGACCATCCTTTTGGTCACCATCAGGGGTAGTGTAGTTTAAAATGACAGTCTGAGTTTTTATTGTTTTAATTATTTGTGGCGTTTTGTTTTAAAGTTGTCGGTTGCAACGTTTTCAGCGTTTGTTTTAAAACGTTCGGTTCGAAAGGTTTATTCATAATGTTAATGATTTTAGTTATCAAAAATATTTAATGTGTTGATGCCGGTGTTAAATGCTGTTTATTCATGCTTGTTTCTTTTTTGTTTTTTTGTTCATATTGATTCTAGGATTTGTAATCGTTTTTTATTATTATTTTTATATATAATTATTGTATTATCTGTGAGAATCTTCCTTATATCGGAAGATGTAAATTAGTGCTATTGTTGTGTTTTATTATTAAATGCAGTTTTATGGCGCTATTTTCAGAGAGGTGATAAGTGAGACAACGAGATAATGTTGTGGTTGTATAGCCGATGTAAAAATTATTTTTATTTTTCAGGAGGCACTCTCGAAATTAACATACAAATTCTAAACTACATTGGTTTGGTTTAGGAGTATTTTAGGAGATTTGGTGTTATTCTTATACACACACACACACACACACACACATATATATATATATATATATATATATATATATATATATATATATATATGTGTGTGTGTGTGTGTATGTATATCACGTGTCTGGCCACACAGAAGAGCCGTGAGACAACGAAACACTTTATCTGTGGATGACAATATATTTGCTCCTCTCACCGAGAGTTGAACACTCATGTTAGGAAATTTGCCGGCTACCACACAAGCTGAAATGCAGTAAGTGATAACGTGTATGTAAAAAGTTATAAGTAAAAATTCCTCTACTAAGGTTGTAAATGACGATGGCACTGGGTTAAAACGGAAAATTCAAGTAGTATTTTAATAAATAATTTAATAATTTAAATAATTTAATTAATAATTTAATAATTTATAAGGTAGAAGGCATAGTTATTTGAAATTACTCCAGTACGAACCTTTGCATTCCTTGATTGTCTTCGAGTGTTCAGAAAGCGTGCTGGTATGAGCTGGACAAACCATGCAGGTTACCATTCCTTCTTGGTGTTGATATGTTCCCTTACCACAACTCAAACAGCGTCTGTGGACGACGTTGAAGAATGTTCCGACTGGACAATAAACTAAATAAAAAAAACATTCAAATTGTGGCGAACTGAAGACTTTAAAATTAAAATCTT
This sequence comes from Sepioteuthis lessoniana, assembly GCA_963585895.1. Taxonomy (NCBI): domain Eukaryota; kingdom Metazoa; phylum Mollusca; class Cephalopoda; order Myopsida; family Loliginidae; genus Sepioteuthis; species Sepioteuthis lessoniana. Next base: position 13,398,265 of record OY757929.1, read on the forward strand.
GGATAAAAACAAAAATAGATAAATGAAGAAAGAAAGAAAGAACTGAAACTTATTCTTATTTTGATGGTCAATTTAAATACTACGATTCGATATAGTTTTATTGTACATTACCACAAACATTTTCTCTGTGGGATATTCTGGACAAGTACATTAAAACTAAAAAAAATGTAAATATACGCCTTAATACATTTAGCGCCGGAGGGTGTTGTCAGTGATGTTTTGCTTGGTTCCTTTGGGAGTTTCGGGTCTTCCAACATTATACTCCTCCCACCAAGCAGACCCTATCAGAGATGATCAGTCATTGATACGCCCTCCAGTTTACGCAACACTGGAAAGAATGAAAAAAATTAGATTGACTTTTTATTTATTTGGACGATTATAGACCGCTCATCCGCGCTGGTGATTGATTGTTGCAAACAATCAGTCAAATATGCGGCTCTGTCTATCTTTAGTGATCTGCGAGGACATTAGCACTTCTTTAACATATGGATTGTTACTAATTATTCATTTACACTGCTCCTGTCTACCTATCCAGAACGCATCTCTCGCCGGACAAGGGTGTCTGGTTTTGTGAGGTTTTTTTTTGGGGGGGGGTCCGTGCTCTTCTACCCCCTCAAAAAATTCCCTTCTATGCAAATTCAAATTTATCCAAATTAAAAGACTTACCACATTTGTTGTCTATTAATACACTGCCAGTCTTGCAGAGGAACTTCGGTTGATCAGTTTCATACGTGATGTTTGTAAACAATAAATCCTCGTCAAATTCAATGTTTTCGGCTTCTGACTTTAACTGTTCCAGAATATTTTTCATGCTATCAATTACCTCTTCTTGATTTTCGACATCTTTCGTTAAATTACCGCTATTCTGACTTGTCCCTGAAAAATATCAAAGAAATTCTTTTGTCTTAAAGTTTCGTCGACCTATTTTTGTCAGGATGACTAGATCTTTATCCAACGATAGTTAAATAATAGGGCAGATTGGACTCCTTAACTTTCGGTTTAGTTTGGTTTGTTGGGTTTTATGACATATCAACATTTGTAGGTTATTTAACGCCAAATCCATTTTTATGTAAATGATCAGTTCTATTTAAAACAATTCAGTTTAGCATGAGTACACAGTTTAATTGTCAAAAACATTTCTATTTCTAGCGATTCAGTTGAATCAAACAATTCAGTTTAGCATAAGTATGCCGTTAGTTCTATTTAACCCATAGATAAGGCCCTATCAGGTGCTACCACTCCGGGCCAGAGTGGACTTGGGAGCAATGGCAATTAAGGGGTGCTCCATATTCCCCAAGGCCCCAGCATTACTGGGACCTTGCCATCAGACTGTTTAGTGTCATATACAGTACACTCATTAGGGAGGGGGTTACTCCTCTGCAGAGATGCAGTCAGTGTATTCTACTGACCCAGCCAACTGGGCAAGTTAACTTTCGTATCACGCCTACGTATTTTTTCCTGGATGGCCAGGGATATTTTGTTGGTGGTGGTACTGAGGCTACTAGATAAGTGAAAGGATAGAAATTCTTTGTAGAGATCCTAACGGATTCTATTTGAGATGTGAAATGCGAATTTCTCTTTTTGGCATATAAGCGTTAGGACGAATTAAAAGCGTAAAATAGGGATTTTCTGAAGTTAAAAAAAATGATACAACACATTGGTACTTCGAAGGGGACTAGAGTTTTATATGAGTACAATTAATAAAAGTACCCATACAAAAAAGTCTGAAAACTTATTGAAGACCCCTCGTACATTCATAAATACATGTATATATATATATTGTTGTGTTCTGGTTACTGAACACAAGTAGTAGTAATAATAAGACAAACCACGATATGTGAGGAAAATAGTTATATTTACAGGAAAGAGTATTTACAAGAGAGAGAGACTGTTAGTAATAAGAACATAGGATTAGTGATAGAGTAATGATATACTTCAACAATAGGAACGGCTCTTCTGGTTTGACTCGTAGGCTTATTCCCAGATTGATCTCCGCTATTGTCATATATGGTAGATGGAACAGCTCATTATGCTGAAAAGGTAGGTGATACCCAACATATATATATAACGGGATACAAAAACTTCGTTGTTTACAAACCTTCCAATTTAAAATCAAATGTGATAATGCTGTGTTTTTCTTTATCAGATGGTGGACTAATTGGTTTGGTATGGCGCCGATGACGGATATTCCATGCCGTTGCTTCTCGTTTGGAACGACCTAACAAAACGCGGATTCGATTGTAATCTGTTTAAGAAGAAATTCGGAAAATAAAGCAAACAGATAGATTCATACTTACATACATATGAAGAGATTCAGAGAGATAATTTTCTTTGATTAATAGAATATCAACCTTCGTGGGGTATTTAAGGCCAAAGCTATCCTTATAGAAGAACAATAATGGTACTATTTTACCCATAGCAGAGAGGATAAAGGGGTTCATAGCTTTCCCAAGGGGCATTAGTCCGAAAGGGAACGTAATAGCGCGATTGGACTTTGAACTCGCTTTCTTTTAGGGAGCAGTCAACCTCGTTAGCCATTACGCCATGAAGACTGCCCCTGATAGATAGATAGATAGATAGATATGAACGTACATACATTCATACAAACAGATTGGTAGATTGGTACATACACAAATACATATGAAGATAGATACATTCATAAATACATGCATATATATATATATATATATATATATATATATATATATATATAAAGAGACTAAGATAGATAGATAGATAGATAGATATGAACATACATATATTCATACAAAGAGATTGGTACATACACAAATACATATGAAGATAGACGCATTCATAAATACATGCATATATATATATATATATATATATATATATATATATATGAAGAAACTTAGATAGATAGATAGATAGATTGATAGAAATTGGTAGATAGGCACATACATAAATAGATATAAAGATAGATACGGTACAAGTGCATTGCAGCCGGAAGAGATTACTTCGAAGGGGAATAGAGTTTCACGTGTGTACTGTCAATAAAAATGCCCATACAAAAAAAATCTGGAAACTTATTGAAGGCACCTCGTATATTCATAAATACATACATATATATATATATATATATATATAGGAAGAGACTCAGATAGATAGATAGATAGATACGTGGCGAATTCAATAAGTTTCCAAACTTTTTTGTACAGGTATTTAGCATTGTCGTAGACTCTTGAAAATTCAATATCTTATTGCTATACATCTTATGAGATGCCTGACTGACTGTTATGATTTCAGCTTCAAATGAACAGCTACAGCAGCAATTGGAATACACCCTACTAAAGCCTGATTGTCACAGTTGGTGAATTTCAAAAATACAATCTGGACGTGAGGACACTTTAGAAGAGCGATATGCAATAAAATTCTGTTTTAAACTTGGAAATAATAATGCCACAGAAACGTATGGAATGCTTCAGACTGCTTTTCGAGGTACAACAAGTGCATTGATGCCGGAGGAGATTACTTCGAAGGGGACAAGCGTTTCATGTGTGTACTATCAATAAAAGTGCCCATACAAAAAAAGTCTGGAAACTTATTTAATGATCCTCGTAGATAGATCATGATTATCACGTTTTGACAGATTATGGCTGTGTTTAACATCAAAATTACAACTAAAATATCCCGATTAATAACTAATTCAATATGTAAAAAATATACAAAATACGTAGAACGATAAGGTAATAAGACATCTGTACGTCGGTGTAGGGCTGGTCTTAAGCCAATTATTTCCAATTGGGCCCCACGCGTAAGGGCTCATCATACTAGAGTGAAATCTACTCTCGACTTGTCAAGTACACACAACACATTGCAATATAAATATTCCCAATTGAGCCCCATATCTCCGAAGTTCGGTTCAGATACGTTTGATCATCTTCGGATATATTTTTTTTATAACTCAGATTGCTCACTAACAGAGACTTTGAATATTGTCATTTACAATAAAAGATTGCCAAGTCGGCTTGGGCTGTAGATTACACCAACTGCTTTACTGGACAGGGGCAAGACCCCCCCCCTAATGAGTGTCCTGATATGACACTAAACAATCTGATAGTGGGGTTTCAGTAATTCTGGAGTCTTGGAGAGTACAGAGCACCCCTTTATTGCTATTGCTTCCAGGTCAACTCTGGCTCGGAATGGTAGCAACTGATAGGGCTCTATCAATGGGTTAAGTAGAACTAAACTGGGTACTTATACTAAACTGAATTGTTTGAATTAGAACTGTTTGATTAACTGAATAGCTTGAAATAGCAATGTTTTTGACAATTAAACTGTACTTAAATTTAATCTGAGTGCTCATGCTAAACTGAATTGTTTGAAATGGAATTTGTTTTTGACATTGAAACTGTACTTACACTAAACTGAATTATTTAATATAGAATTGTTTTGATATTTAACTGTGTGTAAAGAAAATCTATACTAAGGTATATTTATAGAGTGGATAAATCGTGGTAGAAGTGGTGAAAAATGAACTGGAAATGTACCGTATCCATTCGTTGAAAAAAAATATATTTGATATCAAATTGTTTGATCTAATCAGAGGTAAGTGGGCGTTATGAAATAATATATGCAGATGCCCGCGGCCGTTGAGAGAGTTGGCGACAGTGAAGGTCAGAGTGAGAGCCAGTTGCAGTTGAGTGAGAGCGCCCCACTAGGGGCTGCTGCCTCCAGTTGGGCGGCCTCCAGTTGAGAGACTTGGAGACAGTGAAGGCCCGAGTCAAAGCCAGCTTGCAGTCACTGAGAGCGCCCTGCTGGGGCCGGTGGCCCATATCAGGCCTCCGGTTGAGTGACCCTGGCTTAGAAACAGAAGAAGTGCTTAGTGGGTCTTGAAGATAACACAGCGTGCTGTGGTCAAGAGAAGAAGTTATGGGTCAATATAGTAATATGTCTTGTCCCCCACCCCCATCCGTCTGTCTCACAAACTACAGAAGCTTCAACTCCTTTCGAAAGAATAAAAAGACGCATATTTCAATCATACATCTTAGATGCATCAGGGAAGTCTTCAGTGATGCGCTGTCTTCATTGCCGATTTCGGGTTATTTCTGCATCATATCGGTTCCGACAGTAACCCCGGCATGACTCTGGAAGAGCCAAGCCGCCTCCGTGATCGCGACGTGCTACGCTTGTGCCACTACCAAAGCAAAGAAAAAAAAATAATAAGGCCGGACTTCGGCCGTTCTTATAGACATCTGTCTTTTAGTAAACAGCCAATGAAAACAGAGCATTCCACATTCCTCTGCTATATAATACCATCTTTACCTTATCCGGTTTCGCCCGGCTACTTCCGGAATCGGTACCGAGGTAAGATGTTATTTTAATACTCGTCCGTGTCCATGATTTACACTTCACTAGACTAACACGAATCTCCCGCCAAATCTGTCCTATACTAATACTTCTAAACTAACATTAATTAAGCCCCCGCTCAAAACTATTCAGTCAGTCTTTAACTCTTACCTTATACCCTTATTCGAAGAAAAAAAAAATACTCCCGTTTATTTGGCTCACGAGATCATTTGCTACAGATTAACTCATGCTTCTAAAGAAGTGTCGGCCTTCATTACTTCAACCACTATACAACACAGAGATCGAGAGAGTAGGAAAGAGAAATGTCGTTTTTGTCTGGCATAAAAAAAGGCATTTTATTCTTACCGTTCTCTTCTTCACAAGTTGTGTGCAAATCATCTACGTTGCAATTCATGTTATCGTCACACATGTTATTTACCTGAAAATGTACAAATATATGAGCATAACACAAAAATATATTGATTTTGTAAAAACAACTTTAATCGACAATATATATATATATATATATATACATATATGTTTGTGTGTGTGTGTATGTGTGTGTGTGTGTGTATTCTTCAGTCCAATAAATCTGGAGTAGGGAACAATTCCGTCAGGACAAATAAATAAATAATTCAAATTTCAAATATCTAAATATTCCTGGTAAGTCTTACCATTAACAGTATGGATTTTGGTACCTTTCAAAGAAAAAATGATGACATATTGGAATTAAAATTGATAATTTTGTTAGAAATGGTTGAAATTTGGATATGTATTACCGTAATTGCTAAATTTTTAAATTTTATTGGTGTTGTAGTTGTTTTAATTTGAAACGAGAAGGAACCGGAAGTAGCCTTACATGGGTAAAGGCTATACATAGCTGAAATGAATTTCTTTTCTCCTCCTTCCTTTCTTTGACTATCCCTCCTGTCTGGTTGTATTTCATTTTATCTTATTGATGGATCTGATGAAGTCCTGTTAAGATTGTTTTGGAGTCTTTGATTCATATCAATGCTCTTAGCAGAATGGAAATAAATCTATTATCCTAATGTGAACAAACATTTTTTTTCTTCTTGAAATAATTATATATATATATATATATACAAATACCAACAGAGTCAGAAGTAAGCTACCTAGGTTTCACCTAACCGTATCATTAAGATGATTTTGAATTATCCTGATGATCTGGTCAGGTGAGACCTTGGTAGATTACTTCTGGCACTGTAGGTATTCACATTTCACTCTACTTAGTGTATTGAGCACTCTTAAGTTTTACCATAGGAGATTCCGTCGGCGTTTTTTTTTCTTTTGACTAGGCATTGCGGTATTGATTGCTTAATTTCAAGCAGTACGAATGTTTGTAGTCTTTTATTGTTTTTCTATAGGAGTTTTTCCCTGTTATCAGTTTGGATAATATTTTTTAATTGCAAATTGTATTATCTGCTTTTTTCACACTGTCAGAATTACAAAGTAGCTATAAAAATAGAATTATATATATATATATATATATATATATATATATATATATATATATATATATATACGTGTGTGTGTGTGTGTGTGTGTGTGTTAGAATCTGGTAAGCTGTAGATCGATTTAGATTCTGATTATCCATGGAATCATTATGTAGAAAATTTCCAGGCAACATTATTTTTCGAAGAATTCTCCAAGACATTTGATTCCATACACAGAGAAAAGATAGAGCAAATTCTACTTGCTTATGGACTCTTTAAAGAAATTGTTAACGCTATAATCAGGATTTACAAAAACACAAAAGCAATAGATCGTTCATCTGATGGTGATACCGACTTCTTCAACATAGTTACTGGAGTCTTTTAAGGAGATAAATGAACATCCTATATGTTTATTATCTGCCTAGATTACATGCTAGGAACGTCAATATTTCGAATAAAAAAACGGTTTTATATAAGATAAAGAAAAGCAAACTTTACAAATAATCTCACGCTTCTTGCAAATACACCAGCCCAAACCGAATCCCAGCTGCACATCCTGGAGTAAGCATCAGAAGACATTAGCCTCTACATGAATGCAAATAAAATCGACCTCATGCGTTTTAGACAAGAAGGAGCTATCTCCACTTTAAGTGGCAAACATCTGAAATTAGTTAACCATTTCACATACCCCGGCAACCATATCTCATCAATTGAAACCAATTTCTTACGCACAGGGAAGTTGTCGGCTGGTACCAACAAGTCGATCATTTGGAAAATCTAATATCTGATAAAATAAAACAGAATTTCTTCCAGACTGACGTTGAACGCACCTCCTGGACTAAAACAAAATGCTTGAAGAAAACGCTAGATAGGAACAACAATAGATTGCTACGTGTTGTGGCCCCGGAAAGGGTCACTAATGAAAACGCAAACACGGATATTAGATAACAGATTATAATACACAAGATAGAGTTACATAGAAAAGGCAAAAAGTCTCGTACTGTTCGTATAACACCGATAGTGATCTACCCTTCTTGCAGCGAAATCTCTGAACTAATAACGGTGAGAAGAGTCCATTATAGTAAGATAGGCAAGGTTCCCACAACACTACGTGGTGTTTTGAACAAATCCTGGAAGTAGCACGCTACAAAACACCAGCTTTACGGTCACTTAGCTCCCATCTCACAGACCGTCAAAGTAAGGTGAACAAGACATACGAGGCAATGATGGAGAAGTAAGGACGAACTCAAGACATACTCTAATAGATTCCTACGCATGGACATGACAGAGTTGGCCAACCAATAATGATGTACATACAGCGGCTTTGTGCTGGAACTGGGTGCCATCTAAAGGACCAGTTAGGAACGATGGCCGATAGAGACAGATGGCAAGGGAGATTCAGGGAAGTCTATACTTTTAGCACGATTTGATTATATATATATATATATATATATATATATATACGTGGAGTCAGACCTGGTTTGGGGGTTACAAAACATTCTAATTAACTTAGTAATAATTATGCTTTAGACGAGAAACTATTGCCGACACCAGAGATATAAACTGACGAAGACTTTCTTGGCAGAACAGTGTGTGTGTGTGTGTGTGTTTAGCTTTTTTCTTTTTGTAGCATGTAAATAATAATAATAATAATAATAATAATATAACGAATCATATTCAAAGCGAGAATAGATAAGATGCTACAAAATAGCAAATGTAGGCTATGCGATGACAGATGAAACCATCAATCACATAATAAGCGAATGCAGCAAATTAGCACAGAAGGAATATAAGACTAGACACGATTGGGTCGGTAAGGTGATCCACTGGGAGATGTGCAAGAAATTTAGATTTGACCATACAAACAAATGGTATATGCACAACCCAGCACCTGTCCTAGAAAATGACACACATAAACTCCTATGGGACTTTGACATACACACGGATCACCTAATATCGACCAGAAGACTAGACCTAATAATAATCAACAAAAAAAGAGGACTTGCAAAATTGTCGACTTTGCTGTCTCGGCTGATCACAGAGTAAAACAGAAAGAATGTGAAAAGAAGAATAGGTACCTCGACCTTGCTAGGGAATTGAAAAAAGCTATGGAACATGCAGGTGATAATTATACCAATTGTAACTGGGGCGTTTAGAAAAGTAACTAAAGGATTACTAAAGGGACTGGAGGACTTGGAAGTTGGCGGACGTGTGGAGACCATCCAAACGACAGCATTATTGAGAACGGCCAGAATACTGAGAAGAGTCCTTGACACTTGACGAGACTTTCTGCCACTCAAATTCCAGTGAAAGACCATCAGAAAACGTTAATGTGAAAAACTCTAATGAGTAAATAATAATAATAATAATAAAGTGAAGATTATACCAATTGTAATTGGTGCTTTTGTAAAGTCACCAAAGGATTGGTAGAGGGACTAAAGTACTTGGAAATAAGAAGTCGAGTGTAGACTATCCAAACTACAGCATTGTTGAGATCGACCAAAATACTGAGACGAGTCCTGGAGAATTGAGGAGATTTGTTATCACTCAAACTCCAGTTAGAAACCATCAGCTAACGTTGGTGAGAAAAACTTGAAATGGGGTTACAATAATAATAATAATAATAATAATAATGTATAAAATAGCTGACAAAGTCGTAAGCTTCATCTCGAAAGCCATAAATAACTAGAAAGCGGAATTTACAGCAGGAAGACAAATGCTTGCAGGGGTGAAAATACCATGAGATATCTTCTAAGAGGATCTCTATTGGCACTGCCATTTGTTTTAGCAAAATCACAAAAAAAAAAGATTTGTCAACTTATGGATTATTTCAAAATATTTGTCAAAAATGAAAAAAAAATGGTGACTCTGATACAAACATTAAGATTTTACAGCCAGGATAGTTGAATGTAATTTGGCATTGAAAAATATCCCATGTTGATAAAGAAAAGGACGAAAAAAAGAAACAACGGAAAATATGAGACTGCGAAATCAGGAGAGTCTTGAAGAGAAGGAAATTTACAAGGAATTGGGAATATTGGAAGCGGATACTATTAAACAAATCTAGATGAAGTAGTATCTCAGAAGAGCGAGAAATCTTCTCGACAGCAAATTCTTGCTGTAGAAATCTCATCAAAGGAATACATACCTGGTCAGACCTCACCCCTGTATAAGATATTCAAGACCATTCTAAAAATGGACAAGAGAGGAATTCAGAGAACTGGACCCAAAGACAAGGAAATTGATGACAATGCAAAAGACCTTGCACCCAAGAGATGACACATACAGACTACGTGTCAAGAAAAGAAGGATGAAGAGGACTCGATAGCATTGAGGGTTGTGTAGATGTAACAATTCAAGGGTTCGAGGAATACACAAAAAGAGTAAAGAAAACCTCATTACAGCAGCTGCTAACAGCAATATCAACGTAAGAACACAAAGAAAAACGACAAAACATAGAAAGAAAAAATGGGAAGAAAAACAACTGTATGGATACTTCAAGCGACAAACTGGGTAGATTACAAACAAGATGACCTGAACAAGGCTAAGAAGAGGAAACCTCAAGGGAGAAACTGAATCTTCTTTAATTGCAGCACAAAATAATGCAATAACGACCAAACATAAGAAGGCAAAAATTGATAATAAGCAACAGATTAGCAAACGTATGTTTTGTGTAAACAGAGATAAAACGGTTCCTCCGATAATAAGCAAACGGAGTAAACTGACCCAAAAGGAGTTCGAGATTAAGCATGTCTGGGTGAGAAAAGTGATCCACTGGGAACTGTGCAAGAGATTAAAATTTGACTATTCAAACAAATGCTATATGCTCAAACCAGACTCTGTCCTAAAAATAGGACGCATAAAATTCTCTGGGATTTTAAAATACAAACGGATCACTCAACCTCGGTTAGAAGGCCAGACCTACTGTTAATTAAGAAAAAAAAGAACTTGTCATCAAGTGGATTTTTCTGTTTCAGCAGAGTAGATAGATGTTGTAGGTGACTCATCTATGACCAAAATAATGGACTTACCCAAAGAGAATATTAATCAAGAACTAAGCTGGTAGAGCGAGAGAGCAGCAAGCTGTAGTAAGCACCTTGCCTGTCTTCGTGTACGTTGAACCAAGGAAACCCTCCTCAGAGACTTGGATACATTTGTGTGGCACTCATATCTCCGTGTCGAGTTATTTATTTATTGACCCTTAATAATCGATCATAACAATAGGGAAAATGAAAGGAAGCAAAAATATAGATAAATACTTAGATCTTGCTAGAGAGCAGAAAAAGCTATGGAACATGGAGGTGACAGAGATATCAGCTGTGGTTGGAGCACTAGGGACGGTCCTCAAGAGATTGGAAAAAAGACCAGCAGAGTTGGGCTTCGAAGGAACGGTAGAGGCCATACAAATCACAGCATTGTTAAGATCGGTGAGAATACTGAGAAGAGTCCTGGAGACCTGGGATAGTTACTGTCTCTCAGACTCCAAAGACCATTAGGAATAACTAGTTAAAAAAACTCGCAATTAGTTGAATAATATATGTCTGTCTGTTTGTCTGTGCGCGTGGGTACGTGTGTGTGTTTGTGCAAGAGAAAAATTGAAATTGTAATATACAAACCAGCTGAGATACCCTGTTCTGAAAATTGTCGGCAATTCGATTTAGTGTAGTCTTTTCGTTACAAGAAACTTTTCCCATAAAGACAAGCTTAGCCGGTTGAATGACATTTGACACTTGCTGGGCTGGAAAGAAAGAAGAAACAAAAAAAAAAGGAAAAAGGATAAGAAATTAAATTCACGTAATCACTACTTTTTATTTGAATAGAAATTGTCCGTACTTGATGTACGGAAAATCTCGAGACCATCAGATAAAACGAAAATGATAGAATTAAAAGGCTTTAAAAGAGCGTTTGTTGTTTCACAAGTATAAATCAATATTCCGTTGCCGGACACAGTTACTTTAGTTTGTGAGAATACCCACCTCTGCAGCTCGTTGCATAAGTTACTAACTCCACGTCGAGAACTTATGTGTGGCCGGATCGAGCGAGAGGCAGGTTCACTGGGAAAAGAACAAAAACACCAGAACTTTGTGGTTAGAACGCCAAGGGAGGATGGAGAGCGTGTAACACTTTGTGGATAATTAGTTCTAGTTTGAATTTCGGCTGGCAAAAGATAATCTTAACTAACTGGGTCCGGCTGGTAATGTCGCTGTTCGTTGTTTCTTTGTCCCGGCCTAATCAACTTTCCTCGAACCCAAACTAAGTCTAACTTCTTGGACCCAAAACGCACCTGTATATATACAGAATGTTTCATTATTATTTCCGGCCAAGGGACACCCACGAATAAACCCATAACTTTTTGAGGGGCCATTTCTCTCTTAAAAAAACTGGAAATAAAAATATTTCCTAGCCTGACCGCCTCCGATACAGGGACATTAAATTCAGACCATTTTAAGTTTTTGACCAGTACCCGACAAGTACTTAACACTTACCCATGTCCGTGGCCATATGTACAAACATTTTCTTATCTAGATTTCCTTAATGTAGTTAATGGGTTTTCCTAACATTTGAAATTTGATACCCAGGCCGAATCTAACTCATCTTGCCACAAATATATGTGTGTATATGTGTGTGTGTGTGTGCGTGTGCATACATGTGCGTGGGCGTATATATATATACACACACGCACACATCTATGGGTGCATACACACACGCGCGCGCGTGTGTGTATACATGTATGTGCATATATCCAACTCATAGTGTCACAAGTTGACGTTGGAAGATAAGATTTCACACCGGATTATTTCCATCAACAATGGCCATTAGGTCAGAATTATATACTTTTAATCATTTTAACATTGAAAAACTTTTTGGTACTCAATTGGTTGGTTCTGCAGAATACATCAAATATACCTCTGTAGAGGGGCAAGACCTCTGCTCTGATGAGTGTCCTGTTTATGATTCGATTCCATCTTATGATGACTCTCTAACTTTGGAGAATGTGGAGCACGACATCATTGTCATTTCTACTAGGTTCACTCTGACCCGGAGTGGTAGTACCTGTTAGGGTCCCTTCTATGGGTTAGATAGAACTATTTAATCATTTGCAAAACTTGAAACCCGTCAATCAAGAGACGCACCTGTTTAAATAAGCGGAAGAAAGCGGAAGCAGGTGGACGTTTGAAAATAAGGTGATCCACTGGGAGAAATTTAGATTTGACCATACAAACAAATGGTATATGCACAACCCAGCACCTGTCCTAGAAAATAACACACATAAACTCCTATGGGACTTTGACATAGACACGGATCACCTAATCTCGGCCAGAATACCAGACCTAATAATAATCAACAAAGAAAAGAGAACTTGCGAAATTATCGACTTTGCAGTCCCGGCTGACCACAGAATAAAACTGAAAGAATGTGAAAAGAAGGATAAGTATCTCGACCTTGCTATGGAATTGAAAAAACTGTGGAACATGCAGGTGACAATTATACCAATTGTAATTGGTGCGTTTGGAACGGAACTAAAGGATTACTAAAGGGACTGGAGGACTTGGAAGTCGGCGGACGAGTGGAGACCATCCACTACACAATTGAGAACGGCCAGAATATTAAGAAGAGTCCTTGAGACTTGAGGAGACTTGCTGTCACTCAGACTCCAGTGAAAGACCATCAGCTAATGCTGATGTGAAAAACTCTAATGAGTAAATAATAATAATAATAATAATAATAATAATAATAAGAAGAAGAAGAAGAAGAAGAAGAAGAACAACAACAACAACAACAACAACAACAATGATTACTTGCCAGAGAGTTGAAAAGGCTATGTAACTTGAAGGTGGCTGTGGTACCAAATATAGTTGGAGCTCCTGGAACATTTCCTAAGAACCAGGAAACGAGGTTTGGTGAACTGGAGACTAGAGGATGAATCGAGACCATCCAGACCATCCAGACCACAGCATTCTTAAGATCGGCCAGAATACTGAGAAGAGTTCTGGAGACCTCAGGAGACTTACGGTCATTCATACCTCTTTGAAAACCTCGCAAGGAGTATAATAATAATAATAATAATAATAGTAACCAAATGAAATAACTCACCTGAGCAGTCAGGAAAAGGCATCTTATCGGCAGGTGTCCATTGGTGATCTTTAAAATTACAATAATATTCCTTTGCAGGTGTAATAGCAAATGCATATCCTTCCATACAAGATAATGAACAGTGTACACCCTTTTCTCCCTTGTAGCAATCACGGAGACCGTTGGCTGGGGCTGGAGGGACAATACATTCGTGTTCTGAAATTTAAAAAAATCAATTCTTAAAATCACACACCCAGATGAATTTATATATATCGCAGACGATTCATTTTACTTTTAAAGAATGTTAATGTAATTATAAAACCTCTCATAGTAATCTTGTTATAAGTCACCAGATATCCCCCAGTCCGTAAAGGAAAGCTCTGCCAATTTTGTTCCAACTTCAACCAAACTTTCAATTATTGTTAGGGTCATCTTTGAAAAGTCTTCATTCCTGTTCCCAATTCCCGTGATTCTGATGTCCCCTTGTTTACACAGGTGGAATATCCTGTTTAGAAATCTACAATAACCGGCTGTCAAAGGTCAACATATAACATTTATACGGATATTTTTCTTTGTATCCTCAAACATGGATATATCGTATATACTCGTGTAATGAAAGACTTTTAACAGAAATTTTTTATGGATCGTTCATTAC